>CM073746.1:1200000-1800000 GCA_037127355.1 Schoenoplectus tabernaemontani | reverse complement strand
AACCTCTTTAGTCATGACAAAATCGATCCGCTCAGTCTGGCCATTTGTTTGAAAGTAATTAAACGATTTTTTTCAAGATCAAATCTCCAAAAACCAAATTGATATCAATAAACTCCAAAATCAAAATCAAAATCAAAGTTAGAAACTAAGCCAGTGATATTATACATATCTTCCATACGTATAAAATTTATATTATTTTTTTTTACTTTTTTCATGTAACAAAGAGCTGAAAATTCAACACACCAAATATTGATGATCTTATCTCATCCTATCCCTTGATTGTTACGGAAATAAGGTCAAGATTGTAATATTTTTATATGCGTGTAGTTCAGGTGATATAAAATGAGTCTACATTATTTATGATTCGTTCATTTAAGGACGAATAAAAAATAGGTTGTTTGACACCGATAACCATTAGTATTGGGTCAAGCCTTCATATGTTATATTTATATTTCAATGTGTTATTTTTTAAATGCTTTCTTATTACTATCTGTAAATACAACATGTTTCATTTTGTACAGATGATGTCATCATACACCACGTAATTTCAATAAAAAAAAAAAAATTAGTTTCATGTCACATCAAAACTTCAAATTTAGCAGAATGCCACTTTAAAATTTAAACATCCTTCAATACCACTCTAAAACAAATTTATTTAGTATTTTATCACACTTATACAATTTTATACACTTTTAATTAAATTTAACAAAATATCACTGTATTTTTGGAAGTGTATTTTTGTAATTTCAAAATTACCCCTATCTTAGTCTTCACCCCAAAACCTCTCTTTTTCAAAATAAATATTTAAATGTTTCAAAAATAATTTTTTTATATTTCATAAATTTTTAATATAAATAATTTATTGAGGTCTATAAATTAAAATTTGAAGACGCAATTGAATTGTACATATTTGTCCTTAACATAAATGCAGAAAGAGTATCGGAACTACAAAAGACTAGTGGGCACTTTGTTGGACATTACCGTATTATAAATTTGTTAATACAGGTAATTTATTTGGAATTTCGCTCCGCCTGGCAATTTTTAAGAAAAAATATAACCAGTAATTTTAGTCATTAAGTTGATAAAAAAGTACAATAAAAAGTAAATTTATTCGATTTGTAATTTTAGTAACAACTAATATTTTTTTATTTTTATTCATATAATATGTTCTTACACTACGCCGTAAAGCAACGGTTTTCTCTTAACAACCGTCAGTAAACCCATTTACAAAACGGTTTTTAATCGAAAACCGCTGTAAATTATTTTTTATTTTAGAAAAGTTCTTTTCTCACGGGATCCAAACATTTCCCCCTTTCCCCCCTTTCCCACGCTCCATTAATGTAGAAAACCTAGTCACCGCATCACCTCGCCTCGCCCGCCCGCCGCCGCCTCGCCGCCTCGCCTCGCCTCGCTCGCCCGCCTCGCGCGCTGCTCGCCGCCGCCTCGCCTCGCCTCGCCTCGCTTCGCTCGCTTTCGCCTCGCCTCGCCTCGCCTCGCTTCGCTCGCTCGCCGCGCGCGCGGCTCGCTTCGCCGCTCGCGCCGTGGCTCGCCCCGCCTCGCGCCGTCGCCTCGCCCGCCGCTCGCCTCGCGCTCGCCTCGCTCGCTCACGCGCGCCTCGCTCGCCCGCGCCTCATGCCCCCCGCCTCGCATTGCCTCGCCTCGCCCGCTTTGCCGCTTCGTGCCACGCGCGCGCGTGCCGCTCGCCTCGCCTTGTTTTGACATTTTTTTTATCAAGTTTTAATATTTTGTAAATATATGTTATATTTTGTTGTATTATGTATGTATGTTAGATAAATTAGTTAATTAGATGTAGTTAATTAGTAATTAAATGTAGTTATTATTATTTTTGTGAAAATGCATGTGATGAAAATATTATATATGGCTAGCATATATGGGCTAGTCACGTAAATAAAAAGAAACAATTTAAAAAAAAATAGTTTTACAAATGTTTTTACGAAGAAACCGCCGCAAACGAATTTAAAAAAAATTTACAAAGCGGTTTTTATGAAAAAACCGTCGCAAAAATAATTTTACGGTTTTTTTAAAAACCGCCGTAAAAGGTGATGTTTACGGTTTTTAGTTAAAAACCGCCGTAAATGGTATTTTGCAATGCGGTTGTTATATAAGAACCGTCAGAATAATTTGCGCGGTTTTCAACAAAACCGTCGTTAAACTTTGCGGCGCTCTATAAGCGGTTGTACAACCGCCGCTAATCGGGGAAATAACGCTTGTTGTAAAAGCCTATTTGTGGTGTAGTGTTATTATATGAAAAGGATCACTTGAACAACATGGATCCAATAAAACTCGACCTTTATTTTTTCTTAAATATTTAAGACACATATATGCATGTATTGTATTTCACTTTCACATAATAATTTGCATCTCTCTAATTTGTTAATACTTTTATACGAAGTCATAACCATCCGAATTAAAGTCGATTAATAGACAAAATATGTTTGAGATCCACAGTCATGACTTTTAATAGACCCAACACATACAAGAGACGATCTTTCAAAATATGAAAAAGTACTATATATATATCCGTGACACTCGTTTTCGTTTAACAGCAGGTCTAATATATTGTTATAAAATGAACCGTTCTTCCCTTCGTTGGATATTAAAATTGTAAAAATCTTTTTTAAAAAACATTATGAAAATCTTTTGTTATTTATACAAACAACAGTTTCTAAAACTAAAATGAATGATATTCAACCGCGCAAATCTAAAGATAATATGGGTCTCAACATTATGTGAAGCAACTTAGATTTATAAATTTTAAAAAATAAAAAATATATGTCGGGTTTAATGAAAGTCCTAATTGTACAAAGACGAATGATATTTATTTAATTTTATTCTTTGTAGGATAATCTGAAAGAAATTAAATAGAAGAATACTATCTCTAATTTTGAGAAATTATAACATTTTTGTTTTTCCGGTTTTCCTTACATTATTTATATATAAAAAAAGTTCAATTAAGAAAGAAAATCCATGTCCTTATCTTTAAAAGCAAAATAAATTCGTTTATACTCGTATGATGTAATACAAATATTTCGGCGTTACTTTAGCCGCTCTGACGTGGTCAGAACGTGTGCTCTGAAAAACGTGGCGTAATGTTTGAAAGGCACGTGTACATTTTTAATACCTTTTTTTATTCTTTTGGCGCAAGAGCCGAGAGCAGATGGGAACAGGTGTCGAGCATCTGCGGGATCTATGTCACTATATGTGGGTATTGTCGTATTCCGGTGCTGGTTCATCAGATCTTCTGTGGCGATTCTCATGGAGAGTAACAAACTCTTAGCATCTCTATTTTTTTTTCTTTTCTCAGTTCGTAGAGAAGGAAATGAAGAGGGGAGGGTCGGAGGGTAACAAATCTGATCGATTTTGTGATGAACGGTTTTGATTTAGTGACAAGATACGGTATTATAAGCTGTGATCATCCAATCTCTTTTCTAGTTAGTGATGGATAAGAATGATATCTATAGTAACAAAAGATTTACGAGTCAAAATTAAAACACTTTCTAAAAATTAATAAATTTTAGATAGATAGACATTATATTGATGTTATTGAATATGATATTATTCATTATTATGATTTTTTGCAGAATTTTTATTATTTTTTTAATATCTAAAGTAAAGTCATAAAGTCAACCCAATGGAGGAAGAGAATGAGAACTACTAACATGTTACATAGTTCAAATGACTTTGAACCAAAAAATTAGTTTAAAATCTCTCTCATCCGATGATTTTGCTATTGAGATTCGTACTTTTTATTTGTTCAAAAAAAAATTTACCTCTTTACGAATCTCGATGTAAAATCAATGAGTATGAGAGGTTTTGAATTATTTTTTGAGTTCAAAACCATTTAAACATACCCCTTTCCTAATGGAAAGATCCTTCCGGAAGCCTTATTCAGGATAAAAAGAGGTTCTCTTTGGAAGCTCTGCAGCCTCTTCATCAGCCTTCATAGCTTATAGATCATTTCATCAATTTATTTGCAAAGTAACTTTTTTCCATCTTTACTGAAACTTAAGGTAACAAAGAAATATAATAACATGTTCAAAAAGAAATGGTTTTTTTCAGAATCTTTATTTCAAAAAAAATCTCCTTTATGAAGGGGATTTAGTTCACTCTTTTTTAGTAATAGTCAGAGATCTAATTAAATATTTATTTAATATATAATATATTTTATTTACTAAAAATTTATTAGTGATAAAATATATTAATAAAATTTAAAATGATATTATATATTTTTTGTATATGTTTTAAAATTTTAGCATTTGAATATAGATTTATTTATATTATATATAATAAATTATTTTCAAATTATATCTAAACTCGTGAATTTTTTACATCGCCGAGCGTTTTTCAAATCTTTCATTTATAACTATTCTAGCAACGAGCCGAGCTGAGTCGAATCAAACAAAATTTAAGATCGATTTGCTAACAAACGAGTCGAGCTGACTCTTTAATCATTTTGGTTCCAAACCAAAAGCTTTGACTTAAGATCAACAAATTAAATTAACAATCTAATCGAGCTAGTTTGTTATAATTTATTTCATAGTTAATAATATTTTTATAATATTTTATATTAAAATATTATAAAAATTAAAAAATAACTAATAACGATATAATTTTAGTACATGTCATACTATAAATTATTTATTATACTAAAAATCCACGATTGAATAATTTACTGAACTAAACGAACCTGACGAGCCGAGTCATCTCAAGGTCAAACTCGACTCATTAATTTAACGGAGTTGACTCGTTAACGACTCGGTTCATTAACGAATGAGCTAATAGTGAATGGATTTTGAATGAGTCACAAATGAATCTCAAACCACGAGATTTTTTACTAGATGCAATATATTGAACACAGCAGTACATTTTTATTTTTTTCGAAGAAAATTAATGTATTATACGTAGCTGACAAAATTTTCCATGCACAGTATATTTTGTTTCATCCAACGACGAGCAAATAATATTTATAATAACTTGATGTGTTGATCACGCTAATAAAGCCACAATTGTATGATGGCGCATTGGTACTTGTCGGAAGTCGGAATTTTCTAAACATCTCACATAGAATATATTATTATAACAGTATAATATGAAATCTGTTCTAAAATTAAAAAGAAGTTAATTATCAAAATAATATAGCTCTTTATTTTAAATTGGAAGGGAGAGGAATAAAAAGAATGATGAAAGTCAATCAAAGGAAAATGTAATCATCCAAATAAACTCACAAATTACATATTTTCTTTTCTTATTTATTCTTTGTTTTACTGGCTTTTATATTAATTAATTGTACATATTTGTATTTGTATAATATATATCGGGCATGGATATTGGGTCGGATAATTAAATCATATCCATAATATCGGTTTTGATTTCGGTTTGGATCGGATATTAAAATATTAATTTTCTAATTGTACCCAAAATATAATCATATGTATTTTTTAAATTTGACCCTATCCAAAGTTTACGGATCCAATTCCGACCAGTTTGATATCAGATCGGTATCGGGTAATCGGGTAAATACAGCACCTCCATTCAGGGGAGGACCCAGTGCCCCCCCTCCCCCTCGGATTTTGAAAAATAGTGTTTTTCGGTAATTTGCCCCCCTGGAAATTTTCTTTGCCCCCCTCCCCCCCCTGAATTGTCTGGTTATTTTTATTGAGAAAAAAAATTTAATACCGTGCATAATGAAATAATTATGCAAAGATATCAAAATATAAAGTTCCTTAGTCGAAAATTTCTTCATCAACTTGATTATCTATTACTTTGAGCTTTATTTTAATATATAAAATGTTATTATTTAATAAAAAATTTATTAGTTAAGTATATATATTAAATTATTATTTTTTATTTAGTACCCGATTAGTTAATGGGTTTGAACCCGATAAGCCATTACAATCCGATAATCCTCCCTAATCAAAATTTTGTATGATCCTTATACTATTGTTTATATATAGTAAATATAAAAAAGGTTGTCCTTTTTTCAGATGGTATAAGACATTTTCTTCCCTCTGAATTACTTGTAAGGTATATGCTGCTGACCTGCTGCCATAAAAGATTACGGCGGGTTATATTATAGTTTTTTTCGGAATTATTTAAACAACACAGATTTAATAAGGGTTGTATTTTTCATTTGTGGGTCTCATTAATATAGAAAACAAATAAAATTAAACACTCTATGCCATAAAAAAAAAAAAGCAGCATGACATCCGACCCAAATTCCTTACTTTTGACCTCATGCTTCTCTTTTTTGCCAACGGGCCACCACGATAATTAAGAACGAAAACTTTGTGAAAGTTTTTAAATAAATAATCCAACAATTGCCCGTGATTGGATCAGGAGCTTAGTCAGCGTTGGGGGCGCACTTTCTCCTTCTAATTTAATAAAAGAGGCTGATAATAGTTCCGGTGGTTTGTCCGATCCGATATCTCCAGAGTTTGACTATAATTTACTTCGTCGGTCTAAATATTTAATTGATTATTTTAGCGAAAAGATACAAGCCAACTAGTGACTTTTTATTATTGGAGGCAGCGCCTCATTCAATAGTTGTTCCTTGCTTTCTTCACTATTTTTACTAAACATTATTGCTATTTATACTAAATTGTCTCGGTGATAACAATAAATATTAATCAAAGTCTATATTGCTATATAGAGTTATTGGCCATTTTATTTATATCAAAGGGGCTGATAAATTTCCAATTTAACTTTAACAACATCCTGAAGTGCATGTTATTTCGTTTCGATATTATTTATATCAATTATGTATATTATTTATATTTGACAAATTAACTATTTATATTAACAATGTAAACACTATATAATAAGTGTCGTATGTTAATACAATAGTCAACTACACATCTCGCAACCTGCTTCCTTCACTCTTATGTTATTTATATCAATTTTATGGGTTATTTATATTTTATAAATTAATTATTTACATTAACTATTTAAATACAATATGATAATTGTCATCTACCAATACAATCTCAATGTATGCTCTTTTGCTCTGATCCTTTTTATATCAATTATTTATGTTGATTATATTCACAACTTAACTATTTACATTAGTCATATGAATATAATATGACAATCATCGAATGCCAATACAAGTCTTATAACCTACATCTTTGCTCATATACTATTTTATATCAATTATGTACATTATTTATGTTTACAAATGAACTATTTATATGTCAATATAATAAAATTGGGACATTTTTTTCATTCCGATGCTATTTAATTTTGATACTAATTATATTGGTTATTTATATCTTACAAATGTTGGGTCATAAAAATGGTAATCTGTGAAGTAATAAATAAATAAAATGCAAAACAACAATCATACAATAAAGATAATAAATTGAAAAAAAAAAGTGTTATAAAATAATTAATCTTTGAGTTACCATGAGCACAAATAAATTACTTGTTTAATGTTATTAAAATAATAGAGAAAAAAAACAACGGAATTATGCATGGAACAAATATTATCTATTTGTTAGTGCACCTGTTATAAACAAAAACTAAAATAATTGAAAACCATATATAAAATCAAAATGTTTAATCTCATCAATTCTATATTAACGAACACATATCTAGCAATTTTTATTTTTACAACTACAACATATGATGTTACATAATCAGTATATTTATAAATTATTAATAAATTACTTCTATCGGTACAGAGTTATGATATATTTAAATTTGCTCTCTTTTATTTGTTGATTTATCTTTCATCTGTTATTGTTTCTTTGTCTATAACAACTTCTTGAATTTTTGACTCCCAAAATGAAAAGATAAAAGCGTAGTCATAGAAGCCAAAATAAAACACAAAGAACAAATATTATGGCAATTAAAAAATATGAAAAGAAGTGAGACAAAAAAATTCGACTTCACTATGTTTGAAAAATGAGGAATAGACAAATGGAGAAAGTTGTCCATGTGTTTAGAATAACTAGCTATATAACCGCGCGTTGCAGCATAATTTTTTATTTAAACATTAAAATATTATAAAATAAAAAAATTCATATTTATCTAATATTAAATTATAAATTCACTAAATTATAGAGAAAACATATAATAAAAACTATATTTAATCTTGGATGAAATTTTTGCACAATATGAGTTAATGATTCATGATTTTTATGGCAAGAAAAGTAAATTATTCTAACATATATTATCACCATTAATTCTTACCAAATATGCACAAGGTTGCTAAATAAAAAACAAAAATTATGGAAATAATAGTATATAAGGGAAAGAAATGGAGAGAAAGAGGGGATCAATGGACGCGATCACATACGTTCGATCAATCAACAATAAATATTATCCGTCTAATTGAGGGATAAAATGGGTATAATAAAAATTTACCATGATAAAAAATGGACCCTCCAATTCTTAGATGCTTTATATAATAGTATAGATTAGATTCAATATTAATGAGCGGTTGATAAGATAGATATTATGCAGACATAATGATTTAGAGAGAAGAAAATAAATTATTTGAAATAATGAGAAAATTTTGAATGAATGGGTGTCTCTTATCGAGAGATGTCAAATGTGTCGCTCATTTTTTTAAAAATGGAAATAAAAAACTATCATACTAACTAAACAGGGTAATTAGTCGCGGGGATAGAAAATGGGGATTGATTAATGGGGATGGTAATAATTATCCGTGGATAGATTTCAATGAAAGAGTGGTTGGAAAGGTATAGGAAAATTAAAACTTTATTCAAAAAATTCCATCATAAATAGAAAATAAAAAGGATATATCGAAAAAGTTCTGACAATTCATAATTCAATTTTTCAATTCGTAGTTTTGAGTTATTTCAACTAATAAATTTACCTATTTTAAAATAGGTAATAATTCTATTCTTTGGTTTTTGTATCATTAACCTTTTCCTTTTTTTAATGCGAGGAACTTACTATGAATCCACTTATTTCTGCTGCTTCCGTTATTGCTGCTGGATTGGCTGTGGGACTTGCTTCTATTGGACCTGGGATTGGCCAAGGCACTGCTGCAGGTCAAGCTTTAGAAGGTATTGCGAGACAACCAGAAGCAGAAGGTAAAATACGAGGCACTTTATTGCTTAGTCTAGCTTTTATGGAAGCTTTAACAATTTATGGACTAGTTGTAGCATTAGCGCTTTTATTTGCAAATCCTTTTGTTTAATCCTAGTAATAGCAAAAAAAAGTCACTGAAATTATCTATTTTTTAGTATCTTGAAAACTTTAAACTGTGCTTTTTTTTTTCTTCGAATTATATCAACAATTTTTTGAATTTTTTTTTATATAATTAAAGTTATTTGTATTTTTTGAACCTTTATGGAATAAAGGACTGATTTAAGGATGAGCGATTCCCAGATCGGCTCGCCTGTTCTTAGCTTAGTATAAAAAAACTTTTTTCCTATTTCTTTATTTAGGAATTTAGGAAAGATATCAAGGGATGAGAGATAATTCATTATTTCATTATTAAAATAAATTAATCTTTAAAGAGATTAAGATATTCCCTAAAAAAAGAGAAATCGATCAAAAAAAGATGAGTGAAGTGATAGAAAAAGAACCTTCTTGTTTGTTAGTCCTATCTATAAGAGGAAAAATATGAAAAATGTAACCGATTCTTTCGTTTTCTTGGATCACAGGCCATTCGCCGGGAGTTTCGGGTTTAATACCGATATTTTAGCAACAAATCTAATAAATCTAATTGTAGTGATTGGTGTATTGGTTTTTTTTGGAAAGGGAGTGTGTGCGAGTTGTTTATTTCGATAAAAAGTTGGATTCATCCGGCCTCACTTCCTTTTATATTTTTTTCTTTTTTTTTTAAGGAAAGAAGTGTATGATCTCGACGAATTACTTCTGAATAAAATCAGAAATCATATGTAAGAACTGTAGCATTTCGTTATTTTTTGGTGAAATAACTTTGATTCTCTATTAAAACCAATCAAAATAAATTGAGATCTTTAACATGGTTAAAGCTAAACTGCTTGAAGTACAGGCAAAATGGTACTCTTTCTACGACTACGTTAGCCACAACTACGTTAGTATCCAAATGGTTGAAAAATGCATAATTGAGAATTTTTTGATATAGAACACTCATATCGATAAAAATATTTGAACCATTTACTGGAAAGAAAAGAGGTCAACACCCTCTTTTTTATCCAATGCCGAATTGACGACCTACTGTATAAAAAAAAAGAGAAATTTTTTGGATTAAAAAAGAGATTAATAAGACCTTGCTCGTGAACCTGAAATTTATCATATTTGCTTCCACAGGAATAATTCTGTAATTTGATCTCATGAATCGCGTGTTTAGAGACTTCAAAGGACAAAGTACTTTATTAATGGAAAGGTAGATGTGTCACTTCCAATATCTGACTTGCATTGTATAATTGCATCTCCCCAAAGACCAACGTGGGATCGACCTTTTTATTTCTCATGGGAATCCTTCTCACGAGTCACGACTCATGAGCACTGACCAAGACCGTTTGAAATTTTTGAATCGCACTCAAACTTTCTAAGCATATTTGTAACCTTTAATTCTAAGAATGAGACAATGTTAACAATCAGCTTTATATAAATTAAAAAAAAAAACTTAAAATAAAAAAAAATTTAAATATATTTTTAAATTTATAAATTAATTATGCTTCAATTTTGATACAATTTGAGTACAGTTTGATATTTTAACAAAGATTATTAAATTTAAATTATTAAAATATAATTTTGATGGTTTTAGTGAAATATCAAATAACATTCAAATTATATTTCTGCATTAAAATTAAAACACAATCAATCAATAAATTTAAGAATATATTTATAAAGCATTTTCATTTTTTTAATTTTTATGAAATTATATAATATAAAAATTGGTTGCCAAAAGTATCAAAAAAACTGTCGGCTGATTTACCCCCAAATCTAAGCCCCATCCCAACAAGAATCCTTAACCACATATCACATATGTCAAGAAAAAGGGATCATACAGGGGCGATATCTATGATTATGAGAAGGGTATTTCCATTAAGAGTATTCAACTGATCTTATAGTCATATAACATCAAATAATTCATGTTACTGTCATAACTTTTTTAACGTCATGAAAACGTCAAAAGTACATCTGTTATATTTACAGTTTATAGTACTAAATTTAAAACTCAAATGTCAAATTCTATCTGTAGATTTTCTGTCCTAAACATAAATAAACATTTTTCTTTTTAAATTTATATTTACTTATTTTTATTATTTATTTTACAACATAATGGAAAAATTAAATGTTCTGAAATTAATCAATCATTTTTAAAATTATATTCATTCAATTTTGAAGCAAATCTAGTGTATACTTAAAGCTCACTAAGATTCTTAATAGCTTAACTTAAAAATATGCTCTATTATCTCTAAATTTTAATTTATGTCACTTAATAAATTTTTAGTATTAAAATCTTGTTGGATATATTTTTTTTTATTATTTTAAAGCGTTATTAGAGTCTCATCCTGCGCTTCATGACAGGTTATATTCTCCCAGAGGATAGACCTAAATTGGTCTCAATATTCCTGCACGACAACTCCTCTTTGATCCGAGAGATCTTGGAGGCATATATAATTGATGCTAGGTTTGTTACTAGTCACAATGGGGTGAAAATCAATCGTGACCTATCAAGGGGGCTGCCAAGATATGCGAAGTTTGAGCTCTCGCACCTATCGTCGGTATACTACTTACTCATGTTATGGACTAAGATTTTAAAGTAGCCTTTAAAAGCTGTATATAAATATATAATTTAAAAAAAATGATCATGTATAATTATTCACACACAAAAATTTATAAAAAATATATTTTAAAATAACAGTGTTGGTATCTGGATCCAGTCTAAAAAAGAAAATTAAATCTTAAGGCTGAATCTATATTTATACTGAGTAATTTTAAAATTACTCGTATTTCCACGGTGGTTGTGGAATCTAGATTTTGCAGGTGCTGACTTTTCTTTGAGAGAGTTCTAGAAGCAGTCCTATGTGATGACAGACGTACTTCACCGCATCTTCATATGAGATGGGTAGTATTTTCATAGATTTTGTATTTTGAATTTTCTTGTTATCTCATATCATAGTATGTAGATATTTTAAAAGTTGCATATTATTTTAAAAGTTGTATATAAATATATAATTTAAAATAAATGATCATGTATAATTATTCACACAAAAAATTTATAAAAAATATATTTTAAAATAATAGTGTTGGTATTTGGATCCAGTCTAGAAAAAAAAATTAAATCTTAAGGTTGAATCTAAATTTGTACTGAGTAATTTTAAAATTACTCGTATTTTCACGGTGGTTGTGGGACCTAGATTTTGCAGGTGTTGACTTTTCTTTGAGAGAGTTCTATGTGATAACAGACGTACTTCACCCCATCTTCATATAAGATGGGTAGTATTTTGATTAGGATTTCTTGGGAGTTATTGAGTTTTTCCTTTTTTCTTTCGGGACTTTGTTTGAAAGATTTTGCTATCTATTCTGATAGAGTCAGGCTCTGTTGATGTTTGGTGTTGTATTGTGCTGATTATTTTGGACTGTTATTATTTGATATGAATATTATTAGTTTGGTTATTTTATTTATTAAGTCTTTTGTACACACATCTCAATGTAATATATATGGCAGGACAGTCTTGTCCTATTCTATTTGTTCAGGGGTGTGACAGGGTGAAGGTTAGAGGTGGATTGGGTATGGAGTTTTCGAAGGTATGAAGGGATGTGTTTTGGAGAAGAAAGGATAGAAGAAATCCCGATTTTTATAATTATGGGGACTAATTACGGTCGTAATTATGTCGGATATGATTTTGGTGTTCTGTTATAAAAAACGTCTAACATTTGCGATTCACAATTTAGTAAAAGCGGTCCATAAATCTAGCCCAGATTTTCCAAAGGTGCTATTTTCGAAGTGGCCTAGAAAATCTGTAATTATGGTCTATAATTTTGGTGAAAAACTTAATTTAGCTCTAGTTTATCTGTTGTCAGCAATTTGGAAATTGTGGTCCGCAATCTTTTATTTTCTCCGGATTCGATCAATTTCGCTCAGTGTTTTATGATAACTCACTTCTATCTCCTTCAAAAATAAAATCTCTCTCAGTTAGAATCAAATCCCATCTTAATCTCTTAATCTCATCCCACATCAAAAAGAACCAATCACGTTGAAAATCCAACGGAGGGAAGAACTTTGATGATGTAGTATATCATAGAGCATTTTTTTTCTCCCTTTTAGCTTTTACTAGCTGTAACTCAAATTTTACTCCGATAATATAGTTTTTAACTAAATAATTTATATCTTTAAATATATTTATTAACACTTTAAATTTAAAAAGTTAAAAATATTTTTTAAATGTTAAAGATGTATAAAATTATTATTACTGTTATTATTATTATTATTATTATTAAAAATTATATAATTAATATATAATAATTTATGAAAAATCATATAAAAAAGTTAAATTATTTTAAGAGTTACATTTCACCTTAAGCATATTACACACTTTTCTTTAAAAAAGGAGAGAAAAATTATATATGAACCATTGGATTGAAATATAAAAAAGATTTAAATAAAAATCAATGGAGTAAGATGATGATGTGATATGTTTGAAAAGTTTGAAATTTTCAACCATTTTTATGTATTAAAAAAAATTTAGGGATATAATATTTGTTTCAGATTTTCCACAATGATTTTTTACATAAATATTTTTTATTTTATTATTAATATTGTTATTATTTTAGAGTCATTTAAAAAGTAAAATAACTGTTCGAAAATTTTTGATATGTCATATGTCATAAAATTTTAATATAAAGAACTAATTGAACAATAAGGTTGAAATTTTGAAAATGATAAAGTATATTTTGTTAGTGAAGCTCATGGACAACTTTCATGAGTATATACAGTAGATTTACTCCTTTTTCCCCTCTTGATATCCAAAAGATTATAGAATTTTACGAAAAAGCATTAATATAATCTACGGATATAAATCTGGGAGCTGGATTACTTTTCTTTCACTTATTTAAAATATATAAAGGCTGTCATCTATCTAGTATTATAGTTAATTGAAAGTTGAATTCGCGTTTTATTTATTGATTTCACAAAATTCAACGAAGAATTAATTAATGAATCTTTTATTGGTTACATCTATCTCCTTGACCGGGGAAAAAAAGAAGGAAATAATTTTCTTCTGTAATCTTAATACAACTCCGGGATCCTCTTAATTAGCATTTACACTTTGAACTACAACTAATTACCCACAACCTTAGCATTTCTATAATTATCAGTTGAAAGTTCCTTTTCCTATTTAAAACTAGCATTGACTTTCGAAGTTGTAGACAGTGCAATTATATTAAGTGAGGATGAAAAGACATTTATCATATACAAATAATAATTTGCATATCATGCAAGCGGATGGAATTTTGCACAAGTTCATTCCTCGTGTGAAAATAATAAGAGCAAGTTGGAAATTTTGGAGTTCAGAAACGGCAAGTCGGAACCAATAATTCTCTAACAAGTACAACAATTGACCACAATGATATAAAAATGTGTTCCCTTATTCTTCAAAAGCCAACAAAAATAAATAAAGTATGAACTTCAAGCAACGACCATGTCAAGAACATGTCAATTTATTATTTATGTGAACTTACTTTTAAGGTGTTTTCTTTCTGTCAATTCATTCTCTTCCAACCGTTGGAAGTTGATACCCACAGAGTCAGAAACTTCCAGGAAACAAAGGATATATGCCTGGGGAAGGAAGCAATCAGAATGTCAAATAAGCAAACAAAAACAAAGAAAGAGTAAGCCCTCTCTGTATACTCTACAATGACAATGGTACCAACTGCGTATATAGCAAATACAATTAGTTCACTTGGAGATCTGATAAGCAGCAAAACAACCAAGGTTTTAGGGATTACAAATGAGGCCAAAAAGCTAGTTAATAGGCTAGAAAAGGTTTTGGATGTCTTAGAAGATGCTGAGAGGAAGAAAATAGGAGACGGAGATGTCAATCGATGGCTTGCAGATTTGCAAGAGGTGGTATTTGAGTCAGAAAAAGTTATTGATTATTGTAGAATTGAAGCTCCCAAGCTCAGAAGCAAGGAAAAACAAACACTGCAGCAGGTAATACATATACAGAGTCGATGATAAAGCATACATGTAGTACTGTACCAGAAATTGACAAAAGGGTACTAGACAGCAGAGTTAATTGTAGTGTAATACCAGGTCCATAATCATTTCCAGGTTCTTTAACTGTTGGTTTCTTCTATGACAAATTCCAGTTTAGCGTAGGGGTCAAAGCAAAGTTGTAAGATGAAGTATGAGATGCATGACTTGAGAGCAATTGAAACCATTAGCTCTTGGGGAATCAGCATATTAACATATATACTGGCAATAACATTTTATGTTTGTGCTGGCTCAATCAATCCCTGACAAATTGACATAAAAAGTGGCAAGAAATACCCTCAAGAAATATATTGATCCAACACATTCTGGTAGCATATTAACATAAAAGCACAAAACATTTGGTAGAGCTCTATCAGTACCCAAGATTGAGGCTCTGGATCCTACACATTCTGGTAACATATCTCAGGGGCATAATTTAGTCATCTACTATTGGTACATGAACATGCTTTCTTCTATTTTCAATTTGGAAAATATCAACATTTTTATTTATTTTGTCTGTGCTTTATTTTTATTTCGGATTAGGTAGCTGCCGTTCCCAGGTTACTCACGTCCTGCTTCAACAAATCTGGCCTCCACAGTGTAATTTCAAAAAGCCTGAGAACTCTAAATCTAAAGATGAAGGCTATACTAAAGGAGAAACCTCAACTTAATCTTCAACAAGTTCTCATTAACAACATGTGTGCAACTTCCCCAACTCAAAATACATACCAAACTCTCAATTCCAATACCTGCATCGGAGCAACCATAGAAAATAACACCAATTACCTGGTAAATATATTAACCAAAGAAGAAACAAAAGAAGAAGAGGAGTCTCACCATCTCATGGCAATAGTTGGTGTTAGTGGGATTGGGAAAACAACTATAGCAAGAAAAATATTTAAGGATGAAAGAATAAGGGGTACTTTTGACCTAAGTATTTGGATTTCTCTATACTTGAGCTTGAAAGACACCACCTTACTTGCAAAGATAATTGATGCCGCAGGTGGAACTCCCGGCAAATCAAAAATACGTGCTCAGCTCGAGCCTAAGTTAGCCACAACAATCTATAGAAAGAGAATTTTAATTGTACTTGATGATGTTTCAGATGGTAGAATTTGGGAGAACTTGTTGAAGGTTCCCTTACAAGCTGCAGATAGAGCTAGTAGAATTTTGGTTACCACTAGAGATGAGAATGTTGCCATAGAGATGGGGGCTACTCATGTCCATCGTGTGAAGAGATTAACCCCTGAAGAAGGTTGGTTATTGCTTCGTGAAAGCTCCTTTCTAGAGGATGAGGATGAAAGTGACAATTTAATTGAAATCGGTTTAAAAATATCTAAGAGGTGTGATGGCCTTCCGTTAGCAATAAAGACCGTGGGTGGTATACTAAAGAGGAAAGCACCGACTATAAAGGACTGGCTAAGTGTTTCTGAAAGTAAAATTTGGTCAATGGAAGGTCTTCCTTATGGGATACCACGTGCACTTTATTTGGGGTATGCAGAATTGCCATTGAACTTGAAACAGTGCTTTCTATATTGCTCCCTTTTTCCAAGAAGCTTTTGTGATCATTGGCAAGATCTAATTAAACAATGGGTAGCGGAGGGTTTTTGGTGAAGAGAGATGGCTCTACATTCGAAGAGATAGGAGAAGAGTACTACAAGGAATTGGTAGAGAGGTACCTCATAAATCCTGAACCAGAATTTGATGATAGCGAAAGATGCAACATACATGATTGCGTTGTAAATATGGCAAGATTGCTCTCTGCGGAGGAGATTTTGGCTGATGAAATCACCAAACTTGTTGAAATTCCACCTAGGCCCTGCCATGTTTCACTTGTGAGTAACCAACTGAAGGAAGTTCTTGAAGAAGTCAAAACCAAAGAGAAATTAAGAACACTTATTCTTTCAAAGAACACACTTAAAGATGATGCGTTGAGAGATGTCTTTACAAGACTTAAAATGTTACGGGTGCTAGATATCAGCGAAACATCAATTCAGGTGATTCCTAATACGTTGCAAAATTTATTACACTTAAGGTACCTAAATCTCTCACGAACAAAGATAAAGGAGCTCCCTGAATCAATTGGATACGTCCCTTTTCTTCAATATTTGCTTCTTCAAGAATGCAAAAGGCTTCGCTCTCTCCCAAAAGGGATTGAAAAACTCAAAAGACTAAGAAACCTTGATATTACGGGAACCAAGATTGACCAATTTTTTTTTAGAATAGGCGAGTTGGTGGACCTCAATTCATTGGATTTCTTCAATGTAAACAACAAACTGGAGCAACAAGAAGACAATAAGGGCTGGCCTTTGGGAGAATTAAAGAGCCTTATCAAACTTAGAAGTCTTTGTATACTACAAATAGACAAAACCGGAGATCTAGATGAGGCAAAAGAGGCATTACTTGGCACCAAACCTTGCCTCAAGGAACTTGAGTTAAGTTGTAGCAGTAAGGCTACCCCATTGGAGAATCCTATAATAAACCAAAAAGTCCAGGGAATAATTGATGAATTGTGCCCCCCATCTTGCCTTGAAGACCTTAAAATCATAAACTATTCTGGGAACAAATATCCTTCTTGGCTATTCATTGATTTTCTCCCAAATCTCCAAAAACTTGAGCTAATTAACTGCCAATTCTGCCAAACCCTACCCCCACTTGGTCAACTACCAAAATTGCAGTTTCTGTATATAGCCAATGCTTCCTATTTAAGAGACATCGGACCTGATATAATGGGAACTAGCCGAGAAGTTGCATTTCCAAAATTGGAAAAGCTGCACATTCAAGACTCGCCCAAGTTGGAGTCCTGGACGGGATTAGAAAGACCAGGTCCAATGCCTTGCTTGAAAGCATTTCAATTACAGAGCTGCCCTGAGATAAGATTTCTTCCTTCATGCATGAATCACTCAAAGTCTCTCAAAGAGCTTAGGATAGTAGATTGTAAGAGCCTAGAGTTAATCAAGAACCTTACAAGAATCAAAGAATTGAGTGTTTGGAATACACCCAATTTGAGGAAGATCTCAAATCTCACTTCACTTGAGGAATTAAGCATCAGTCATTCCCTCAATCTGCAAATAGTAAAAAATGCCAATTCCTTGAAGTCTATACAGATATTTGACTATGATCTAGAGGCAATTCCAAGATGGTTAAAAGCTTATTCTCTCCATGTTCAGTCTTTGGAGTTGGCTGGTACAGTGCAGATGCTTCAAAGGTGCCTCATTAGTGGTCCAGATTGGGACATAATTCAAGACATAGCACATGTGTATGGCCACTCAAATACTCGTACATATTTATTGTACAGTAGAAGTCCCTTCAGTTTTGAAACAAATCTAAGTGTACCGGTACCCCAAGAAGTGGAGAACTCACCTATTACAGAGACTGTTCTTATTGAGAGAATACTTGAAGAAACTCAGGAAAGCTTCTCTAAAGAGAATCTGGTAAATGAAGAAATTATGAGATCCATTAATACAAGAAGTAAAGAGCCTTCCACATCGAGGTCACTACATGATGACCCCCCCACTATCTCAATAAACCCAATTTCTCCTCCTACTACAACTACAATTAGAGATAACATTCTAGTTAACATGTCAGAGAATATATCTGCTCATTCTAATTCTGATACTGACAACACTGATACAAGCATTGGTAATTTGATGAGAAGAAGGTGCAGAAAAAATAATATTACAGAAGTTGTATCAATTGATGCTGACAACAATGCTAATAGTGGAGACTCAATGCCCTCCGATTTGGTTCACTTCAATTTTGGTATGCCTAACAATGCATCTGCTACTGGAGAAACATTCATCTCTAAAGTAGAAACAGCATTAATCCATAAAGAGGACAATCTAATAATTGATGAAAATATTACCAGATCCATTAATATGAGTTTGAGGTCACTACAGTATAATCCCCCCACTATCTCAATAAACCCAATTTCTCCTCCTACAACTACAATTAGAGATAAAATTCTAGTTGACATGTCAGAGAATAAATCTGAGTTTCCTAATTCCAATACTGACAGCATTGGTACAAGCACCGGAAGTTTGGCACGAAGAAGACGCAGAAAAAACAATATTACAGAAGTTGTATCAATTGATGCTGAAAAAAATGCTAATAGTGAAGACTCAATGCACTCTGATTTGGTTTTCCACATTGATTTTGGTATGCCTAATGCATCTGTTACTGAGGAAATGTTGATCTCTAAACTAGAAAATGTGTTGAGCCATAAAAGCTCAGAAAAGAATTTAAGTCAAAATGCCAGTGATTCCTCATGCTCAGATTTTGCTTCTGTTGGAAATACTAATTTGCTAAGCTCAAAGACAGAAACCTTAGGCCATCAAACCATTGAAAAACATACAACTGAGAAATCAAGAGATCCTTTAGGTTCCAATTTACTTTGTGGCGATCCAAATGCTTCTACTAATAAAGAAAAGTTAGTTCAAAGAACCATTACGTTGAACTCAAAAAAAGAAACAATGAATCATCATAACTCAGAAAAGCGAGCAGGCAAAAATACCAGTTTAAACTTGAAGTTCAGTTCTGACCTCGAAGCCGAGCCCATACAAATTCGGAGGCTTGGCAATTCCAATTCGGCTTATGGACCAGTCATCCCTGAAGACATATTTGAAGAGGCCAACCATATCTTTGCAACAGTTGAAGGAACTATGAATGTTGCCATTGACCAGGTAGAAGGAATTCACCAATTACATAAGATTGAAGAAGATGATTTAGGTAAACAACAAATACGAAATGCATCTTCCTCTGAAGTTGTAGTTGCTGGCAGCTCAACTTCAGAAATTGCATCCACACGCAAATGTGAAGTTAATGATAAGCTATGGATTAAGGAAAAGCTCAAAGATTATTTGATTGCGATTCTTTTGGCTGTGTCAGTGATGCAAATGTTCCTCATCTTTTGGCTGATATTGTGGTTCATTGAGTATGGTTATTCGAAATGAAAGCCTTTTCATTAGGTAAATATCTGTTTGCTTTTCCAATTTTGCTATGTAATTTTATTGGGTTAGCTTATGAAATGCCATTGTTTTTCAGGAAATAGTTGTGCGGCAAAAGCAATTAACATATATAGGTGGGCTACATTGCTGTTCAGAGCACCATTACTAAACTTCTCTGACTCCAAATCTTGGACTTTTGGGATTCAATACGCAACCCAAAAAAACCATCCAATGTGATCTAAACATCGAAGTATGCTTGAGGTCGAGGCGTATTCATCGTCCTTTCGAAGATACCACAAGAGTTGAGCTCTCAGAGGCAAATGATCAAGCACCTGATGAGCATAGTAGAAAAGTTGCTCCCGCTCCCCTCATTTGTATTGCTGAAGTGGGATCACCAAGTCGACACACAAGCTCCGATGACAGTGAGAGAGAGGGAACCAAAGGTTCAAAGCAGCATAGAGACTCTTCCACGGTTCCATTCGCATCGAGTCGACGCGAAAAGACAACATAAATAATCATGCCGAGTGAGCCCGGCCCATTAGCCTCGAGCGGCGAGGCGTATTTCCACTATTTGGTATTTGGGAATTGTTTAATTTTCCCGCCCGGTGAACTTCTCTCTCCAGTCTCTCCGTCTCTCCCCTCTATTTCTCATAAAATCTCCAAACTACAATCTCGCTTGCCCTTCCTCACTTCAATTCGACAGTCGACACCCACAACCAGAAGAGGAGCTCGAAGCGAGATGAAGCAAAATATGCGACCGTTTGGCCAAACTACAATATCGTCTTTCCTCTCTAAACCCAGGTAATTCTCTCTTGCGATTGTTCTGTGTAATTTTTCGTAATCGCCCTTTTTAAGCATGCTAATTAATTGCCCTCTCAGTACAAGAAGAGGGCAAGCGTATGCTAGTTAATCGTTGTTTCTAAGCCCTTTGGTGATGATTTAACTCTAAAAAGAAAGAGGGACAAGTGGACGATGTTATTGTGGGAAAATGTCTTTCACTAAAAGCACTTTTCCGAAATTTTACCTTTTTGTTTGATTTCTTATCAAGTACAATGTACAATATTTCCAGATCAGTTGAAGAAGGCAAGCAGCCAAAATCGCTTTGCCAATCAATATCTAAGACTTCAGGTGCAGATTTAACCAAATTACGCAACAAAACAATGAAGGTAAGATTTCTCAGTAGAATGTCACTATGTCAGTCACTCGGACCATGTTTACCAGTATGTGCCCTATCGTACCACTAAAAACACTACTCAGACACAAAAGATATAAAATGTCATTTCAGGTGAAGGAAAATGCTTTTTCATCAATTGGTTCAACAAGAAACAACCCAAATGATGAAAAAGAGGAAGAGAATGATAACAGTGTTCTAAGTGAAGCTATATTCAAGCAATTTAATAGTTCAGCCATGGATGAGAGGGCATTTTGGAAATAGAGAAAGATGAAGACCGGAATAAATCTGAATCACAAGTCAGTGAAAGCGAGGTTGAACCTTGCTTTGATTCAAGCAAAAAAAGAACCCATTCGGTAATTGTTTCTGATTTGCATGAATTATCTTTTGTTAACTTTTGAGAAAGTACCTGTGAACCAAAAGAATTTTAGGGAAGGTGCCTCATTTACAAAGTAATAATTTCATTAGTTTAAATTAGACTTTGTGATGTGTGTCATGGGTGTTTAATTTCAATTGCACTGCTGGCAGTATAATATTTGTCATTTTATCATATTTAATGCTTTTTAAATTAAAGGTAAGGCACTTTGCTGTAGTTTCTCTGTAGCAAATTTCCTATAAGCTTCTAGAATAAATTGCAATAAATACACGTCCTTATCTTATATGGCTTAATCCTTTCGTATTTTAAGGTGAAAATCCGGACAACTGCACTCCTAAATTACTGGTTTTGGGTGGCAACACAAAGCAGCAGCCAAAGCTGAAGAAAAGGAAATTGGCCTCTAAATATAACAGAAATCAACCATTCTATAACCACTGTGAGTTATCTACTCTCTATTAATATCCCTTCGCTCCCAATATGCAATTGATCTAGTCGATCTCTTTAGTTGCAAAGCTTTAATCCTTTATCTTTTATATTTTTTTTTTCTTATTCTTTCAGATGCAAATGGGAGGGGGTGGTGGGATGGAAACATGGAGGGGGTTGATTATGAAGAAATTGGCTGCGATGCAGAGATGTGGGAAGGAATGGGTTCCATAATGTTAGGTGGTCTGGACTGGAATTAGAATTTTAAACCAGTTCATGCATTTTATATGCTTAATGGATGAGTAGTTGCGTTGCAACAGACAAACTGAAAAACCTAGTACTGGCATTTAACATCAAACTCGAACCATCCTGTTGACCGCTAAGTAACTTTTTGAAGTTGGTAGTTTTTGTTTTGTAACTAAGGTTTATTATCACCTGTTTCTTTCCCTTTTAGGTTTTCTGCAACTCTTTATGGTTGTTATCAGTAGTCACCACTGCAAAAAATAATGTTCTTGCACCCTGCAAAAAAAAAATCTTGATTCAGGAAACAAAATGTTGCTGTAACATATAAAACTTGTAAGTTGTGATATTAAAAAAAAATCAGTTGACAAAAATTCCGCTTAGAGCTACAAAATTAAGAATACTAGGCATTCTGTTTAGACATGCTGCAAAATTATGGTCACTGTGTTCAAACGGAGCAGCATAATAAATTCTACATCTAAGTACAAAAAAGAACTCATAATTCATCATGCTTCTCGGTATCGGATGGTAATTGGGGGACAGGTGAATCTCTGGGCTCCAGCTGCTCTCCCAAGATTCTTCCTGTGAATTGCCTAGCTTCCATGTCCAGATCCACCCACTCAGAAACAATTCTTCTTGCACCCTGCAAAAAAATCAAAATATTACACAGAAGCTCGCACACACAAAACAGTGTAAATGATTTGCATTTATGAACAACAGAAAGGGTCAGTTCACATATTATACATTATACAAGCACACCCAACAATAAATTACATGCAATTATGAGAAACAGACTGTTAGTCCCACACCATATGATCATAACCGACAATAAACTATCCTAACAATAAGTTACTCACAATTATGAGAAATGAAACTGTTAGTTTACGTACATTAAGAACACCCGACAATAAACCATGGCTGGTTATTTCACTTCTGATAGGTACATTATATGGGTATTAGTTACATAGACATTTTATTTTATTTTATCATCTTCTAGGCCTGACCAATGATTTAACTATGAAAAATACCATCATAACCCGCGGCCTCACAAAATAAAATGGAACACAAGGAAATTAAAATGACTGTTACGGAACCACATAATTGGTGACTGCAGATAACTCTAAGGTAATAATGCATAATTAGTGTAAAAGAATTGAAAGTACCTGTAGCTTAGGTTCCTTTGTCATGGGGTTGTTGCACAAATCAATGGTTTTAGCTTTCGCTTTTGTGGCATTTCCACACCAAGACTCACACCAAAGCCATTCTTGTGGGAGAGAGAAAATCGGTACATTGTGTTGTGCATAATTTGGTAGGTCCTGATTGTATATATCATCCAAAAAATACATTTATCAACATAATGCTAATGCATCTTGTGGGATTCACAAGGTAGATAAATGCTTAACCTGATCAAGATTAGAAAGACTGTTTGGATCTTTGCTTAGATTTTCGTAAAATACTCTTAAGGCATCTCCAGCTGCCGTTTGCCGAAATTTCGCCAGATCAACAACATACAAAGCACTGATCACAAAGACAATAAATGAATAAATAAACAAAACATTCTCATATCTTATCTTACTATCATAAAAAGCACATAAGGACTGGACAGTCCATTTTGTTTTGGATTTTTTTAAGATGTGAATTTCCATAAATACCCTCTTCCATTGTTCAAACCAAAAATCGAACTGTTGTAAATAAATCGTAAGTTAATAAAACGTCCCTCACTTAAAATGTCAATATAGGTCTTTTCTCCAGTTCGTTCCCCACTTTTGCTATCACAGACCAAATCGCCAGCCCTTCGCGCAGTTCGCATCCCTTCTTTTCTCCTCGGATCAAAAACCTAACTCTCCCCTCCAGGCCTCCACCGATATCCCCACCTTGCACCCCTCTCTCTGAAACCCTCCCAGCTTCGCTTCTCCCTGTCGACAACCCCCTCTATCTTACCAAACCCACCTCTGTATCTCTTCTCCGCTCCACTCCACTCCACTCTCCTTTCTGCATCACTTGCACCCCTCTGTGTTGCTCGCAATGCTACCAGCACCGTTGCCGATGAGTATTGCTTGCTAACAAATATATGTATAACTCCCACAAAGTGTCTATTTGCAAAACAGACTCCTATGCAGCTTTTCATGAAGACACCTAAGTAACTTTTTTCTTTAATTGTATAGAGATAAAAAAAAATGGCAAAGGAATTTCCGGCATCATTTTAAAGAGGAACATATGGACATTTTCACAATTAAAAATTCTATTTTCTGAGAGTCTAGGTATATTCCCATTTTTCTGGTGGATAAAAAAAACATGGGTACAATCACACACATGAGACCAAAAAAATGAAACCATCCCATAGAAGCTGATGCGAGTTGAATTAAGACATGAAGGCAAAAAGGCATACCTAATGTGGTAAGCTTTTCCTCTCAAGTGGTCCTTCCAGAAACCCTTTAGCAAGATAACAAAAATAAATCATGTGTGTTATATCTTTCTGACTTGAATACAAAGAAAGAGTTAGGACACTAACTTGTTTCCAAAATCGATAGCCATCCATATCTTTATTATTGTCACAGAATGGAGTATATGCAAGAGGCCTTCCTTTTAAATCCATATCATATAGTTCTCCCATATCAGCCCGCACCACTTGATCAGCATCAACAAAAATTACCTGCATAAACGACAAGGCCATGGTATTTTGTTAAAAGAAAACTTCTTTATGAGTTCATTAGAAAGAAAGACATTTGTTACCTTTTTAAGTGAAATAGGAAATATAACATCAAGAAATAAGATTTTATATGCCCATATGATACGTTGCTTCTCTTTTTGTTTGTGTAGCCATGTGGGCCACTTGTAAGTGATAAGCTCGTACTCAAAACCATACTCTTTTGCCATGTATGGTATAACATCCTAAAAAGATGCAAAAATAAAATATGAATTTTGATGAGGAACAAATAATTATGTTGACTAAAATTTTAATAAATTAAATTCTTTATGAACCTTGAACTGTGGGGAAAGATAATTTTTGATGAACCAAAACTTCACCGGCCTCTGGGTGTTTTTAAGAACACTGAGTATCATAATTTTGAGGAAACGTTCATACCTACAAGAAAATTTGGAGAGAAATAAACTTGCATTTCATATAATAGATAGTTGTTGTCCCCCTCTCTCTCTCTCTCTCTATCTATCTATCTCTCTCTTAAGTGAGTTTGCAAGACAGAACTTACAAAGTGGCCAGAAGCAACAGAAAAAATATTAATAGTCTCTCCATGCCTTCTACTCTTCTCCTGAGATCAAAAATTAAAAAATAGTATACCAAGTTATTTAATCCAACTTCACAGTGGCTAATAAACAAACCTCGATAGCAAATACGAGGAATTTACCACATTCTTCTCAGCTTGCTTTTTCGAAGACCCATTACCACCAATTAATCCACTTGCCCATTTCAATAAATGTGTATTCCAACCATTTCGGCTTTCCTAGATAAAAACAAACACAACATTTTATCAGCAAAGCTATAATTTAACATGCAGAACAATAAAAATATAACAACAAAATGTTCACTAGATCTTGAACATCATAAAGCAAGAACGATGCATATTGCATATAAGTAGTTTGACAACACTTGGAAAGAAATGGGGATTGTCAACACTAGAAAGTTGGCAGGGAATTGTCCAGTTTTGGATTATGGACTAATGGTAACAGTGACTCCACCAATGTGTGTTTGGGTATGCAAAATATTTTCATGCAGGGCATTCATAAAATTCCAACCAAAAATTAGTTACCTTTTTCTCCTTTGTTTGATTGTCATCAGAGTAATTCAATAAATCCTCTTGTTCCTTCCCTCTCTTCTTCTCCACCTCTATGTGAAGGAGTTTACCTCTTAATCCATCGATTGCTACCAATTTTGAGAAGGGATATGTTTGGTTCCCAGCTTCAGTTTCCTTGAACTGGTACAGCTCTGAGCTCCTGCCTGGTGCCAGCTGCAGGTACCAAACACCAGGAGAGACCTTCATTTGCCAATACCCCAAATTGGCCATGACAAGTGTATCAACCAAGTGAGAACTTTCTTTGGGACCAAGAATTAACTGAAGCCCACGCGGTGGTTCCCTTCCTTTTTCTGAACAATGACCTGATACAAACATGTCATATAGTAAGAAAAAAAAAAAAACAGATCCCTGTAGTGCAAAAAAGCTAACCGACTTGGCCCAACTTAACAGCCAGTAGTAGTGTAAGAAAGATTTTGTGTTTTACTCAACATCAGTTGAGTTACACTCAATTTTCCTTCAATTGCACACAGGAACATAGGGAGGAGCAGCCAACCCCCCCCAAAAAAAAATAATAAAAAAATAATAATAAATTGAAAATTAGCAATTTTGCCCTGTGAACTACTGTAATTGGCAGGTGTTAACAGTTTTCAGTCCATCTCAAAAATGAGATTACACTACATTAGTTTATTCAACCCCCACATCTCTATTTTCTGTCTCCACCCCTGAAAGCACAGTTCACCAAAGAAACAACCTCAAATCAACACGGACTCACAAAGTGGTACCAAACTTACAATCCAAACAGTAAGTACACTTATTACTTTTGGTTTAGTTCAGAATGACAGTGTGGAATGAGCTCTAGTCATAAAAACGTGGTACATTATTTGATCCTGCTAGGGCCAAGCTGTAGTGGAATAACATTTTGATTACCTCGGTAATTGAACTGGAACAACAACAAAAAAAATAAAATAAACAACAACAGAAAAAAAGAAGCTGATGAATTATGTCATAACAGACCAGTTAAAAGAAGTGCTTCCAGCTCAAATACCGCATGCAAGTATGCACATCACCCAAATTCTCCAATAATATGTTATCCAAGTCATGTCTGATAAGAGAAATAATGTACAGAAAAACAATGTAAAATGTAAATAAGAAAAACATTGTAAAATGTAAATACATTTGATCTATACTATATGTCATTGCTTTTGAAATAAAAGGTTCCCAGGGAACCAATATGCTGTCTTGTAGGGTAAGGCCATATAGCTAAAATAATGCAACAATAAAAAAAAAAACTTACTCAGCAACAACAGGCTCAACAAGCCATGGCTCAGGCACATCAATATTCATTGTTAATGTCTTGGAAAGAGGCATATTTGAGAAGAATGCCTTTGATCCATGTACTGAATAATCGACAGTACTAAAGTCATCCTATAATATTTAAATTCGGGTTAGATAGGAAGAAAAGAGGCTATTTTCAATTATATGTGCCAAAATTGAAGTGAGGATTGTTACAATGGAGGGAAGAACGAATCTGTAGTAGTTCTTCAGAGGAATATCTCCAAGAGAACTCTGCAAAGTAGAAATACAAGAGCCATTGCTCGGTTAAATATGTATTTTAGGAAAGTACAAATTCTATTACTCAACAGTCAACAAAGGCCAACCCTCACATTTCCAGCTTGGTGACCGGTACTGTATGGCCGTGGGCATCCAGAACCTACCAACCAAACCCAAACTCAAATCCCTCACCAGCAGTATCAAAATAAAGAAGGTAGTAACTTACAACTGGATTAAGAATAATTCTCATGCTAGGTTGAATCTGTCTCTGTAAAACACGGAGAAGCGGGGTAAGTTTCTGCCCGGAAGGGCTCAACGGATCAATCACTGCATCTATATGGATTGTCGAATTCTCATTCTGCAAAATCACAGCACTGATGGAAGGGGGGAAACAAAAGGTGAAGAAGTTAAGACATTTTTAAAACGGATAGTGCATCTGATGATAACTTAATCCATGTTTTTCTGATGCCCCATACCTGTGTTCAGCATTCAAGATTTCAAAATGGGCTCTTTCTGAACTCCTTTCACGGATAGACATAGAAGAAGAAACCAGCATAACCAGATCACTGTAGAACTGACTGCATGGTCATACACAAAAAAAGTAAAAGGTATTTTAATGTCATTACTTCAGATCATCAATTTTTAACAGAGTTTAATTAGCTCTATAAAGATGATGGAATTGAGCAAATCAACTGATAAAATAAACAGACGGATCTCAAATTTGGCTCATTACTCATTTCTTTCAGATTATTCAACATATGGCTCAAAAGAGACTTAGTTCTAACTCAAACCCATAAAGCACCTTATCTGACGCCAACATTAGTTTACAACAGCACAATTAACTAGTTTACCTTGTTAATTCATCAGGGTCAACACCATCCCATTTCTCTACCCCTTCAACAATCTCAAATACATGCTTCACCTTTGTATTGAACTCTACAGACTCAAGGAGACGTAAATCATCACCTAAAAAGGAGCTTCCTTCGCTCAAGGTGAATATCTACAAAAAGAAAATGCAAAGAAAACAAACGTGAGAAGTGGAATAACATTATAAAAGAAAAAAGTAATGCATTAAATTCAACATAATGCCTACCCGTCCATTTGTAATGACAGCATTGGCACCATAACCAAGGCCCAACTCACCAAATAGAAGTTGTAACACCTACAACAAAAAGAAGAAAAATGAAGTTAACAGAACAGTTCAATTGAGAAAAACCTAAACCAAAAAAATTTTGCTATAGATTTCAACTATCCAATAAAAACAGGCAAAAGTTTCAAAATATGTCTGAATATGGATTTCAACTGCCCTTGAGATTCAAAAATTTTGAACAGCATGCAAACAACTGAGACCTCACTAATGCCATATTGTATAGGATTCAGATCTTTTCCTTTCAAGGAAGGATGCTATAGTCAATGGCACCAAACGGTGCTAGTTTTCTTTTTAATTTGCTTGGATTTATAAATTGAACCGTTAGATGTGTTTTATATCATTTCAATTACATGTATATAAACAATTGTAGGAGTTAAACTTCATTTTGATAGCCATCAAGAGTGGAGGTTAGGTTGCCAAAATTTAGACCATTGATAGTTCTTGATGCATAGCCGAAATGATGTAACTTTTTGTATGTGCTAGTCTATAATATGCATAATGTATTCAATTTCTTTGTTATTTAAAGTCTAAAAAATACTTGTTTGAGATTAAATTTTATTTGCACTGATTCACTTGAACCTCCTCCTTTCTTGAACTGTTTTGCCAAAATTTAGACCATTAATTTATTTCAATCTTGATCTCTACAATAAAAAACAATTTAACAAAAAAGAAGCTAAGACAGAAATAGAAAATGAGTATCACAAAGATGCACCTTGCTAGTTCTTTTCTGAACCTTCTCAAGCGAAAATCTTGAGAAAGTTTCTTTGTAGAAATCTATTGGCAAGTCATTTTCACCAGCTAGTAGATAGACTTTTTCCATCAGAGCAGAATCTGATGATATATTCTCGCTTCCATCAAATAAACACAACTCTCGCAAGAATTCCAGCATTTTCTCCTTGTTGCTTCAATGATGCAAAAATCAATTACAGTCGGATAAAAGAAGGCACAATATCAATTCAATGTTTAAGCTGTGTGATCTTTAATGTTCACATCTGAACTTCCATAGAATTAAACTAATTCTGCAGGAATATCCTATTTCAGTTAAATAGGAGATCACCGCCACTTACCTTCACAAGATTGAATTTAATTTAATGACAGAGGTCCTATTACTGTGAACAAATACCAGACTTATTATTGCTGGTATTGGATTTGTGCAAAAGAATGTTCATAAAAGAGCGACTTAAAGCTGGTTAAGGACGTGCCACTCACTTCACATACTTATAATGAACACAAACCTGAAAGATTCTATAGTCTTTTCAAATAATTCTAAAAGTAAAGCTCGTGATGGAGACTCCATGCTGGAATAAAGTAGCAAGCCTAATCGGGCTGTTTGAGATCCATCCTTCTTCATCAAACCAAGAGAAAGTGATTATGTCATGTCAAGAATAGGATAAATCGATGAGTGAGGCCACGATGCTCAAATCGCAAAGGGGTCAGCACTTCAAACTCAAATCTCAAAAACCATAAACCGAATGGCCGGTCCAAGTTGCTCATCACAATCTACATATTGAAATCTTATGAAATTTCAAATTTTATTATTTTTGGAGTTCTCTTACTATTTTTTCCAGACCCTAAAATAATAATAAGATTATACTGTTTGCAACTCAAATATCATCTTTCAAAAATCCTAAAAAAAATAGTAAGAGAACTCCAAAAATAATAAAATAGGCATTCCATAAGATTCCAATATGTAGATTGTGACGAGCAACTTGGACTGACCATTCGGATTATGGTTTTTAATCCGAATCCAGAGCACCAACCTTATTGCACTTTGCAAAGCACCATAGACTCACTCTAAATTAATAACAAATTTAACACCAAAAATGAGCATCCTGTACCAAGAAATTTAATCCCCCATGCAGCAACTTGAAGCCAGCCCTTGAACAAATATTAACCGCAAGAAGATGAGTTATTGGCTTTAAATCTTCTTCAGCTGAAAATGCACACAGGTTCATAAATTCCAAAAATAAATAAAAAGATGAAGCACAGGTCTTTAGATTTCACACAGTCCCAAAATGACTACTTGAATCATGTCCAGTAAGTGCCTGGTACAAACCTAAATGACCAAATATATTACATTGCTGTAACAGGGCAACTAGTACAGAGAAGGTAAAGAAAAGGAATGCTAAAAATTAAAAAAAAATTGTCAATATTAGGATTGCTTAAATCAACTTACTTCCAGGAGAGTGTAAGTAGTTGATCTCATGAACTATAGATTCTCTGTTTAGGTATGAAGCCAAAAGTGATATGTAGGTTTTCATCCCCTTGCCATCACCAATGATCTAGCAAAAAGATAATTAAATGACCTAATTACCAAGGAAAATGCAGTTTTCCAGTTTACCTCGAAATCCTGATCAAAAGTTACAGTTTAACAGAAACTGTCATATATGTGGCTTGGATGACCAAATTCAATCAGAAATAAGCTTTAGTTAACTATATTTGAAATTTCTTTACATATTTTCTGGTGCCAAAAGGAGAATAGTTATATATTTTGACTTGTAAAAGGTAAATAGAAATGTTCACCAAGTAGAGAAAATGCTCTTAAAAATTGTTGCTTACAGCAGGATTATAGCGTTTATAACCACTCCCGGAGAGGAACTTATCAAGTATATCTGTGTGGGAGCCAATTTGGCCATAATACACTTGTTCTTGTAATCTATGAGTTTCTTCATTCATGGCATTCATCAAAGACTCCTGGTTATGGGACAGAAGGGCATAGTTAGTCCAAATTTTGGGTGTGGTGGTACCAATGTGGAGAATTCATACAAGTAGCTCAGGTGTACATGAGTAGGAGAATTAAATCTTTATCCCACAACACCCTCCCCCTTTCAGTCATGTTCATCACATACTTATACAGGCAGGTGCGCATATTAAAAAAAACAAAAGAGAGAATAAAGAAAATAAAAACATAGAAAAAGAACACAATGTCAGTGACAAAGTTGCACATATTAAGGTGCATCCCCTGTAGAGGTGTGATAAAAGTTTTTTTTTGCCCATCTGACCTTGACGGCTTGAACCAACAAAGACAAACATGCACTTTGCTTAATATAAACAGGTTTAACATCACACTGTGCCATGTTTCCTAAATCAAATTCTGACTTTCACAGATCTTGTTCAGTGACACTATATCAGACATTTAATCACCTTATAAGCATAAAGTCAAACACACATGAAGTTTGGTAAGACGGAATATCTAGATAACCCAGACCAGTAAACATGTGAATGCAAACTGCTGAACATGGATAATGCAACTCAAAAACACTTAAGAACCCACAGGATAGACTATAAATTTTACCTCGCTTGCTTCATGTACAAGCCCATTCATCAACAAAGAACAACCAAGTTTATACAAACCGATCTTGAAGGAGAAAAGGGAGCTCTCTTCAGCCTCTTCTTTGAACTTGTTTTCTTGTTGTATGCTTAGTAATACATCTTGAGGAGGCGATTTGGCCTTTGATCTACACAAACAGAAACTTACAACTATACTTCCTCCCACTTAGCGTTAAAGACTTAAACCACAAAACGAATCAAGGCAAAAAAGAATAAAGTATGGTTCTGGGACAACTTCAGGTAGATGGGAAACCAGGGTTGGGTCATTACCTCTAGAAAAGTATGGTTATATTAATTTATGTGGTAAGTTCTATAAAAACAAACAGCTCAGATCAGGACCAGCCGGCATATATATGAAGAGCATCAAAACCCATTGATCAGCACAATCAAGAAAACAAAAAAAAATCATTGGTTTTGGCTAATAATAATTTTTGGTATGCTTTTATATGATGCTGACAGGCTAGATTACAATTTTCTGTTTTGTAAATTAAAAAGAAAAAGAAAAAATAAAGCATGGTAGGTCCGGCCAGGTCAAGAATCTAACCCCGATCCAACCAATTAAAATGTATGGTCAGTCTTATGTTAGCATGCTTAGGCAGATTAATTAAGAATTATCCACACTAGTTTCTGGTTATGGGTATGAATAGTACAGTACTAGTAGTAGTATCTGCTACAATAATGTAATGCATGACAAGTCAAAACTCATTCAGAGCAACTTACATTACAGTATCAACAAATGCCCCCTCGACATGATGTGCTTCAACTGACTCTTCACTAAAATCATCCCCGCTACTTTTTGCTTTGTTTACCTATAATGAAAGAAGGCAAATACAGCGTTTAAAAAAAAATGAGATGAACAAACTAGAAGAGCAAATAACATGTTTTCAATTAACACTGAAAGAATTAATAACAAACAAAATTGGAAAGCATCTTACATTGCTTAGAAATTCAAAAGCCAGTTCAGTTGTATATGTTTGCTTGATGTAAAGGAAAAGACGGATCATCTGCAAAGCACATCTCAAGTAAGATCTCTGCTCCGTGCATTACAAGTAAGACCATAAACAACTAGAATACAGTAACCCTAAAGGAGATTTAAAATCATCAGTGCTTGGATTTCATTTTTGTGTTTTTTACTCTCCACAATTAAGTTTATCTGTTACTTCCTCTATGCGCAATATGAGGAATGGTGTTAAGTCTGATTTATGTTGTTTCAATCATGTCCATCTCCTCATATGAAACCATAAATGACAGTAACAAGATAAATAAGTTACCAAAGTTGAGACATCAAAATCATCATTCACTGAGGATGAAGGAAGCAATCCGTCATTTTTTTCAATAGCCTCAACAAGTTTGGATGAGTATAGTAGAACTCCAAACCTCACTGGCAAACTGTTCTCATACATTGATAAAATTGCATCAATAGCCTACAAAGAATTAAAGGAAATGTGATCAGCACGGGTTACCGAAAATAAACTTCTAATAATGCAACCAAAAAGAATAAACAAAGACAGGAAATAACATGCCTCAGCACCGCACTCTGTGGCTGGATCCAACAAATAAACAGCATGAAACATGTTTTTACGAATGTATCGAAGTTGGCCAGGGAACACTGGCATTAATATCTACAACACCAAAAAGATTTATGAATAAAAGAATAATATATTACATATCATTTAATATTTTAAACAAAAAACACAAATTATCATGACGACGATCACCAGAGACGTCTAATCAGCTCAGATGGAAATTATCCTCCATCAGACATCAGCTGAACTACTTGAGCACCATAAAAACAAAAGGACACTAGAAAAAGAGAAACATCCTCGCTTCCCTTATGGAGTCCACGACTAACACCGTCATGGACAAGACCATGCAGCCAAGAAGCACAGAAAGAAATGCTAATAATAATTAATAAGGGAAAAAATAAATTATCATTATTTCAAGTATCTGTAAGGTATAACTATTTCAAGTTTCGCATCCAGAAATTTTACCACACTGGACCTGCAATCATTTTTTTAAACAAAACATGTATGAAAGTAAAATCAAGCTGACATTTCTACGTGAAAAATGCTCCAAAAACAGATTATCATTCTAACAGATATGCCAATCATGTTTTGATGTTTATTTGCACACACACAGAAGAAGAAGAAGACCTCTTGAATGTTGCTTCGCCACCGTCGGTACATAGCATCTTCTTCAAGATTATTAAGGAAGTGAACATGATCCGAACGGAAATCAACACGAATTGCATTATTCTCACTTGGAGGTGCAGCTGATAGAAGCTTTCTAATTGTGCCATGAGGAAGCTGAAAGTGAATGAACAAATTTAATTTCAAGGATTGCACTAAGTGTACCTTTTGTTCATTGTTTCAAAAATTGAAATTTTGGGACACATGAACTAGATTTGAACTGTAGCAGTGCAGACTGAAGCCCTGATCTTATATGGTAGAATGAAGTTGAGGAAAAACACTGAAAGTGAACAAGACGAAGACCAAATTTGTACAATGTCAAACTGTTTATGTGGTTACAAATCAATAACCAATGTATCATCTATGGTTATTTGGCTAGTTTAGTTATTACTTTATTACAATATTGGCATAGCAATCAGGACCAAAAACAAATCAAAAACCAAGATTCATCTTTTTGATCAGTGGTAACAAATCAACAAGTAAAATAGTCATATCTGGTTATTGACTAGTATAATTCTTACTTTACAATACTGACATTAGAATCACGTGACCAAATAAAAAACCTGAGAAGCAGAACTATTGAAATCAGGAAGTATTTTCCCATTGGCTTCTTTCACTAATCGCTATGAAGAATAAAACCAAAGTTACAAATAAACCTTAAGCTTCAAGAATTGATCAGTCAATGATAACTCCTCGTGAATCAAATCCATCAGCCTACAAGAAAAAAAAATGAAGATATATTCAGTACAAAAGCAAGCATTTTTCCACAACAGACAAACAGACACCCATTATTGGTATCATAATTGTATGTAAACAGCAATTTTCCTACAATAGTTCAATATAAGTACATGAACTTACAAAGAGATAAATATGTTAAACAGGAGTAAACAGGTCTACACTTCAAAAAAAAATAGTGACTTCTGTGATCTCAATGAGAAGAATGCTTTTGCACAGAAACTGGAACAAGTTGGAGGTTTGTTCTAAACTTCTTATGAGGAAATATTAGGAGTCTATTCATACAAAGTCCTCCAGTGCTTAATAACTCTTTCTTTTACCACTAAAATGGGTTCTTCAGATTCACTGGCACATATTAGAACATGGTCAAGGGCGCAGAGCAGATGTGGCTTGGACAATTATACTTTTAAAGAGAATTACAGATAAAGGTCGATTTCCTCTATATTGATCAATGCACCATTCAAGGCCATGAGAGACTTGCCAGGTGGCACCATTCGCTGGTTCGCCAAAATCTCATCCTGTATAGAACCATCAAGCTGCACAAAGACCCACAGATGAATAACTTATATTGTGAAAGATTCTGACAAACTGTTCTCTGATAAGATGAAACTGAAACAAAAACTGTCTACCTTCATGCGAGACAGTGATGAAACTATACTAGGGAAATTTTGGTTAATGTCTTGCATGGATTGTAATGGGTCAGAAGCTTGAACAATCCTCTGAGTCGTCTGGTGACCCAAGTCTGCAAGAAATATTCAAGTTTAATTTTCAAGTAGAGTCAGAAAAAAAAACCTGAAATATATATGAAGAAGGAGATGGAGAAACCTTTTAGTTCCCAAACTTCCAAAGTATCTGCAAGAGAAGCTGTTGAAGACAAGAGGTAATCCCTAAAGGCCATTATCTCAGAACTCAGCCATGGCTTGCGCTCCTAGGTAATTCAAGTATTAGATAAAAAATAAAATGAGGTTTATTCATCATTCTAAAGAGCAGTGAGTATAAGTTATAGAGAAAGGATCATGGTACCACTACCATTGCATCACCAGACATGATGACAAGTGGACAGCTAATTAAAATTGTACCTGTACTCTTACAAGCAAGTCTCAGTATCATTAGTAACTTTTCTTTTGGCTTTCTCACTTTTCTGGCTATCAATGCCCCATAAGTACATGTACTGGGGCCCTAGACAGCCAGGTTAAATAATCAAGAGAATAGGTATTAACCATGATCTTGGAGAATATGAAACCCCTGACATCTTGAGTAAGGTCTTCAGCCTTAGTATCCTCTAAAGTGGAACCTGAAATATAATTACAACTTCAAAAAGTCATAAATAACATCATCAAATCTAATCAGTAAGGATTTTGCTGCATTTTGAAGACCCTAGAAATTGCCCGGAAACATAGACACAAGCAGCCTTAGTTTGTATTAAAATCATCTGGTATGTTTCTTGAAACTGGCCAGCATATCACTGATACAGTATCATGCTGATATAAAGTGTAACTTAGCAGTTATGACCCAATAATAGATGTCGACCCAAACCAAGCAAAAAGATCGGATTAAAAATATATCACATCATCACCCTTTGGCAACAGAATTCCTACTAAGCTAAAGATATGATACTGAATAACCCTTCATAGAGTAGATATTCACCAAAAAGTTTGAAAACCTACCTTTCTTTATGGCAGTATCATCCATAGCTTTATATTCCATGTTCTTCAAAGCAAGTTCGACCCCGTATCCACTGAGAGTTACTGAATCTATTGAGCCAACAGCGCTACAATAGCTAGACTTGGATTGGCATCCAGATGGCAGTACAGGTCTCAGACCATATTTAATTTTTCCCTAAGGAGCCACAAGTAGTAGAAGTTAAAGAAAGTCATGACCCTGGGAGAGAATAGCCACGAATGACACTGCGAATAGAACATGCTGAAACTACTACTGAAATTAATTGTTAATTTAAGATGCTGTTTTAATTAATTGTGACGGTACATGCTTAACCATCATCAACTTAAAACAATTTAATTCACCCCCTCTTGAATAAAAATTATGCCAAGTATCTTGTGTTATTGCAAAAGATGAGCCCCTTAACTACATAACAAAAATAGTTCATGATGGTTTATTATGTCTTACCTTGTTAGATGCATCTGCCAAAATAGTATGGAACTCTTTAAAGCACTCTGTTCCTACAGCCCCATAAAGAAAAGCAACAGATGCACCTGGCCTCGAATGGGGGTATACATGGTCAAAATCAAAAAGTTCAGGCTGGTCCAGAGAGTTCTCACCCCTGTTTCAATAATAGAGGAGAAAAGAAAAGGTGTAATGCAGTAAAATCAATGAGATTTTCTCTGTTATTTCCTCTTCTGCGGTTATAGGTCCTGTTGTTGGTTATTGATACTTCTAATAGTTCCTTTAGGATTCCCCACAAAGAGTCTTTTTGGTACTTGAAAGTTATAAGCACCCAGATATGTTAGCTCTAAAGTGAAAAGAAAGGTTATGACTTATGACCAAATGTAAAATGTGTACAAAAAAGAGGAATGAACTGAACAGATGAAGACAAAACAAATTACCCACTAGATTTCTTTTCAAGCCAAAGCAGCAAGTCAACTGTGTTAAATAGAAGCCTGCTTCCTGTATCAACCCAACAGCATGTTCCTCTTGGAAGGGTGGCGGGTTTGTAAAATAATTCTCCATGTTCGGTCGAATCCTCACTGGATTGATCTAGTGCAATCCCTTGTGTAGTGAGCATAGAGAGAGAATCTTCTGCTAGCTGTCTGTACAGCACTAATCTAGGAGATGCTGATCGAAGAGTGAGAGAGAGCTCAAATACTGAACCAAGTGATTCACTCAGAAGTGACTTGGAGTCGGACACTATTCGTTCGACACAACATTTGGCTGTTGTGCAATCAGAAGCTTTATTGGGTTCGATCCAGAGATCAACTAATTCCCAGAACAGGTTCTTCCATTCCTTAGAAAGCAACTCACTGTTAAACAAAGGAAAACAACCAGATCAGTTGAGATTAAATGTCTTGGTCACTCATCAAGTCTGGAAGTTGTACAGTTGTGGTGTAGATGATGGTCGGTACTCGGTACCACAGGGACATTGGACATGGAGTATGGTCCTAACATGTTGGTACCGGTTCAACTTCACATATTTGTGACAATTTTTACTTTTTTGGAAGCAAGTGTTTGCTATCCGTCAAATTTTGCATTATGATAGTTAGCTTTAATTTGTTACCCGGCTTCCAGCAACAAAGGAGTCCCAGCCCATCTTGCTCTTAAAGCAACCTGAACATTTTTCGGCTGTCGAACACTGGCGTCTCCATGGCTAGCATAGAAGCTGAGAAGAAACAGGAGGGAGAGAGAAATCGCGAGAGATCTGGACGTCCAGCATCTTAAGCGAAGCCTCTCCATTTCTAGAGGAGAGGAGAGGAGACTGATCTAAGCGATCGGCTTGACCGAAGGTTTATTGCATGGTAATTTGAGGGGAGCAGGGTAAAGGTGAGATTTAAATCGCGGCGTCTTGGGGCGGAGCACTAGAGAGAGGACGCCGACGAGAAACAGGTAGTAGGGAAGACTTCGGTCCACTACGGCCCAGACGGTCCGGGGTTTTTTTTTTCACAAATAATAAAGGCGAAATTGCTGATACGAACCGCTGGCCCTGGGCCAGTATGAATCTCTAGTCTCTTTTTCGAGTGTGGTTTAATTTGTTGAGCATTATCTTGCCTCTCACAAGTACACATGCTACGGTTCTCCATCATTAATTTTATTTTAAAAAAAATTATCTATTTAAATCCAATAATTTATATATAAATTTTCTATCTTTACCAAACTTAATTCTCAAAATTATTCAATTTTTTTTATAATTCTTTATAAACTATCATGTACTTAGTTATACTATTTAATAATAATAACAATTATTATTATTATTATTATATATTTGTAGAATTTAAGAATTATTTTTAAATTTTATTTAATTTAAAAGTTTATCAAATATACTTAAAAAATATATTTCTAACTATTTTTTTAAGAATTATATTGTCAAGGCATAATCTGAATTATAACTCTAGTAATATATAAAATTATATGTTGTATTTTACGAAAGTTTTATTATTTTTTAAATAATGAATAATAAAAATGTTTTTTTCTTTATTATTTTAGTATTTTGTCTTAAATATAAATTTGAATATGTTCTATTAAGATCTCAATATTTTATGTCTACTTCTAAAGTATTTAATTTTGATTATATTTGTAAAGTATTTAATTTGAACGTATTCTATTAAATTTAAGAGTATGAATCAGTTAACAATGGGTTATTTTTTATAATCTTGACAATGAAACTTTAAATAAATTTAAAAAATCATGAAAAAAATAGAAAAAAATCATAGATATATTATTGGACTCATAAATTGATAGTGTTTCAAATTTTATGAATTTCATTATCGATTGGTAGTTTGTCAAAGATCATCAAAATTTTATACAATTTGTATATTTTAACAGCCTTTGATATACTATCAAACAAACATGAAATGGTATGAAATTTAAAACATTATCGATCTATAAGTTCAAGAACATAGGTATAATTTTTTTCTGTTTTTTAAGATTTTTTTTCCAAATTTATTTAAAGTTTCATTATTAAAATTGTCAAAATAGTCATTCTCAAGCGATCACTCCGCTAATTTGAATATGTTCTTTGTTTGCAATTGTCGCGCTCTTAATAATTTTATCATAATCAGTTCTAAATCAATTAAAAACAATAATAAAACGAAGGCAAACATGTTGTCATTGCGTTTCGGCATGAAAATTTCATGTTGGAATGCATTGGCGGCATGTTTGCCTGTGAATGCATTGGTAACTTGTTTGATTGCATCTATTGTTGTTTTTAATTGATTTAGAACTGATTATGATAAAATTATTAAGAGTCTGACAATTACAACCAAATAACATAAAATTGTTTCAAGATATAATCGTGTAATCTTACACAAATAAAATTATGTATATATATAAAAGGCATGAGATAGAATTTTGTTTGTCACTTTTAATGATTTTGCGATCCTGTAATCTTAATTGATTAAAATATCCAGATATGAGTACAGAAATATCTTATATGCATTTTAACAATAGGCTATAAATAGTATTTGCTATAATCATTTAATTATTACATATAAATTTATGTGTGTGCAGGAGACATTAGAGTTTATATGTCAATTTTGACTTACAGTTAGAAATTAGGCCTAAACTCACTGATCATCAAGGACACGTGACAAGTGCATTTTAGGATGGTATTGTACATGATATCTATTTTATTTGAAATGAACTAATTTGCAAACATAAAAAAACATAAATTGAAGTTCACATTAAAAAATTATATTTATGTCGAATGTGAGAAAAAAATATATTTTAGAGTTAATATATCATGTTATGATTGTTAGAAATGCACATACAACAAATCGAAATGCATTCTCTGAAGAATTATATATACGATATTTTTTTTTCTTGATTCAATATGAAAAAAATTGTGCCTACATAAAAGACGAACATTGAGTTTGTGTATCATTTTTTATAATCTTTGAACGATCGGTAAGGCTAGATTAATTGGATACAGCAGTAAACTCATACAAACATATTGTAAATTTTATTCAAATACAATATTTAATATTTATTCTTTTATTTTGAATTAGTGCTAATCTATTTTACGTGTGAAAAAGACATGAGTCATATACCATTTTTCTACATAAACAATTTGACAATATTATTATTGGAATCAATCATCAGATCATTATGTCCTAAAATCAAAGTTCATGAATTGGATGACTTTATCATTTTATTCCTTGATATTTTATTATAATAGATCAGGATATGAAATTACAGAGTTCTATGTTCGTCACAATAAATAATGAATACTCTAAATATCTCTAATCAAGAGTAATAAGCAGGGACATAATTACCATATAAAATTAGTACATGGATTAAATTATGGTCAGGTTTTGTAGGCCGTGTGATAAAGAGATATTAGTTTAATCGCGTGAATACCTAATGGTTCATCAGTGTGTTGGATATGACATAAAAGAAATATCATATGAATTGTATTTGTATCATTAATATTTTATGTGTCTTGAGTTATATGGTATGAGATATTTATCATTTCTACGTGAGAAGTATATATAGTGAGTATTGTGTTAACGCTAATTGTAATTGATAGTCATTCAGACTTTATTTCTATGCATTGACTTATGCGAAGAAATGATGATATTTATCAAGAGTGCCATATCCCTCTTGAAATAATTATGATATCAGTTGGGCCTTTGATGAGAGATAATACAATATGAGATTAAATTATGATCAGTAATAAGATATTGGATTATTTGGTATCAAAAAATCAATAAATTATGATCGGTCATGATACATAATAATACGTTTTAACTTTGAATTTATTCATGATATCATGTAATATGAGAATTGACATAGGGTGAGAAATAACTTTTGGATCCAAAGCATTTAGGTTATATCGTCCATGTTAGATTATGTGTTATATCGTACATGGTTAATGTTGTTTTATAATTTTATGATATTTCTATCATGACATGATGACATGCATCCCATAAGGTCACACCCAAATAAGAAGTCCATAAGCTATAAGAAGTTTGATACATCACATGTTGATGTGTGGACTGTAATTCAAGATTTTTATCATAATGTAATGAATTGGCAGTTGATATTAAAAATATCATATAATTATTTATTTAAAATAAATTCATATATTTTCATGACTTTTTGTGCATAAATGTGACAAATAAAAACTCAAATATACTAACTGAAATGTTCTTTTAATTTTTTACATTTAATTTTTATTCATATTTTATATCATAAAAAGATTTCATCTTACAAAATTATAAAGATAAACCAACAGAAGACATCATTCTAAATAACTCTTTATATTTTAATGACATTATATGCATAAATGAGATGAGAAATAATATACAAATTCAATAGATTAACTAGAGTGATGTTTTTAATGCATCTGTCAGAGGCGGAACTTTATTGAGTCCAACCTGGGCCATGGCCCCTTATAATTTGTGAATTAATTAAATCATTATTAATTTTCTAAGTTCAAATTGATTTAGAGTATTAAATGGCCCCCTCTTATTCAATAGATATAGTTAGTTAATATTAATTGGCCCATCCTTAAATTTATCTCAAGCTCTATTACTGGCATTTGTGTTGATTACTATTAATAATTATTATCATAAAGACTTAACTTTGAAAATATAGTGATATAAACTAATAGAAGATGTAAAAGACGATATTATTTACATATATGAGGTGAGTAATGATATAAAAGTTAAATTGGCTAACTTAAGTATTTATTTTAATATATTTGTGTTTATTTTGTGTGTAACTCTTGTCATATAGGTTTCCGTGACATTCTGAGCATAAATGAGGTAAACAATGGCTTAAAACTCAAATAGACTAACCGAAATATCATTTCAATTATTCATATTTTATTTTTTTGTGCACATTTTATGTCATAAAAGATAATAGTCTAAAATTTTTTGTGTATTTTAATGTAAACAAATATTATATGCATAAATATGATAAGAAATAATATAAAAATTAAATAGACTAACTAGAGTGTAATTTTAACGCATTTATCTTTATTGTTGTTCATAATTTTTATCATAAATATTTAAATTTATAAAATAGTCATATAAACTAATAGAAGATATCATTCAAAATAACTTTATATATTTTTTACAATATTATTTACGTATATAAGAAAAATGATATAAAAGTCAAATAGACTAATTGAATGTTATTTTAGTGCACTTGTCTTTATTTTTTTGAACGTATTTTACGTCATAGAGGTTGAGTTTGCAGTGATAATAATATAAAATATTATAAAATATTATTTCAAATAATTTTATATATTTTAGCAAAATTAACACGTAAATGAGACGATGAATGAAATAAAACTCAAATAAATTAACTTAAGTGCTATCTTTTAATGCATTAGTATATATTTTTGTGCGCATTTCATGTCATAAATATTTGAACTTATAGTGATAATAATATAAATCATTAGAAGATAATATTTATAATAGGTATTTGTATTTTTATGATACTATGATAAAAAATAAGAAAAAAATAATATAAAACTCAAATATATTAAACTGATGTGTTGTTTTGATTCACTTGTATTTATTATTGTGCCGTAATTGTCTCATAAAGGTTTGAGCTTGTGGAGATAATAGGATAAACTAATATAAGATATCATTTAAAATAATATTATGTATTTTGATGATATTTATGCATAAATAAGTTAAAAATGATATAAAATACAAATAGACTAACTTAAATATTTTATAATGCATTTGTGTTGATTTTTATGCACAATTGGTGACATAAATGTTTGAGTTTACAGTGATAATAATATAAAACTAATAAAAAATATTTGTATATATACTTTTATATATTTTAATGATATTATGTGCGTAAGTGAGGTAAAAAATAATATAAAACTAACATAGACTAATTGAAGTATTATTTTAATGTATTTGTATTGATTGTTTGTTCGCATTCCGCGTCATAAAGACTTAAACTTTAAAGATATCAATACAAACTAATAGAAGGCATCCTTTAAATTTATATCTTTGGGTATTTTGACGATATTATGTGCATAAATCAGGTAAAAAATAATATAAAGCTCAAATTGACCAGCTTAAATGTTATTTTAATGCATTTATGTATATTTTATGTGCAACTCATATAATTTAGGCATGAACTTTAAGGAATAATAATATGAACTCATATAAAATATTATTTAATATAAATTTTTATATTTTCATGACTTTCTATGCATAAACAAGGTAAACAATTATTTAAAAATCAAATAGACAAGTTATGTGTTGGTTTAGTTCTTTCAATATATTTTGTATCATAAAATTGGAAATGAACCCACTTCAATAGGAAATTTCAGGCGTGATGCGATTGTAATTTACAGATGCATATTTATAGAAATAATAATTAGATCACTTTGATAATTGAGATAATAATAAAGAATATTATCTTGATATTGAAATAGAATGTATAAAAATAATAAACATGGCAATATATTGATATTTTGGAGATAATAGATGTAAATACACACATATAAAATATGATAATACTAGAATAATAAAAATGATATTATAAAAAGTATACACAATAATGAGAATAATATGGTAGTAAAAATAAAAATATAATAATAAAGATAGAGATATTTTGATAAATATGATATATTAAAACTAACAAAAGAAATAAAATATAGTAATAGCATGATAATTAAAAAAATAAAAAAAATAAAAAATAATAATAATAAGGAATGTAATAGGATGGTAATAAAAGAGATAGTATAATGACAAAAGATAATAAAAATAATAATGATGCTATAAAGGAGCAACTTGATGTGTATTTTGCTAAGCTAATAAATATCTAATTTATACTCAATTTCAGCCGCAAGCGTACGGCCTAGTCAAGTAGTAGTCGGGGTGTCGAACCACAAGGATAAGGGTGAATTATCAGTTCTCACAAGTTTCACTAATCTAGACAATCGAATGAGAGTTTTGTATCAAATTAAAAGTGCATAAATCTAACAACAACGACTGAAAAATTTATCAAATAAAGGATTCTAGGGGTTTTCGACTTCATTCTCACTCGTTTGGTCAATTCACTCTATTTGATCTTTTAATATGTTCTAGTATTTGTCGGGGATTCAATCTCAGATTTAGTACCAAATTTACACTTTCGTGGCTTGATACTGTACCTAAACAATTCGAGTTTCACGATTAAGTACCTCACCTTACAAGTCTAAGTCCATTAAGATCAATGAATCACTTTGGTATAACCTAGATTTTGTACTTTGTCTTTCGGTGCCTCACACAATTTCTAGTGTTTCCTCGGTATTTCCTTAGGTAATAAGTTTCACGATTAAGTACTTGGCCTACGACCTAAATCACTGTTTTGGGTCAGAAGATTCAGTTTGACCTTTCGGTTTCCTCTTTCACTTCTAGGATAACATGCAGTTGATTAAAACTAAGCATTCAATTTAGACAAAATAACAATCACAAACAATAAGAACTAAAAGATCAACACACGAGTAAATTAAACCATCAAACTATATGCAAAAGGTCGTGGGTTGTTTGAAAAAAAGGTGACTAACCCTAAGACAAATTCTTTCAAATTTGTTCAGCCATTAATTGAAGTTTTGGGAAAAGATTTGGGAATTGTTCATTATTTCTGACTTCACGCGTGATGTTTTACTCGAGGAATTTTACATCAGACTCCTACTTTCAATGTAATGCTCTAGAATTTTTCTAAAAATGATGAATACTAAAGTCTTTTCTTCCCCTCAACTATGAAATAAAACCAAGAAAAACCATAAAAGAAGAAAAATTACAGTGTTAATCCTGAACCTCGCGCGGGTTATTTTTGTTTAGCTTAAAAATTATTAAGAAACCCTAATTGCGCACATAAGGCTACCTCGTGCCGTGTTGGGGGTTAGGGAGTTCCATTTGAGGCTTAATTTTACCTTATTTGAATCAGAATTTTTCTTTTTATTTGTTTGTGAATGTCACGGCATGTGTACTTTTAACCATGGTGCCTCGATAATTTGGACCTTCTAAAGATTTGTAAATTAATTTTTTAGGTCCTTTTGATTGATTTTTTTTTCAAAAGAAAACACCGGTCGACACTTGCCATAAGCACTCTTTCTTAATTAAGTTTTTCATTTAAAATAAACAAACAAATTGGATTTCCAAGGTTTGATAGCAATTTTTGGGAGGACGTCAATTCTTGAACACTCATTATTCTAGAAACTTCCTAGGGCATATTCTTTTCTGATTTTTCGGACCCAAGAATCATTTTCATTCACCACATGTTATTTTGGAAAATGTTGTATATTCCCTTATTAATTTTCCAAAATTTCCAACAAGACTACTTCTTTGCCAAAATTTCTCTTAGGGTGTTTCAACACTTTTTGCAAAATTACCCTCTAAAATTTAAATTTCTAAAAAAAAAATTGCAACAATCTCAATTAAAAACAATAACAACTATATGCTATGCAGATACAAGTAAGTTCCAAATATCCCCCAAACTTAAATCAAGCATTGTCCGCAATGCGTGATATAGCAAGAAGAAAGAAAAGAAAGGTAGAAAGAACTTACGATAGAAGAAGACATTGGAGGCGGGCGGGGTTGAGGCGGGTGCCTCAATCGCTAGGCGGGGGCTGAGATTTGGAGAGAGAGTGAGAGAATGGCTCAATCCCTCCTCACTCGGTCTTTTTCGTCCACAACAAATCCACTTTTTCTTTACTTTGAGAGCACTTAGCGAGTCAGTTTCACATATCATTTGTAATTTTTTATGCGATGCCTGAAATACCTTATCTTTTGCCCTACCAGTGCTCACTGAGTCATCATGCTTTATCACTATTTTTCTCGGTTCTTCCTTCATAATCTCATTGTGTTTCTCCTCTGTCAGGGGATTAAAGACTTCAACCCTTAGAGTGAATGGTAGAGGTTTTAACTCGACCTTGGATGTGCTTGGACGGTTTTGGGTCGAGTCTGAACCTTCTGGAGTTGAAAATGTGATAGCTGGGCAAAATTGCGGACCGCAAATTTTGGACTTCGGACCGAAATTTTGGCTCTGAAATTCTTTGCCTCTGTTTATGCAATTATTGCGGTCCACAATTATATTTTTTGGTCCACAATTTTGTGAGTTTTCTGCTGTTTTTTGCCCCTTCCCTTCAGATTTTGAGATTTCCAACTCCATTTGTTTGAAAAATCTTTCAAATTCTTTGTCAGCGGGATACATGATCAATCGGTCAATCGGATCATCGACTGATAGTTTTTCAAATTATTCTTTTACAATCACGTCAATCATGTCCACCCTGCAAAAGTTAACATCATTAGCAGGGTATTTCAAAGCTTTAAACATATCGAATTTGACTTTTTCTTTTCTGATCTCAAATATGAGTTTTCCCCCTCTAACATCTATTTGGGTGCCGGCCGTATTCAAGAATGGCCGACCAAGAATTAAAGGTGTATCGGGATCCTCGTCCATTTTAATAATGACAAAATATATGGGAATGTAACATTTTCCCACTTGAAGTGACAAGTCCTCAACTTGCCCCACCGGATATTTTACCGATCTATCTGCCAATTACAGAGAAATTTTGGTTGACACTAATTCACCAACCCCAATTCTATCAAAAACGGATTTCGACATGAGACTTACACTTGCCCCAAGGTCACACAAGCACGATTAAATTTGGTGCTACCTATAGAACAAGGTATAGTAAAACTACCCGAGTCTTGTAACTTTGGAGGTAGTTTATTCATCACTATTGCGCTCACCTTTTCAGTCAAGGTCATAGTTTCTTCGTCTAATTTCCTCCTATTGGACAAGATATCTTTCAAAAACTTGCATAGGTCGACATTTGAGTGACAACATCGTAAATGGAATGTTGACATTCAATTTTTTCAATAATTCAAGAAACCTAGCATATTATTTATCCAATTTCATGTTAGCAAGTCTTTGAGGGTGAGGGATAAACCTGTGTGGGGGCACATATCTCGCTATGTCCCCCTTTACCTGATTCGGCGTTGGCGCATTGGTGTTTCCCTTGTCAGCCTCTTGCTCCATCTCATCATGATTTTCTGATCGAAAGTCGAGTTGTTTCCGGTGCACATGAACTCCGGCATCTTGAGGCACCTGGGGTCCATCATATGTGGTTCCACTCCTCAGAGTGATGGCCTTAACAGTTGCATAGGGATTACAATCCGGTTTAGGCGGCAGCTGACCATGCTGGCGTGAAGACGACGATGCCAGTTGCGCCACTTACGTTTCCAAAAGTTTCCTTGAGTCGCTAGTAGGTCAACTTTCATGCCTAGATCCCTAATTTGGTCGGTCACTTGTTGGTTGACCCTCTTTTAGTCCTGTCTGAACTCCGCTTGTTCTTGCATCATTTTTTCCATCATTTGTTCTAAATTAGAATTCTGCGGAGCGCCTTGGTCAAATTGCCTCTGCCCGTATCCCTGATTCGATCGGTTCTGATTGGAACTTTGGTTCTGGTTTTGGGGTTGGTTGTCTTGGTTGTTTCTCCAAGAGAAATTTGGGTGATTTCTCCATCCTGGGTTGTAAGAATTGGAGTAAGGGTTATTTTACGGACGGTAATTATTGTTGAGTACATTCACTTGCTCCGCATCCCCCTCAGCAGATCCACCCCAATTGCAGTTGATGGCCAAATGATCGCCTCCACCACAAACAACACAAGTAGGTGATTGATGTACCGCTGAAATGTTTTGGTTGGTCAAGCGGTCTATGCTCTTTTGCATCGCCTCCAATTGTGCTGCCAATTTGGTTGAGATGTCTGTCTCAATCACACCCGGTGCACCTCAAACGGGTCCTCTCACCGAGCTCCATTGTTGCCGCCCTAACGCCATCTCATCAATCAATTTGTAGGCATCTCGAGCACTCATGTTCATCAAATTACCTCCAGTTCGCATCAATGGTCAGTTTAGAGGACTGCTCAAGTCCTTCATAGAAAATCTGAAGTATGAACCACTTCTCGAGTCCGTGGTGTGGGCAAAGACGCAACAACTTTTGGTATCTATCCCATGCCTCGCTGAGAGATTCTCCTCCTCTTTGCCTGAAATTTGTAATTTGAGCACGAAGGGCAGAAGTTTTAGATGGAGGAAAATACTTATAAAGAAAAGAATCAGACATTTGATCCCATGTTCTTATTGTACCGGTATCTAATGACCTTAGCCAATTTCTAACCTTATCTCCTAAAGAAAAAGGAAACGCTCTAAGTTTGATGACCTCAGGTTCAACACCATTAATTTTAACCGTGTTACACAATTCTTCAAACATGGCCAAATGTTGGTTTGGGTCTTCATGGGTTAGACCGTTGAACATGTGTTGAGAGAGCATGTTCAAGAGAGCAAGTTTCAGCCTGAAGTTATTTGTTGCTACATTAGGCACCGTGTAGCCTAATTGAATTTCAATTGACTTTGGGGCAGCAAAGTCCTTCAAGGGACGGTTCTCATCATTCTCTACCATTTGGGTCGCTTCTTCGGCGGTGAGATGAATAATTGGCTGTTCAAGCAGAGAAGTTATCTCCTTGGCTCTACGTCTGTACACCAAGAGACCTGATTGCCCGGCCAGATCAAGTCCTAAAAGAGCAATAAAATAAGTAGATCACATAAAATAAAATAAAAGAAAATAAGAGAAAATAAAAAAAATCTAGTCTCAATTACTTATGGTTGAACCAATATTCACACCGTTGTCCCCGGCAACGGCGCCAAAATGCTTGATGTGTATTTTTGCTAAGCTAATAAATACCCTAATTTATACTCAATTTCAGCCACAAGCGCACGACCTAGTCAAGTAGTATTCGGGGTATCGAACCACAAGGACAAGGGTGAATTACCGGTTGTCGTAAGTTTCACTAATCTAGACAATCGAATGAGAGTTTTGTATCAAACTAAAAATGCATAAATCTAACAACAACGACTGAAAAGTTTATCAAATAGAGGATTCTAGGGGTTTTCGACTTCACTCTCACTCGTTTGGTCAATTCACTCTATTTGATCTTTTAATATGTTCTAGTGTTTGTCGGGGATTCAATCTCAGATTTAGTACCAAATTTACACTTTCGTGGCTTGATACCGTACCTAAACAATTCGGGTTTCACGATTAAGTACCTCACCTTATAAGTCTAAGCCCATTAAGATCAGTGAATCACTTTGGTATAACCTAGATTTTATACTTCGTCTTTCGGTACCTCACACAATTTCTAGGGTTTCCTCGGTATTCCCTTAGGTAATAAGTTTCACGATTAAGTACTTGGCCTACGACCTAAATCACTATTTTGGGTCAGAAGATTCAGTTCCACGTTTCGGTTTCCGCTTTTACTTCTAGGATAACATGCAGTTGATTAAAACTAAGCATTCAATTTAGACAAAACAACAATCACAAACAACAAGAACTAAAAGATCAACACACGAGTAAATTAAACCATCTGAGTTATCGAGTTTACACCTAGACCCCTAGAAGAGTGTCTAGCCACAAATCATGTCAAAGATTGTATCAAGATTCATGTTTAAATAACAGTACAACATGAGAAAAGAGTAAAGAAAAGAGTACACCAAGAAGATCTATGATTTCTCGCCCGATTCTTGAGTTCTCCTTCAAATCTCTCTCCAATGGTGTTCTTCATCTTCTTTTTTGCTTAGGATCTATTCTTCAGTCAGTTGAGAGATGTTCTGGACGAAGGGGTGTCAAAATCTCTTAATTCCAATGAGAAAACCGCTTTAAAACTGTAAGTTCGCGCTTCAAACCCAAAAATTACGATCCGACATTTTAGAATTGCGGTCCGCAATTTTTGCACTTCTTTATCAGAGCGAACCAGAGAGCAAATCCCATAATTGCGGTCCGTAATTTGATAATTGCGGTCCGCAAATTTTGTCCAGAAGTGTTTTTCACTTGATTTCTTCGTGTAGATTCGATCCATCTCGTTCCAATCATCATTTCTCATGTTGACATCCTTGTTTACATTCCATAATCTACAAAATAATAAGAAATGCAGTAGTATCTCGAACTCGACATAAAAACTGAATAAATTCTTAACAATTAACATAAAATGTATAGTTTTGAGATAAAACCATAATTGAATATAATATATAAATGCGGCTTATCACAACTCTGAGAATAATATGATAATAAAACAACATTATACAATGATAATGACTAATCATGATGATAACATTATAATAGTAATAAAGGGGATAATGATGATAAATACAGTGATAGTGAAGGTGATAATATGATAGTAATAAAGGAAATAACGACAATAAAGATAACATGATGATGTTAGTGAAGATAACATGATGATGTTAGTGAAGATAACATGGTGATGTTTGAGAAGGTGACATGATGATGATATGGTGATAGAAATAATCATCAAGATACCATCTACCTCCCAAGGCTGATGGTGTACGGATATTGGACTAAATTGCTTGTGAGTCCACAATCTGACAAACTAGAGGAGCTGAAGTGATCTATTTGTAAGCTCATTTTCTAGTATACCTCCCCAATATTGAACCAGCTCAGTGCTTTGAGTTTGATTTTGTGTGTATGGTGATCCTGGATTTATGAATCTACTAAATGTTTAGAATTCATGATTTAGAAGATCAGCAAGATGACTATATGGGTTATGTTCATTATCTTCTGATACATTAGTCTTGAATTATTGTGTCCCAAGTTCATGACTTGATATACTAGCAAGATTGAACTGATCTGTTTGTAAATTTATCTTTTAGATAGTGAGATCGAACTAATCTGTTTGTAAGTTCATCCGCTAACACACTCACATCAATGTTGAACTAGCTTAGCGCTTCATATAACTTTGTGTGTGAAGTGATCCTAAGTTTATGAATCCGCTCAACGTCTGGAATTCATGACCTAGAAGATCAATAAGATGTGCATGTGGACCATATCCACTAATCTTCTGATTTACCAACCTCAAGATCGACTAACATAACGCATCAGGTTGGATTTTGTGTGATTGGTCATTGACTAACAAGATTGAACTGATCTATTTGTAAGTTCATCTTCTAGATCAATAAAGATTAAGTTGATATGTTTATAAGCTCATCTTTCATCCCTCCATGAAAATTGATTTGATATGTTTGTAAGATCATCTCCCGGAGTTATAAAGATTGAACCGATCTGTTTGTAAGTTCATCTTTCACTATCTCATATAGAATGAACTGATCTATTTGTAAGTTCATTTTTCATTATTTCACATAGATGAAATTGATATGTTTGTAAGTTTAACTTTCACTATTTCATAAAGATAGAACTGATCTGCTTGTAAGTTCATCTTTCACTATCCTACCTAGATTGAACTGATCTGATTGTAAATTCAGTGTATTTCTCAGTGACCCCGACCACTTGACCACTTGACTATTATTTAACTATTGTATTTGTTTTCCCCTTTTGAGATTCAGAGGTGTCTCGAGGTTAAGAGCTCAGGGTAATTAACGATGGGGGCTTGCGCCCATCGAAATCTATAAGAACTCACAATCTCTAAAACCCCTAAATGTGCATTCCATATTCATGATATACCCCCAATGCACGCTTAGAGAGATCTTTGTATCCTTCTTTCGTAATTCATCGCACCGAGCAGTGAGTTGCGCGAAAAAGGGTCGCACAGCCCCGTAACTCATAATTCTCCCAAAAACTCTCATGTGGATTACTCAAGATACATTTGGTTCGATCTCGGTCGAATTCATTTGTCGATTTGACACCTTATTTTGTGATCCATGATTTAAAAATGTGGTTCACATTTTGGCGGTTGTAAGTGCGGGCTCACTTCTAATACTTTATCATGTTTTATTGCTTGATTTTCACCATTGATTATATCAAGTGCATGAATTTTGAGAGAAGAAAAGAGATGCTTTAAATTTATCGGTTGACTTTCGATCTCTTCCCTCTTTATGTCTGATATTGGTTTGCTAAGCTAATAAAATATCCTAATTTATACTCAATTTCAGCCGCAAGCGCACGACTTAGTCAAGTAGTAATCGGGACGTCGAACCACAAGGACAAGGGTGAACTACCGGTTCTCACAAGGTTCACTAAAAGTGCATTAAAAATGTTTATCTAACAATAACTGAAAAGTTTAACAAATAAAATAAAAGATTCTAAGGGTTTTCGGTTTTATTCTCACTCGTTTGATCAATTCACTCTATTTGATTTTTTAATATATTTCAGTGTTTGTTGCGGATTCAATTTCAGATTTTAGTATCAAATTTATATTTTTATGGCTTGATACCGTACCTAAATAATTCGGGTTTCACGGTTAGGTATTTTACCTTACAAGTCTAAGCCCATTAAGATCAATGAATCACTTTGGCAAACCTTAGATTTTATACTACACCTTTCGGTATTTCATGCAATTTCTAGGGTTTCCTCGGTTTTCCCTTAGGCAGTAGGTTTCACGATTAAGTACTTGGCCTACAACCTAAATTACTATTTTGAGTCAGTTTTACCTTTCGGTTTTTGCTTTCACTTCTATGGTAACATGCAGTTAATTAAAACTAAATATTTAATTTAAACAAAATAGCAATCACAAACAACAAGAATTAAAAGATTAATATACGAGTACAATTAAACCATCCGAGTTATCGAGTTTACACCTAGATCCCTAGAAGGGTGTCTAGCCACAAATCATGTCAAAGGTTAAACCATCCTCAATGCATGACATAACAAGAAGAAAAAAAGGTACAAAAACTTATAATGGAAAGAGGTGATGGAGGCGGGTGATGTTGAGGCGGGCGCCTCAATCGCTAGGCGAGGACTGAGGTTTGGAGAGAGAGAGAGAGAGAAGGGCTCAAAAGTTGAGAGGAGATGAGGCCACCGGTGTTGAAAGGATGGCTTGGAGTGGTAGTTGCTATAGTGAAGAGGGAGAGAGAAGGTAAAGGGTCAGATCAGGTTTTGAGAGGGGTGAGGGGGTGAGTTAAAATGGTGGCTTGGAGAAGAAGGAAAGAAAGAGGGGTCAGATTTAAATTCTAGGGATTAATTACGGTCCGTAATTCTTGTGCTGGAATTTTCTGACTTGAGTTGGCCAAATTTGCGGTTCATAATTTTCAAATTGTGATCCATAATTTTTACCCTGAAATTTTCTATTTCGAGTTGGTCAAAGTTACGGTCCATAATTTTTTATAATTTTTAAGAATTTACCAATTTTGTTGAGATGACGTCTATCTACACTCATTGTCATTCATTTCTTTCGCGTGTTCCTCTTGATTATTTAGCATTTGAGTCCTTCAGATTCACACCTACAATATGAATAAGAATAGATTAAATTATACTAATTTAAACTAAACTTTATACTACAACTAAAAATATTCTAAAATCTTTTTTTTTTCTTTTTTCTTTTTAAAAAAATCAGTAAAACATAAAACTTGGGTTGTCTCCCAAGCAGCGCTTGGTTTACTGTCACAAGTTCGACTCTCTTTGTTCATCACATGTCCAATCTCTTGGAGTGAGAGTAGCTCAATCCCTCATCACTCGGTATTTTTCTTCCACGACAAATTCATTTCTTCTTCACTTTGAGAGAACTCAACCGATCAGTTTCACATATCATTTGTAATTTTTTATCTGTTACCTGAAAACCTTTATCTTTTGCCCTATCAGTGCTCACTGAGTCATCATACTTTATCACTATTTTTCTCAATTCTTCCTTCATAATCTCATTGTGTTTCTTCTATGTTAGGGGATTAAAGACTTTAACCCTACAATAAGAATTATTAGAGAGAATATTTTTATTAATTTTTATTACACTAAATTTCACCTTATTCTTTCCAAAATTTAGAGAAATTTTTTCACATTTAACATTAATTTTTGAACCATCTGTGATTAGAAATTGACGACCTAAAATAATTGGGATATAATGATCTTTCTTCATATCACAAATAACAAAATTAATCGGGATGAAGAACTTTCTGACTTGGATGAGAATGCCCTCTAGAATTCCAATGGGGAGTCTAACAGATCCATCCATCATTTGCAATGAGATATTGATCTGTTTTAAGTCTTCAATTCCTAACATTTGAAAACTGATCTTGGCATAAGACTAACACTTGTTCCTATGTCACACAATGCATTTTTAAATTTGATATTTCCTAAGGAACAAGGTATGGTAAAACTCATAGGATCATTAAGTTTTGGAGGCAAGTTGTTCAAAGTTACCGTTTCAACATCTTTAAGTCTCTTATCTTTGGACATAATTTCCTTTAAGCATTTGGCATAAGCGGGCATTTGGGTGATGGCTTCGATAAATGGTACAGTTAAGTTCAGTTTTCTCATCCAATCCTCAACTTTACTAAATTATTGGACCAAATCGAATTTTACCAATTTTTGAGGAAAATGAACAAACTTGAGTGGAGGAACATACTTGGGTACGTCCTCCTTTGTCTGTATTTGAGAATATGAGGTTTCTCATGTCATTGCTTACTTGGTTTCATTCTCTTATGATTTAGTTTTTCCTTCTTCCCATTCATTCGTCGAGAAGACGACCTTCACATGCTCCCTTTGCATGTCTTATTGTAGTGTAGGATGTATTGTCAGTTGCGTCACTTGAGTTTCAAGCATTTTTCCTTGAGTAATAAGAAGATCAATTTTGATACTCAATCTTTGATTTGGTCAGCCACCTATTGATTGATCATCCTCTGATCTTGCATGAACTCCTCTTGTCCACACATCACCCTTTCCATCATTTGCTCCAGATTTGACTTCTGTGGAGCGCCTTGGTCAAACTGCCTCTGGCTGTATCCCTGAGTTGGTCGATTTTGATTGAGATTTTGGTTCGGGTTTTGAGATTTGTTGTCTTTGTTATTCCTCCAGGAAAAAATTGGGTGAATTCTCCATCCGGAATTGTAGGTGTTGGAGTAAGAGTTATTCTGTGGTCTGAAATTATTATTGAGTGCATTGACTTGTTCCACATCCCCCTCGGCAGGTCCTCCCCAGCCGCAGTTTATGGCAAAGTGATCGCTTCTACCACAAATGGCACAAGGGGTGATTGATGTACCACTGAAATGTTCTGATCGATCAAGCGGTCTATACTCTTTTGCATCGCCTCCAGTTGTGCTGACAATTTGGTCGACATGTCCGTCTCAATCACACTCGATGCTCCTCAAATGGGTCCTCTTACCGAGCTCCATTGTTGCTGCCCCAATGTCATCTCATCGATCAATTTATAAGCATCTCGGGCACTCATGTTCATCAAGTTACCACCTGCTGCTGCATCAATGGTTAACTTAGAGGACTGCTCAATCCCTTAATAGAAAATCTAAAGTATGAACCACTTCTTGATCCCGTGATGTGGATAAAGGCGCAACAACTCTTAGTATCTGTCTCATATCTCGCTAAGAGACTCTCCTTCTCTTTGTCTGAAATTAGTAATTTGAGCACGAATGCCAAAAGTTTTAGATGAAGGAAAATACTTAGAAAGAAAAGCATAAGACATTTGGTCTCATGTTCTTATTGTACCGGTATCAAAAGACCTTAACCAATTTTTAGCTTTATCTCCCAAAGAAAAAAATAAAATGCTCTAAGTTTAATGGCCTCCGGTTCGACACCATTTATTTTAATAGTGTTACATAATTCCTCAAATATGGCCAAATGTTGGTTTGGATCTTCATGGGTTAAACCGTTGAACATGTGTTGAGAGAATATATTCAAGAGAGCGGATTTCAGCTCGAAGTTGTTTGTTGAAATATTAGGCACTAGGTAGCCCAATTGAATTTTAATTGCTTTCGAGACAGCAAAATTCTTCAAAGGACGGTTCTCATCATTATCTGTCATTTGGGCTATTCTTTCGGTGGCGGGATGATAAGGTGGTTGTTCAAGCAAAAAGTTATCTCCTTGGCTCTACATCTGTACACCAAGAGACCTAATTGCCCGGCCAGATCGAGTTCTGCAAGAGCAATCAAACAAGTAGATCACAAAAAAAAAATAAAATAAAATAAAAATAAAAATATCTAGTCTCAGTTACTAAAGGTTGAACCAATATTCACACTATTGTCCCCGACAACGGCGCCAAAAAGTTTGATGTTGGTTTACTAAGCTAATAAAATACCTTAATTTGTACTTAATTTCAGCCGTAAGCGCACGACTTAGTCAAGTAGTAATCGGGATGTCAAACCACAAGGACAAATGTGAACTACCGGTTCTCACAAGGTTCACTAATCTAGATAATCGAACATGTGTTTTGGATTAAATAAAAAGTGCATTAAAAACGTAAATCTAACAACAACTGAAAAGTTTATCAAATAAATGATTCTAGGGGTTTTCGATTCCACTCTCACTCGTTTGGTCAATTCACTCTATTTGATCTTTCAATATACTCTAATGTTTGTTAGGGATTCAATTTCAAATTTTAGTACCAAATTTATACTTTTATGGCTTGATACCGTACCTAAACAATTCGGGTTTCATGGTTAGATACTTCACATTACAAGTCTAAGCTCATTAAGATCAATGAAACACTTTGGCATACCATAGATTTTATATTTTGCCTTTCGGTACTTCATGTAATTTCTAGGGTTTCTTCGGCTTTCCCTTAGATAGTAGGTTTCATGATTAAGTACTTAGCATACAACCTAAATTATTATTTTGGGTCAGAAGATTTAGTTTCATCTTTCGGTTTCCGCTTTCACTATTAGGATAATATGCAATTGATTAAAACTAAATATTTAATTTAGACAAAACAACAATCACAAACAACAAGAACTAAAATATCAACATACGAGTACAATTAAACCATCTGAGTTATCGAGTTTACACCTAGACCCTTAGAATAGTGTCTAGCCACAAATCATGTTAAAGATTACACATAGATTCATGTTTAAACAACAACACAACATCAGAAAAGAGTAAAAGAAAGAATACACCAAGAATATATTTGATTTCTCGCCCGGTTCTTGAGTTCTTCTTCTCCAATCTCTTCTTCAATGGTGTTCTCCTCTTCTTATTGCTTGGGATCAGTTTTTCAGAGTGTTCAGAGATATCTGGTGGGATGAAAGGGTGCAAAAACCTCTTAATTCCAATGAATAACCGCTTTTAAAATATAAATTTACGTTCCAGACGTCAATAATTACAGTCCACAATTTTAGAATTATGGCCTATAATTTTAGGCATAAGTTGAAATAGAATCGGCAGAAAATGGGCTCCAGAATTGCGGACCGCACTTTTAGAATTTTACTGCGCACTGATTGTATTTTGGCCATATTTTTTTCATCCGAACTCCGATTGGGTTGATTTCAAGTTCTTTGAAAAGCTAAGAACAAGCTCTACAATATCAATACTTAATCCCAATCATTTTATAAGATTTTATGATCATTATTTAATGTGATTTGTTATCCATGTGCAGTCTTGATCTAATATGCATTCAGGCTCTTCACTATCATGCTCTTTTGCTCCAAAAATCTTAAAACACATAAAATACAATGTTATCTTGAGCTCGACATAAAAACTAAATAAATTCTTAACAATTAACATAAAATACATAGTTTTGAGATAAAATCCTAATCGGATATAATGTATAATTGAGGCTTATCAGTGTCTTCATCTTCATCCGCAAACACAAATTCATCTCTTTTCTCTTCATTAACATTAGTCTCAACAAAATAATGAGTTTGACCGAATGAAATATAACTTTCACCATCTCAATGAGTTTTCGAGTCTTATTCCCTTGAAATTTTTTCATATAGAGTTTGAGTTTTATCAAAAGTACATATTCTAATCTTTCATCGTTGACTTACAATTGTTCTCTCGGTTTGTCATTGTATTTGATATTCATCATTTTTCTCAATAAATTTTATCATTTTTAATTCAAGATTGGACTTTTGTGAGGGTGATTGGGAGTTGGCCTTGTAGAAAATTATTGGTTCCGATTTTTGATAGAAAGATATACCAACTTGACATTCATAATCGATTATGACATAAAAATTCACAAGACAAAAATTGATCCATCCCTTCTGAAAATTGCCCTAGCGGGAAAACTAAAAGCTGATTATTATTTTGTTGGAGAAATTTCTCTTGGATATTGTGTTTGGGTCAATCTCTCTAATGTGTATGTGTCATCCTCTAATTCCATAACATTTGCTCTATTTGTTTTTTAAGGGCATTCGTTTTTTGAACAAGCTGATTCCACACATGTTAGTTGAGTTTCACTTCTAGATAATCATTTTTTTGTTGGAGTTAAGCCAAGATGTTCTACTTATAATCAACATGCATCACATACTCGTTGTCAGAAAAAAATATAAGACATAATGAGATAAGACATGCTTATATTCCACATGCATAAGGCTACCTAGTTCACAAGTTACAAAAATCCTAAAACTAATACTAAAAAATAATACTGATAAGCTCAATATGACAAAAAAAAAATTGAAAGAGAAAAGTGTACATTGCTATTTAGAAATTATATTCAGGTGCTTAATTTGGTTAACAAGTTTTGTTATCTTTTTACGTTATTTTCATTTGGATAACAAACTTTCTTCATTTCTTAAATCACGTTCGTTCAAATTAAAAAAAAGATCCTGCTAAGTCTAACCTTCCACCCATTGGTTAGTCACAAACGAGAGTAGTCCTCGTTTATAGCCCTTTAGTGCTTTAGAGGTAAAAAATATTTGAGAATCAAATGACACATACCTTCAATGACGAAGTGTGAGGGCCTGACAAATTGGAGGGGATTAGCGCCTCAACCTCAAGCTTGGCGAAGTGGGAGGAAGATCGGCGAAGTGTTAGGAGGACATAGACTGGGAGCCACGATCGGTGAAGGGAAAGAGAGTAAGAGATTGGGTTTGTCATTACGAGGGGAGAGAGAAAAATAGAGTTTGGGAGACGTTGCTGTAATATATATCAATACCCTAATTGTATATCTGATGGTTCAGAAATTTTCAAGATTCGAATTGTAATAGTTCACGAACAACATTTGAACAAACTATGTCTTGTTCGAGTTTGATTCGATTTGAAACTAATTTTGAATTGAAATCGAACAAATTAATTTCAATTTTTTTTTAATCGAACACGAATAAATTACGAGATACGGTTTTTTTCTAGCAGCCCTAATTGAAGTGTTGTAGATTGCATTTGTGTTGATTTTTATGCACAATTGATGTCATAAAGATTCAAGCCTGCAGTGATAATAAAATAAATCAATAGAAGAGACCATTTAAAATATTTTTATATATTTTGATGATATTATGTGCATAAGTAAAATAAAAAATAATATAAAAATTAAATAAATTAACTGAAAAAATTGTTTTCATGTTTTCATGTTAATCTTGTATGAAGCTCATTTCATATAGGTTGAGATTGGAGGGATAATAACATGAAATGATAAAAAAATATTATTTATAATAATTTTATACATTTTTTATGACTTAGTATAAATGAGACAAGTAATGATTTAAAAGTTAAAACTCAAATAAATTAGCTGAAGTATTGTACTATAAAAAGTTATATTTCAATGCGTTTATTTAATTTCCAGACAAAATGTCGCATTTTTCTCGTGTCTTGTAGAAAAAAGACGTTATAACGTCGACCTTTGTAAGTATCAACTAAATTTGAAAAGAAAGAGGCGTTATATACCATGAAAGTATGGGAGGATGCAAGATTTTAGTCACGGGGGGGGGGGGGCAAATATCGGATTGTAATAGCTTATCGGGTTTAAATCCATTAACTAATCGAGTACTAAATAAAAAAATAATAATTTAATATATATTCTTACCTAATAAAAAATTTATTAGAATAATAACATTTTATATATTAAAAATAACAATAAAATAAAGCTCAAAGTAATAGATAATGAAGTTGATGAAGAAAATTTTCGTCTATAAAACTTTATATTTTGATATCTTTGCATAATTATTTCATTATACATGATATTAAATATTTTTTTCTCAATAAAATTAATCAGACAATCCAGGGGGGCAAAAAAAATTTTTTCCAGGGGGGGCAAACTACCGAAAATATTACCGAAAAACATTGTTTTTCAAAATCCAGGGGGGGCCGCTGCCCCCCCTGGGCTACTGTGGATCCGCCACTGCATGAAAGTATGAATATAAAACATAAGTGATTGTTGCATTTCAAAAATCACGATCATTAATCTTGATCCAACCTCTTTCATCTATAAATATAATACAATACTCTCAGATTCTGATTCGTAATATAAGGATAAATATATTTATCCCCAACCAAACGTCCCCAACTTTTATCCCCGCGATTTGTTACACTTGTTAATAACCGACATTTTTCTTAATTCTTTCTTTATTTGGCAAATAATCAAAAGACGTCTCTTGGTCAACCAATTCCCTCCGCTACAGTTAAAATCTTTCATCTCTATTCATTTCAAAAGTTATCTCCATTGCACCATCTTTCTCTCTCCACGTATATATATTTAGGAATATATTTATCCATTTAGGAATATTATTATCATCCCCAGCCTTTTATCTCCATTCGTTGTCCCCAAGCGAAAAAAATCCATTTTAAGCATTCAATTAACTTTTTATATGTTTCGACTTTCCATTTTTAGAACTGCATAACACATTAATAATTTAAAAAAAAATGAAATTGAAATGACGTCTCTTTAAGAAAATTAGAGAGAGTTAGCACTTGGTAAAAACTATCAAATTTACTTATATCTATTATACTGTGCTATTTATATCAAGTGTTGTGATTATTTATTTGTATAAATGGTGGAATTTAACCACCAAAGTCGGTTGATGTATATAGCAAAAATTAATAGATATAAATAAAATTGATAGTTGATGCCAATAGATACAATAATTACCAAAAACGTAGATATAAATAACATGGATATCAAATAACAATATTTTAAGTTATTAGAATTTTAGTAACTGGCACTGTAAATATAAATAGGGACAACTAAAGATATAAATAATGTCAGAATGAAAATCAATTGATGGCGCGCTAATTTTTTGTGTCAAATTTATTGTTGCTGTAAATAATCCAAACATTTATGGTCAATTAATATAAACTAACGGTTGATTATAAATTAATCGACCAGTTGCCTAGAAACAGAAAAAAATAGTGAATCTAATTGATGTCGCTGAGATTGCATGTTATGGTCACAAAAAATAGCGTTTTTTTTGTGCCAAATGATTGCAGTTACGGTCAACTCGCGAAGATTCAACATTTTTATTTGTCTCTGCGATTATGGTCAAATCGCGAAAGACTTTTGGCGTTTCAACTACTAAATTCGCGGGAGTCAAAGTTTGGGGATATTTGTGGGGATAAATGCTTGGGGATTATTATCAGCCTCCATAAAATTAACCTTTGAAAAACATTGTCCTAACATTTTGGAAATCGGACGGTTCCGAGACTCCGAGTCGTGCGAGAAATAAATGGCACTCGGAAATTATCAAATTGCGAACCCAAAATACTAGGGAAACAAATGCTCGACTGGCCACTACTACGCAAGAAGCGGCCCTTTTTGTCGACCCGTTAGGCCAGAACGAAGAATGGAATAGCAAAAAGTTAAAATAAAATTACTATTTCGATAAATTAATTTGTCAAACGAATTTTAGACTAAGTAAAAGAGTACATAAGAGTACTAATTTGGTATACCAAGTTATAGGTGGTATACCGGATTAGCTCTTGTCGTAATAGTGATTATTGTTTGATTATGTTGTATTATATTATTATGATTATGATTTATTATTATTATTATTATATTATTATATTATGATTTATTATTATATTAACATTATAATTTTTTTATCATCACTATTAGTATTATAATATTATTTATTTTACTATTATTTATTATCATTATATTATAATAATATAATTTTAATATTATATTATTATATTATGAATATAAATATGATTATTTATTATTATGACATTATTATTATTATTATATTATTATTATATTATTATAATTATTATTATGATAGTATTATATTATTATAATTATAATTATTTATTATTATGATATTATTATTATAATTATTATATTATTATAATTATGATTATTTATTATTATATTATTATATTCATTATGATTATATTATAATTATATTATTATGATTATGACAATGATTATTATCGCTTATTATTATATTATATTATTATATTATGATTATAATTTATTATTATTATTATTATTATATTATGATTATATTTTTATTTTTATTATATCATTATGATGAATATTATTATTTATTATGATTATGATTATTTTATTATTATTATTATTATTATTATTATTATTTTTATTATCATAATGATTTATATTTTAACTATTCTTTAAATAATATCTTCACTCTTCTAAATAGAAAAAAAATATCACTCTTCTGAAAAAATTATTCTATCAATGTTTCAAAATTATTACTCTTGTAAAGTAAAGCTATTGTTTGATTTGCCTTCAAAGCCAAGGACAAAAAAAAAAGGGAAAAAAGGAAATTAGGGTTGCAATTAAGACTCTCCTTTTGTCAGCCGAGCATTCTGACATTAGTTCTCCCTCGGATTCCAGGAAAAGAGGAAAAAGGAGAAAAATGGTGCGAGGATCTCTAAGAAAGCTCGTTAGTGGATCTCTCTCGCTCGCCGGGAAATGGCAGCAGCAGCAGCTCCGACGCCTCAACATTCACGAGTACCAGGTTATCTGCGCTTTAATCTCTCGGTTTTCTCTCGTTTTCTGTAAGCCTTTTTGCCGATCCAATCGGATAACTGAACCATTTAGAGGATATATGAGACGGATGTGATCCTGGACTTGATTTCATCTAGGCTCGGGATAGGGTGGGGTACGCCGTTCACGGGACTCACGTGTATTGAGTTGTGACACCTAGACAGAGAGTTTATAGTTTCCTATATGCAATAGGGTCAAAAGTAGCAATTGTGGCTTCAACCTAAATGTTCAGCTGTAGTTAAGAGCCCATTGAACAAGAAAACACATATAAGAAAAGGTTCAATCCTTCTCCTGTGGCATCTCTGAGCAGCGCTAACTGCTAACCCCTCTGTTGGATAAAGTGTGGCATTGCATAATTTAGATCTCTGTGACCAATAGGTCTGACAGACTTATCCTAATACCATTATTGGTAGTCGAGGACCAGTTCCTTGTGCCTCCTAGTAACATAAGCTGGGGCCTTTTTCTAACTAGAATCTACTCTGAGGACATAACTCGTGCAGATTGATTATTCTGTAAATTTTTGACTGGCTAATTTGTTCAATAATGCCTTGTTCAAGTTTGATGTTTCGTAGTATTTACAGCATTTTCGTCAAGTAAACTGTTGTTGCTTGAAATTTTGAGGTTAAAATATTTGGAGCAAATCATCAAAACATCTGGTTATGAACTGATGTGGAACCAGTTTATATGCCGCCATAACCTGTTTTTCATTAATATTATAAAATCGTAGCCAAAAAAAAATTCGAACCGGTAATATTGTTTTTTTAGAGCAAAATATGTGTCCATGTAAAGTTTCATGAACTTTTAAAGTTTGTTTCAGATAAGATGAATATCGCTGATAACAAATGCACTAAATTTGTGCACCATAGTTATCTTGATCCATTCATTCTATAAATCATTGGTCACGTATGAAACAAACTCAAAAAAATATGGAACTTAGCATAGGACATTCCTCAAAGAACAAGATAAAAAATTCGGGTTTGTCATTTGGATTTAAATTTTAACATATTAATGGGAAAAAAGAGGCAGTGACAATTTGCAGTACCAAAATATTCTGGCACTGGAACTTGCAAAGAAAGGACCTTAGGAGACCACAAAATGAATGCATGATTATCCAGGAGGTTAATGCTTTTTAATTGTCAGGGAGCTGAATTGATGGGCAAGTATGGGGTTAATGTGCCCAGAGGAATTGCAGTTGGTTCTCTTCCTGAGGTGAAAGTTGCCATTCAAAAGGTCTTCCCTAATGAAAGTGAGGTAAGCTTTCTATCCACTTTACCATAACAATTATGTTACACAAAGGTAATGTTCCTGTATTGTGGTATCATCGGTTCTCTTGTGATATTTATATTTGGGTGTTATATTTTTATACCAGAAACTTATTGAGGTATAATTATAAAAGAATCTATAAAAAGGAAAACAATGGGAGGTTTTTTTTTCTAATCATAGCCAATAACTCAGTTCCAATTTCAATAAGCAGACATACTTTATATGGGTGCTGTAATATCATTTTCTGTGATGGGCAGATTATATTACTGTAATGATGATTGTTATTATTGTATATGAAACTGCTACAAGGTGAAAACTGTTATTTTCAATGATGTGCAATCACTCAAATCTTAAAAAATTTAAAGTAGCCCAACTGTTCTTTCCCACATGATCAGATCGTGGTAAAAAGTCAGATCCTCGCTGGTGGAAGAGGATTAGGTACCTTCAAAAGCGGTCTAAAGGGTGGCGTTCATATTGTTAAAAAAGAGGAGGTTGAAGACTTGGCTGGTATTGATGCCAATATTAAATCTTTTTGTTCACCTTTTCTCTCTCAGTTGCATAAATTGGTTTTTTCCGCGAGTTAAAACTGTCTTATGTTTCTGTAAATTTAACAATTTACTGAGTTCTAGACGGCTCTTCCTATTTTCTATTTTATTCAAGATACTGTACTGTACTTTGTAGATCAACCAACTTGTGCTTTTTATGGGCCAAGTAAATGGCATTTAAGCGATTTTTCCATATACCCTTCTAGGATCGGTCAAATTGTAGCTACCACAACTGCTTTAAGTGATTTGTGTATGTAATTTAGCAGTGAGTTATAAATGCCAGAAAGAAAGGAAGGAACTAAATTATGCAATTCTATACTAGAAAATTTTCTTCTTGAGGTAGGTGTAACTTGGCATTTCATTATACAGGTAAGATGCTAGGTCAAATTCTTGTAACGAAACAGACTGGCCCGGAAGGAAAGGTCGTCAGCAAGGTAAGAAGATTTGATTCTTTTTTAAAGCACCGATGATCCTTTTAAACAGTTTGCAAAAGAATAGGAGGGCTGTGGTGCTCTCGCGAGAAAAGAAAAAGGGAGACACAGGCGATAGTTGAAGCGATCTGAAAAACCCTAGGCGGGGAAGGCAGCGCGGCCTCCCTGCCTACACCTTCTCCGCCTTCCTCTCTCTCCTCCTACTCCTTTTCCCTCCTCCAGTCTTATACTCCCTTCTCCTTCCGTCTGATTAGAAATACAAGCACCTCGGGTAAATCTAGGGTTTTCTTTCATGACCGCGGCCTCTCACATCCTCCTGCCACCACCTGACCTCCTAAACGCCTCCTCTACCCCCCTCTGACCTCCGCCAAGCCCTGACCCCTGACCTCAGCCAACCCTGACCATCTGACTGCTGCCTCTACTTCTCTCCCCCGACCATCTGACCTCTGCCAACCCCGACCATCTGACCTCTGCCAACCCCGACCATCTGACTGCTGCCTCTACTTCTCTCCCCCGACCATCTGACCTCTGCCAACCCCGACCATCTGACTGCCGCCTCTCACCTCCTCTTGCCACCACTGACCTCCTAAACGCCACCTCTACTTCCCCTGATCCTCTGACCTCTGCCAACCTCCGACAAGCCTTTCCCTGCCACCTACAACCTCCTTTCTCACCTCCTCCAATCTTCTGCTCTCTTTCCCTTCGCCTCCAATTCAGGTGTTACCCTTCGCCTCATCCTGGTGGCAGCAACCTGATCACGATATAGCAACTGACCCAGGTAACAGCCACCTACTCAGGCGTCATGGCCCTAGAACCTGGTGGCAGCAACCTGATGTCAGCATTCAGGGAGAGAGAAAAAAAATACTACTAAGATAGGAAAAAGAGGAGGGAATCCAAGTTGGATTCTCCCAGTAGCCACCTCTCTTCTTATCTTGGCTAATTTTTCTTCTTCTCCCATCTGACTAGACTCCAGGACTTTCCCTTCTCTTCCTCTCTGGTCACCCTCGCTCCTTCCTCCAGGTGTGCTGCACGATATTGGTCAAGTTGATGGGTGACCAGTCAAGCTGCCACTACTGTTATCGTCTTGTTTATTGTTTTATTTTTCTTTTAGGGATGATGTTTGTATTTCAATTCTGATGGAGTTCTTTCTCTATGTTTTATCTTCTTCTTTTTTCCCAATCACATCTGTATCAACTCTTTTTCAGTTTAATTTAATGAAAATTTATAGTAGGCTATTCGCCTGCTACTTCAAAAAAAAAAAACAGTTTGCAAAAGATTTTAGTTGGCCAACTATTATATGTTGAAAAATATGTTGTACTACCGAATTAGAACCAGAGCAGAGCTCTCAAAGGGCGGGACTGGGCAGTGGCCCCCCTCTGATTTGGATAAAAGCAGTGGCGGATCTAGGATTTTGATTAGGGGGGGGGGCAATTATCGGATTGTAATGGCTTATCGGGTTCAAATCCATTAACTAATCGGGTACTAAATAAAAAAAAATTAATAATTTAATATATATACTTAACTAATAATTTTTTTATTAAATAATAACATTTTATATATTAAAATAACAATAAAATAAAGCTCAAAGTAATAGATAATCAAGTTGATGAAGAAAGTTTTCGACTAAGGAACTTTATATTTTGATATCTTTGCATAATTATTTCATTATGCATGGTATTAAATATTTTTTTCTCAATAAAAATAACCAGACAATTCAGGAGGGGGGGGGGGGCAAAAAAAATTTCTGGGGGGGGGGGGCCACGTGCCGAAAACATTACCGAAAAGCACTATTTTTCAAAATCCAGGGGGGGGGCACGTCCCCCCCCCTGGATATAGCTGGGTCCGCCACTGGATAAAAGTTAAACAATTATAAGAACAGTTGAGAGAGCAATTTATTTATCGGGCTTAGCTTGCCCCCCACAACCCACAAAACCTTTTCTTTTTCATAACCTACTCAGTATTTTCTTTCTAAATTAGCGATTTCAACATTTCCATTACCCTCTTATATCGCTATTTAGCATTTCTCACAATGAGTTTCTCCTATTTCCTATGATTCAAGTCCAGTGATACACAATCACTCGAACGCTTGTTTGTCCTTCCAATTTCTTGCCATTTGCTATTGTCTTTTATCTTTTATTCAATCTCTACTACTGCTGCTAGACATTTGTTGTCCCTAGTAAATGCTGAGTGGTTGACAGATTACCATACGAGCATTCTTCTTTCAACAAAGTTAGTTACCGAATTAAATTAGTCCCCCCCCCCCCCCCCCCACACACTTTATGTTGAAGCTGTGCTGCTGGTTAGAACAATGGGTTCTGATGAGTTTGCCATATTAAGATTAGAGATTGAGAGTTCTTTAAAATCTCTACTTATTTTCTGTTCTTTCTCTATCCATAACCTGTTTGTTATTTCTCTTTTTTGTTTCTTCATTTCTTCATTTTCAGGTCTATTTGTGTGAGAAGCTATCACTTGTTAATGAGATGTATTTTTCTATCATACTTGACAGGACGACTGCAGGTCCTGTATGTTTTGGCATCCTCCATTACTTTTTTAATGTGTTTAATGAAAAACAGCACGACTGTTTCCAACATCTCTTATTTGTATATAACAGAAGCGTTAGTCCATTTCGTCTGATGGAAATACTCCACTAAGTTTGTGCAAATGGAAGCACATCACGCAAGTCTGAACATTTTTCACATACTCTAATGATGGCTCTGTTGTTTTCGTTTCTATTGGAGTCTTCTGTTATAATAATTCAACTGGTGTTTCTGCTGAACCTTTTTTCTGAGGTCATTTGTTTCAGCCGATATAAAGAACCTTAATTAGTAGAACCATTAATGTTGGAACTTACTAATTAGATGAATCAAGTCTCCGTAATCTTTGTAGGATAAATATTTCTCTCACTCAAAATCCTCAGAGCAATCATTTTCAATCAATCATTAATTTACTAATTGGGTATTATTTCCAAAATCGGAAAATGCTGTTTAAGTTCCATATATTTGTAGTGTAAATGAAATCAATGCTGAATTGTTTTATCACCTCAATTAATTTTTTCCACTGCATCCTTTATTTTAGTTGATCATCGCTTGCAGTAAAGGTGGAACCAGCATTGAAGATCTTGCTGAGAAGTATCCTGACATGATTATCAAGGTGACCAACGTCTTTTCTCGGATTGACATAATTAAATCCTAACCCGAAAATTTTCAAATTTCAAATTCTAGGTGCCTATTAATGTGTTCAAGGGAATCACTGATAAAGATGCAGCCAAGGTTGTTGATGGCTTGGCTCCAAAGGGGGCTGACAGAGGCTCCTGCATTGAGCAAGTGAAGAAGCTCTATGAGCTGTTTTGCAAAAGTGACTGCACTCTGTTAGAGGTTTGATTTTCTGACTGATTTGTCAGTAGATTGATCTTTGTTGAATACTTGTACTTAGTAGTGCGATTATATTCTTTTACGTAACAATGAAATTGTTTTGTCAGATTAATCCACTTGCTGAGACAGCTGATAACAAGTTGGTGGCAGCCGACGCAAAGCTGAACTTTGATGATAATGCAGCATTTAGGCAAAAGGATATTTTCGCTATGCGTGACACCTCCCAGGAAGATCCCAGGGAGGTCAGTTATACCAGCTTTTTCCCGATCTTCCTTTTTTAGACCTAAATTTGTAGCCTCCAAACTGTGTATTAGTAAAACAATTTCTTTTCTATAATTATTTTGTAACTTAATCTGTATAAAATTTTAATTTTCACAAGTTGTATATCAATTTTATATATAGTGACTTTATTTTCTCCATCTTTGAAGTGTCTTATTGTTTTGTACCTCATGTATTTATTATGTAGTAGTTTCACACTTGGCAGAGCCTGGTATATGCAAATAAGGATATATGAAAGATATTTCAGAAATCTCATTCATCAGGTCCTCTTTTGGTTTTTCATGTCAGGTTGCTGCAGCAAAAGCAGACTTGAACTATATCGGTCTGGATGGAGAAATTGGCTGTATGGTCAATGGTGCGGGATTAGCTATGGCTACCATGGACATCATTAAGTTGCATGGTGGGACCCCAGCTAATTTCCTTGATGTTGGCGGTAATGCATCTGAAGGACAGGTATAGTCGATATATTCATTTTATCAGTGCTTTTGTACACAGCTTTCTGAACAAAGAGGGAGAGAGGAAATGAACTCTGCAGTGCAGTAGAATATGTTAGGACATGGAATAGATTATCTAAATAGCTGATTCTTTGCTGTTTAGGTTGTGGAGGCATTCAAAATATTGACATCAGATGACAGAGTGAAGGCTATTCTGGTTAACATCTTTGGGGGGATCATGAAGTGTGATGTCATTGCCAGCGGTATTGTCAATGCTGCCAAGCAGGTCCGTTTGACTTTATGCAGCATCATTTTGTAACTATAATTACTTGTTATTTACTTTCATTGATCTCCTTCCCTCGTTTTTCTTTGGCCAATGACTTGCTGTATATGTCATCTGTGGCTTATTTATTCAGTGTAAAGAGCTGTCTGAATTTTACTATGGTTGACATTTGATTTGAATTTTTGTAAGGTTTCATTGAAAGTGCCAGTGGTCGTCCGTCTGGAGGGAACCAATGTTGATCAGGGAAAAAGAATTCTCAAGGTACTATATGCTTGAACATTGTCTCAGAGCAACTTATCATAACTAATTTTTCAAGTAGTACTGTAGTATATTTTCACCTCAATTTAACATCAACCACAAAATTTATCAAATTATAGTAAAGAAAATGAAACATGACTATCTTATTCTATTTGTGGCCTGTGATACCTACAATATCATTTTAATCCGTAGGAGAGTGGGATGACTCTAATTACTGCTGAAGATTTGGACGATGCAGCGGAGAAAGCTGTGAAAGCCATTTCAACGTAACATGCAATTTCATGATTTTTCCGGCCTTTTATTGGAGGTTAAGGTTTTCTGAAATTTTGAAAAGTTACGCGTTAAAATAAAAACTGGTCCATAACCACTTGGGAAAATCTTTTAAGACGAGAGAGTGGTTGAGGTTTTGGGTTTTAATATTCAAATATCTAGTTCAGCATTTTTTTTTCATTTGAAGGTGACACTTTCCAAATATTTAGAATGCTGAATAGTCTTTAGTTTTTTTTCTTCTTTTTTACCTATTTTAACTTTTTTCGATGGGGTAATATTTAGGCACCTTCCAACGTTTGTTTCCTTTTCGAAAATTTAATCAAAGTGCTTGTTCATCGCCGATATTTTAATTGCTTTAAATATGTTCAATCAACAATTACCTGGATGGACTTCCAAAAACATAAAGGCGTTTGAAATTTTAAAAATTTCCCACATGATCCGTTGGCACGAGCATGCGGGTATGATTATATTTAGGATTTTTTATTATTATATTATTATATTATGATTATGGTTATATTATTATTATATTATTATGATTACGACTATAATAATAATAATTATTAAGATTAAGATTAAGATTATTATTATGATTATTTTATTATTATTTGATTATGTTGTATTATATTATGATTATGATTATTATTATATTATTATTATTATTATTAAATTTTTATTTTTATTTTTTTATTATTATTATTATCATTATTAGTATCATAATTATTCATATTAACTATTCTAATTAATAATTATTAAATGATATTTTTATTCGTCCGAATAGTTAAAATTTCATTCTTTTATCACTCCTTTAAAATGATACTATTCTATGACTCTTTTAAAATCATCATTATTCAAGGATTATTTTTTAATTTGTCAAATGAATCCTTGAGAGTTTTACTGTTTTAGCATAGCAACGTGGTTTTTGATATCAATTCACTGTCACAGTATCTACCAATAGGATTTAGGAATAGTGCGTCCGATTTATTCAGTAAAAGGTTTTAAATATTTTTGTCCACGTATCAGTTTGGGATAATATTATTTATGAGACTAGTTAACTGTATCACATATCTTTACTCCGACCTGCATTTTAATTAATTAAAAAAATTATTGATCACATGGATCACGTTGATAATGTTTTTGGACATTAACATATCGTCCGCCTGCACATGATCATAGAAGTCTTAAAATCAGAAGTCCTTAGTTTTGATATCGGAGAAATAAAATTTTAATACTTAATATATTAATATATTAAGTAATTTTTTAAACTTAAATTTTATATTATTTGAACAACAATCAGAATATGAATAAATATTTTTTACATGGACTTCAATATCTTAAATCTGAATGTCAAGTCTTAACACAAGAAATATGTCATCTTAATATTTAATAATACAAATTATTTTTTTTAAATTTATATTTAAACGACAATCAAGATGAGCAATTATATTTGAATCTCATTGTCTAAACAGAATGTCTTAAGTCTTAGAATGAGAAATATGACGTCTTAATACTTAATATTATAAGTTATATTTTAAACTTAAAATTTATATTTGAGCGGTCATCAGAATATAGACAAGTCTATATATCTAAGACTTAATGTGTTTAAACTAAATGTACGTCTTAACACACAAAATAATATCTTAATATCCAATATTATAAGTCATAATTTTAAGCTTGAATTTATATTTGAATGACCATCAAAATATAATAAAGTCTATATACCTAAACTATAATGTCTTAAAGCATGAATCGATAATAATTATTTACTCTTTTGTTTAAATATTCAAGAGAGTTGTACAATTGAATTTCTACCTTAAATAAGTCGACAACAATAAAGATCTAATGTTCGCTTTTATCTAAAATTATATTTTCATGTAATTTATATTCTTTATATCATAAATCACACAAATAAAGTTTATTTTTTTAATGTAAGTCATACTAATATTAAACTTTATCATGTATTATTTATAATTTATATTAGATTAAAAAATCGACAATCATATCATGTCTTAAAATTTAGCATTAAAAGTCTTAAGATCACTCAACCAATGTCTTAATATATATTAGCATAAGGCTTATTTTTAGTTTTGAATAATATATAATTCAAAAAATACTCCTAGAGTCAAATCTCTATATCTAAATTTTTCGTCTTAAAACCTAATAATTCAAGCTTTAATACTGATTAATATAAGTCATATTTAATTTTAAAGGATATAGAATTTCATAATATTTTCTAAATGCAGGTATTCTTAATATTTTAAGATCTTATAATTGATAAATTTATATTTAGCATTTTTTTAATATTTTAAGATCTTATAATTTATATTTACCAAAAAATAATCTCAATAATCAATAAATAACAAAAAATATCTTTATACCTCATGTCATTAAGTCATAATATTGTCAATAATATATAATAAGTATGTAACGCGAAATAATATTTTTAATATAATTATGATAAAAATAGGTCTCAATATCTAATACAAATAAGTCTTAGTATCTATCATAATACATCTTAATATATCATTCAAAATATAATTTTTAGTTTAGTCTTAATTTTCACTACTACAAATAAATCTAAATATATTCTACGTACATGTCTCAATATGTACTATAAACAACTCTTCGTATTTACTGATTAAAATTTTATATTCATATATCATTCACAATATAATTTTTAGTTTAGTCTTAATTTTCACCGGTACAAACAAATTTAAATATATATAGCATCTGTTAGTTTTGTATTAAAATTCCTTCAATCTCAATATTACGATCCAAGTCTTTATATTATGTATAATAAAATTTTATGTCTAGTATAATAAAATTTTATGTCTAGTACAATTAAGTCTTTATATCTATTATATTAAGTATGACGCATATTTATTTAGTATAGTAACATATTCTTTTTGTGATATCTCATATCTCTCAATCAATTTATTCGAATGATGCTCAAATTTTATTTTTCTTAGTCCCATAAATTAACTGAGTTTCTAAATGTGAGTTTCAACACATTCTCTTTGCGAATGAGAAGAGAAATGATGATCCGAACATTTGGAATATTAGACATTTGCTTAAAGCTTCACGTATCGTCTTTTGGCCTAGAAAAAAATATTTGATCAATCGATTGTGACTCACCCCCACTAGATTGCTCCAATCAAATTTCTAATCGAGATATTTTCTTCCTTGATTTTTCCCAAATCGTTGATCTATTTTATGTATAATTTAGCTCATGTTTTCCTCGTCGCTAGCTTTCTAAGTTCCAATGATATATAGCATGAAGGGTAACTCTCAAAGATGAGGGAAATACCATTAGAGTTTTGATTCAAACAGGTCAAGTGCGTGACCCGTTTTTTTTTATTTTCTTTCAAATCTGAATTAAATAATAGTTAGAAAGTAATTATATTAGTTAAGATAGTTGGGATATAGAATGGAATATAGAAGTTGGGTCATAAGAAACTTTTCTCATTATTTATTTATTTTTGATAAAATTGGAACCGAATCCACATATTTCATTGAAGGGAGGTATATTGACGGTCTTGACAGTATATTTTAAATAAAATTAAAAAAATAATAATTAATTGATTGTGTTTGAAATTTCATGTAATTCGAATATCATATTCTATCAATGATTGATTGAAATTGTATGATAATTGCAACTTTGAATTTAATAAACTTGGATGAAATCAAATGAAATTTAATCAATTTTAAATTTAATCAATTTATATGTTCAAACATACATTTGTAAAAGTTTTACTATTTCTAATTTTTTTTTCCTAAATTTGGTTGTAATATGTTATGAAGGACTTAAAGTTGTTTAAGAAGAACTAAAATCAATTGCCAACTGAAACGAAGTTCGAAAGAACTAAAATATAACTTAACAATAAAAAAGAAGAAAAAACAATTGCCAACTGAAACAAAATTCTTTTGTAATGCAAATGACAACACAGCTCAAATCACGAAATATCTAATCCACTTCCAGATCTCTTGTCCACGCCTCATAATAAATGTTGATGAAAATCGAGATCGATCTTTAATTCTGCCCACATCTTGCTTTATGTCCATCATCTGTGAAGGATGGTCTCCCTCTTCTACCATAATTTGTACAGAGAATTTCTCTACTCTTTCATGTAAAATCAAAATGAGTTTTTAGATGGCTAGATTCAGCTCTAATTTTACACCGAAACCTTAGTGATGATATCATTAATTCCGACTTCCAAGTAAGTAGTTCTATTTGAATGCACAAATTGAGTCAGGATGGTCAAAGCATTTATGTTCCTTTGCAAGGTGCAACTGTGCAAGTGCAACCAGTGGAATCAACAGAAAAAGACAACTGCATGTGAGTCTGGACTGACGTGGTCTGAGTCTCTGTCTCTGACCGTGCGGGTTTGGTGTTTGGACGGGCTGGACTTTTAGATAGGACGTACGGGACGTGTCTGGATAGCCTGCATTTGATTTTGATCCGTCTAAAGCCGTACTTAATTTACAGAGGCAACAGATCAACAGAGAACTTGAGAAATAATTTTTAATCTTCTTCTTGAATTTCAATTGAAAGATGTTATAGATGTTGGGATGAGAGGTTAACCTTTCATCTATTTCTTTAAAAATTATTCACCTTCAAGTTGGACGGTTAATCCCTTCTATTGCACCGTGTTCCAGAAGAGAATAAAGGGGTGGGAAGGGTGCTCCAGAAGACAGCAGAGGGGTGGGAAGGAGAGAAAAAAGGTTGATAAAGAATAATTCTACATGTTTAAATAATTTTATTCGCTCTCAGTTTTTTTAAATAAGATTATATGGATTGTATATGTAATTGTAAATGTGTAGTGATATGCAAATCATTATCAGAATGTCATATAATTTAAGATATGAGGTTTTTATTTATATGTAGGTCTGTGCAATTTATATGCGGACTCATGCGGTTTATATACGAATTTATAGTCTATATGCAAGTCCATGTAATCTATGTATATTCAGATTTTTTTTTTAATTGGCTCTCAATGGAATTCAAACTTAAGGATTATATTAAATGTTTTTCCATCTATCACTAGACTACAATCTATTTGTCTTATAGTTGAATGTTTTTTTATTATATTCTCTATTTAAAAATAATAAAAAATCCGCATATATGTATCCACATGATAATCCGCATATGCGGCATATAAGCGGTTTTTCGCGTATGTAATATATAGTGATCTTCCACATATATAAAGAAATCTCCATTTAAAAATTATACTTGTTCCACAATCATAAAATGTAGAGAGATAGATGGAAAGACAATAAAAAACTTTCATTAATTTTTCTCTCCCTATTCCCATCTTAGCCACTTATTTACTCTCTCATTCCTTTCCCTCAATCTCTTTTATGCAGAACATTCTCTTTCTTTTACATCTCATCTTTTCTCTTTCCCTCAAATTCATAAGCACAAACTGATCCTTCCCTTTATTGAAAAAAAGCACGATATTGTAAGGTTACAAGGGCATAATCCTTCCACTTGTTTTTTAAATAGATTTATGGACTGAATTTTCAGTCAATCACCTGCAAAAATTTGACATTCATCATTTGCTAGGTTGTACGGGTGCGGGTATCATATCCGATACGATACATTTGTGGCGATACGGAAATTTAAAAAAAATGAGGATACAACTGTATATAATAAATTTATACAAAATTATAATAATATTCTGTTTTTGTGTAAAATTCTAATTAAATTCTGTTTTTGTATAAAATAATAAAGTTTGATAAAAAAATACTGAAAACAAAAGTGCATATCAGATTATCTATGTAGTATAGAAGTTGTAACAATTAGATAAGCAAATAACAAAATATCAATAAAAGTTGAATGATAAATAGGAGATTTAGAAGAGTCCAAGGAGAAATAAGAAAATAGAGAAAAAATGGTATAGTAAGAAAGAAAGAAGTTCAGGTTTAGATCGGAATAAGACCAACTTTTTTGAAATAATTAGATTTCAAATAGACTGTTTGCAATTAAATATTTAATATGAATATTTTATGATACTCATTTTGTACAAAATTTCATTTGGATGCATTAAAAATTGCTGATTAAATAAGTTATTTGAGTTTTATATTATTTTTTTCTCATCACAGCGTATAAATTCATGAAAAGTCATATGAATAATCCTATTATAATTTTTTATAATTTAATATTTGATATGAAGATCTTATGACACTAATTTTGTATAAAACTTCATCCATATGTATCAAAAATACTGTTTAAATAAGTTGTTTGCCTTTTCAGTTATTTTGGCCTCATAACAACGCGTAAATTCATACAAATTGATTTGGACACTTTCAATATTATATATTATATATTTTAATAATTAAATATATAGTGTTAAGATGCTATGACATTAATTTTGCCTAAAACTTCATCCATACGCATTAAAAACTGTTTATTCAAATATGTTGTTCGTGTTTTACATTATTTTGGCCTCATAAATGCGCATAAATTCATGCAAGTTCATATGGACACTACTAATATTATCTATTGTATATTTTAATAATTTAATATTCAATATGAATATTCTACAATACATATTTTGGATAAAACTTCATCCGAATGCATTAAAAGTTGTTGTTTAAATAAATTATTTGTGTTTTATGTTATTTTGGTCTCAAAACCGCGCATAAAATTGTGAAAATTCATATGAATTCTCACAATACCGTATATTAGAAGGTTTTATTATTAAATATTCAATATCAAGATTCTACGACTATAATTTTGGGTAAAACTCCATACCGATGCATTAAAAATAGATGTTTGAACAAGTTGTTTTTGTTTTGTGTTATTTTGACCACATAAACGCGCATAAATTCATAAAAATTTACATGAACACTTTTAATATTGTCTATTATATATTGTTATAAATAAATATTCTACGACCATCATTTTACCCAAAACTTCATCCAGATGCATTAAAAACTATTATTTAAATAAGTTATTTGTGTTTTATGTTAGTTTGGCATCATAATTGCATATAAATTCATAAAAAATCATATGAATATTTCTAATATGATCTATTATAAATTTTTATAATTATATATTCAATATGAAGATTCTATGACACCCAATTTACCTAAAACTTTATCCATATACATTAAAAACTGCTGTTTAAATAAACAATTAGCATTTTATATAATTTGGACACCGTAACTGTGCATAAATTCATACAAGTTCATACAGACACTCCTAATATTATCTATTATATATTTTTATAATTAAATATAATCAATATGAATATTCTACGACACTCATTTTTCACAAACACATCATCCGGATACATTAAAAATTATTGTTTAAATAAGTTATTTGCATTTTGAGTTATTTTGGCCTCATAACTGCGTATAAATTCATGCAAATTTATATGAATACTCCTAATACCGTCTATTAAAACTTTTTGTAATTAAATATTTAATATCAAGATTTGACGAATGTAATTTTTTAAAAAACTCCATCATGATGCGTTAAAAGTATCTGGTTAAATAAGTTGTTTGTGTTTTTTATTATTTTGGCCACATAACCGCATATAAATTCATAGAAGTTCATTTTGACGCTTCTAATATTATATATTATGCAATTTTATAATTGTACATTTAATATGAAAATTCTACGACACTCACTTTACCTAAAACTTCATCCACATGCATTAAAAACTACGGTTTAAACAAGTTGGCGTTATTTTATGTTATTTGGGCCTCAAAGTGAATAAATTTATGCAACTTTATATGAACACTTATAATATTATCTATTATATGTTTTTATAATTAACTATACAATTTAATATTCGACGATACTCATTTTACATAAAATTTCATCTGGATGCATTAAAAACAGTTGTTTTACCAAGTTATTTGTGTTTTATGTTATTTTGGCCACATAACCGCGTGTAAAATTCATATGGACACTCCTAATATTGTCTATTATAAAAAAAATTAATTCAATATAAATATTCTACGATACTCATTTTTCAAAAAAATTCATCCGGATGCATTAAAAACTATTGCTTAAACAAGTTATTTACATTTATGTTATTTTGGCCTCATAACTGTGCATAAATTCATGCAAAATTGATATCAATACTATAAATATTTTCAATTAAAAAAAATATAATTAAATATTCAATATCAAGATTCTATGACTATAGTGTATGGCAAAACTCCTAAGTTGTCTATTATATGTTTGTGCAAATTCATATGAATAATTTTAATGTTGTCTATTATATGTTTTTTCAATTAAATATTCAATATGAATATTCTACGACACTCATTTTGCACAAAACTTCATATGGATGCATTAAAAATTATTGTTTAAATAAGTTATTTACCGTTTCAGTTATTTTGGCCTAATAAGTGCGCGTAAATTCATCCAAATTGATATGGACACTTCCAATATTGTCCATTATATGTTTTCATAATTAAATCTGAAGTATTAAGATGCTATGACATTAATTTTTCCTAAACCTTCATCCAGACGCATTAAAAATTGTTTATTCAAACAAGTTGTTTGTGTTTTACGTTATATTGGCCTCATAACTGCGCATAAATTCATTCAAGTTCATATGGACATTCCTAATATTGTCTATTATATATTTTTATAATTTAATATTCAATATGAATATTCTACAACACGCATTTTGCATAAAACTTTATTCGGATGCATTAAAAGCTGCTGTATAAATAAGTTATTTGTGTTTTATGTTATTTTGATCTCAGAACTGCGCATAAATTTGTGAAAATTCATATGAATACTCATAATACCGTCCATTAGATATTTTTATTATTAAATATTCAATAACAAGATTCTACGACTATAATTTTGGGCAAAACTCCATACCAATTAGGGGTTTGCTAAAACCCACCGGGTACAACCCGTACTCGTGTACCTGTGCCCGGGTATAGGCGGGTAAACAGGTACGGGTTTGAGAAGGGCCGGTCAAATTTTTTTTTGGAAAAAACTCATTGTACCCATACCTGTTTACCCACCGCCCGCGTACTCGTACTCGTCTACCCGCGTACCCGCATACCCTTACCCGTCGACCCGTGAAATTCAAATTTTAAAAATTCCCCCCCGGTTCACATCAAATCAATACTCGTACCCGCCGAACTCGCTGTACCCGTCGTACCCGCCGACTCGTGAACCCGCTGGATTTTTTTTTTAATAAATTTCAAATTTTATTCCCTCCAATCAAAACTCAATAAATACACCCCTCTTCCTCTCAACATTTTCACCTTCTCTCAATCTTTTATTCTCTCAATATAATATTATTCTCAATTTTTAAATTTATTGTTCCAAAAAATATAGTATAAAAATACTGTTACACTTAACATCTTCTTTGATTTGTCGATTTGCAAAATAATCTTGAATTTTTTAATTTTTCTTGTTTGAGTCTTGTGCAAGGATTAACATGCAAATTGACTAGTGCACAAGAATCAAGACTAGTACTGTGATATAAGAGCTTAATCAAGACTGCATTATTCTTAGGTTTAGTTAGACTCAAACTGGGTTGAATTGGTCAAGATAAATTGAGCTTAAACAACAAGAAAAGTGCTTCTGCCCAGTGAATCGTTATAACGGTTCATCTCAATACTCAAAAATATTCTAAGGCAGAAATATTCTTAAAGAAACGAGAGTGTATCGTTATGTAACGATTCAGTAATCGTTACAACGATTTGTGAAACATATAACGATTCTATAATCATTACAACGATTCATGAAACGTATAACGACTTGATAAATCATTATAACGTTTCTGCTCAGTTGATCCAACGACTATTCTTTCTAAACCGTTATAACGGTTCAGGCCGAAAAATAGTTTCTTCAGTTGTTTCAGAAGATCTATTTAAAAGGATCACATCTCTCACTTATAGAAGAATGAAATCTGATCTATCTAGCGAAATCATTACTCCAGAGAGCTTACTAGCCATATACAAAGTGAGAGAGATAATTCAAGAGATTGAAACACTCAATTTGCCAAATCCTTATTCAAGCTCAATCTTGTTTCTCTCTATTCTCCCAACTTGATCCTTCGTGATCTTCTTGAAAATATTTTCTTGAGCTGTAGTGCTCACCTTCTTTTGAGTGTGTTGTCACTCACCTTTCTTGAGTGTGTTGTCACTCGCCTTTTGAGTGTGTTGTCACTCACCTTTTGAGTGTGTTGTCACTCTTGTTACCGATAGGCTTGGCAGCCCATTTTTGTAAGGGACCAAGTTCTACAAGTGTAAAAACCCTTTTTAAATATATCGGCTCAACCTTAATTGTTAGAGGTTGAGGGTCCCGGAGACGTAGGCATTGTTAAAGTTGAACTCTGTTACATATTGTGTTCTTGCTTTATCTTTACTTTCTTTTCTCATATTTCTTTGATTGCTATATTCTTGTGAGAATTGAATTAATTTAAATCGTATTCCGCTGCCATTACACTTGAATATTAAGCCCTAAATTGGTTTATACATTTCTACCTTAGGTTCTTTACATTTTTGCACTATCTTGACCTTTCAATACCAACATCTTAGGGCTTATAATTTCTATCAAAGTAATATTAGAGCAGGAGCTCAGTTTTAATTGTTTTATTTGTGATATTTTTGGTCCAAGATGACTTCTTTAATGCATGTAAAAGAACCTCCAACTCTAGGTCTTAATTGTAAAAATTTCAGTTTTTGGAAGAAATGTATGGTGAACTACGTCAACATTCTAGGCCTTTGGAATGTTGTCCAACATGATTATGTACCACATTATGATTCTAGCAACCTCACAATGACACAAAAGGTCAAAGAACTGAAATCTCAAAATGATTATGCCGTCAATGTTATCTTAAATTCGGTTAGTGAAAAGATTGCTATACTATTTGGAACTACCGAAATTGCTAGTGAAATGTGGAAGACCCTATTGATAGATTTGAGGGCAACACTCAAATGAAAAGAACAAAACTAATGGGTCTAGAGTCCGAATTTGAAAATTTTTGTATACAAGAAGGAGAATCAATTGAGAATATGTATTCAAGATTAATGCACATTCTTAATGAATTTGATGAAGTTGGAGAATCCTTATCTAACTCTAAGATTATAGGCAAGATTTTTAGGGCAATGATAAGAAGGCCAAGATGAGAGAGCATAATAAGCACTTTAGAAGCAATGCAAGGCTCTTTTGGTGAATTCACACATGATGAAATATTCACTCATCTTCTATGCTTTGAGGAGAAGCTACGACAAAACGGAGAGCTCACACCAAACTCAAAAAAACTGTGCTTCAAGCTCAAAGATCTCCATCGCATCACTATTTGAGCAAGACATCATCTAACTCATCTTCTATGAATGATCAAGTCATTACGAAGATATTTGAAAGAGTGCTAAATCTTGAAAAGGAACACAATGAGGAGCGAGATGAGAAAGGAATGACATGTATATGCTTTTCTTGTCATAAGGAAGGTCACACAACACACGATTGTTCCTTGGTCTTTCCAAATAAAAAGCAAAACTTTGAGAGAATTGATGTTATGTTAGCTACAAGTAACCATATTAAGAAAAAGAAGGATGAAAGAAATCCATTTAATCTTGTCCTAATTGCGCAAGTGGAGGAGAGCTCATCCGTGGTAGATGTTGATGATATTGTAGCAAGAAACAACATCATCGACTTGTGCACATTGGAGATCCTACACGACATTGTAATATCTAAGAATATGAAGATGAACTCATATACACTTAAGGTACAAAATTCTCAAGAATTTCAATTGCACAATCAAGTAGTACCTTGCACTACATCCACTTGGGATGATAGTGATGATGATTATGTTGAGAATGATGATTTTTTTTTGTTGAAAATGCAAATAATTTTGATGATGAGGATGTAATTGAATCTTTTGTATCTAGTTTAGAGAGTCCTATTCATAATTCATCTTCTCAAAAAGAGATAATTGAGAGACTTGAAAATAAAATTTCAGAATTTGAGTTAAATGTTCAATCTTATGAGTTTAAATTGTAAAATCTGGAAAATAATTGTCAAATGCATTTAGGTGAAGTTGTAACATTAAAAATGAAAGTGCAAACTTTAGAAACTGAAAATAGGGCATTAAAATCCTCATGTATTTCAACAAGCTTTACTTCAATAGATTTAGACAAGGTTATAGGTCAAAGGGCTAGCAACAAGTCAGGTCTTGAATATAAGAAATCTTCTAAGACTTCAAATTGCCCTAAATCAAAAGAGAAACAAAATCAAGGGTCAAATACAAAAATTATGAAATCTACTAATGCTAAATCTTTCAATAAGTGCCAAATGCCACCACCCAATTATCCACAAAATTATCAAAGAAGAGACCAAATGTTAGATATAAATTATCAACAACCCCCCAAATGAGTGCACCTTATTATACTTCAACCGATCCGAATGTATTCATTCCACAAGGTGCACTGTGCGACCATTTTTCGCGCCTCTCACCACCCTGAAAAAGGAACTGGACGATGAATTGTGGAAGAAGGACACGGAGATCCCTCTAAGTGTGCATTGGGGTATATTTATATGAATTTGGAATGCACATTTAAAGGTTTTTTAGAGATTGTGGGATCTTTAAGATTCCAATGGGCGCAAGCCCCCATTGTTAATTACCCTGAGCTTTAAACCCGAGGAACCTCTGATTAAGAAAGAAAATTAACAGAATAGTTAAGCAATTTTAAGTGATCGCTGTGAATAAGGGCATGAAAGATATAGATTTTTCAAGGTAGTCTACATCTTGTGAATTGGCTTTTATTTTTTTGATAAAATGATTTAGTCTTTTATTTTATTTTTTTTAATTTTATTTATTTATTTATTTATTTATTATTTGAATTTATTTTATTTAAATTTATTTAACCTTGAATTTCGAGAGTTATTTTTATTTTAGATTAAGATTGGTTTCATTCTAAAATTGAATTTTTTTTATTTGATAAGAAGGAAAAAAAAGTCTTTTATTTTTTTATTATTATTTTTACTTATGTTTTTTATTTATTCATTAATATTTAAATTTATTTAATTTTAAAGATTGAAGGTTACTTTTTTTTATTTTGATTTTGATCTTAGGTGAAATTTGTTTTAATTTTGAAATTGATTTTGATTTTTTTATTTGATAAGAAAGATCAAGTCATTTACTTTCTTATTATTACTTCTTTTATTTGTGTTTTTTTTATTTATATTTATTTAATTTCAAAGATTTAATTTTATTTCATTATTTTTATTTCTTTTATTTTTATTTTAGTTGAAGGTTGGTTTAATTTTAAAATTAAATTTTTATTTGATTAGAAGGTAAGGTCATTTATTTTTTTATTTGCATATTTATTTATTTAATTCATTTTTTATTTGTAATTTATTTAATTTTGAATAAGAGTTATATTTATTATTTTTTTATTTTCTTTCTATTATTTTTTTTATTATTATTATTTGATTGTCAAAGCGTTACCAACGTTTTGTGAAGCGTTCAACGTTTTGATAAACCGTATAACGATTCTTTATTATTTTTTTATTTTTTTACTTTATATATGGACATTTTTTATTTTTGAATCACAATTTATTTGTTTCATGGCTAGTCCATTCAATTTATTTATTTGTTCCTTATTTTAAAATCACACCATCTTAAGGCATGTTCTTATTTATAAACTCATTGGTTTTAATCTCATTTTAAGTAGGGTATAATATTGGATCCTAAATTCGATATTTTCTCTTACATATTGGTACTTTGTGGCTTTAATCAAAGCTTTTTACATAAGCTGTGAACAAACACATTTTTTTAGAAATAGAATTTACATTTTCTCACTCGAGAGGATTTGAGCTAAGACCAATGAGTAAGCTTGTGTATAAGCTTTTCTACTCATTATCATGAACTGGATGTACATATCCAAGTTTATGAGTCTTCATAATATTTTTTTTATTTTAATAAAATTATTTATCTAATTAATAATTTATATATTGCAGAAAGGTAACGAAGAAATATAAAATAATACAATCCGGGCAGAATTCAAAGAAATACTAACAAATCTCCAGAATGCTTGAAAATCATTATTATTTTTATTTATATATATATTAATTTTAAATTTATTTATATTTTCTTACTAAGAAAAAAATATTCCTTTCATTTTTCATACCATAATAAGGTCAAATGAGTTGGATGTATATATCAGGGTATTTAAAATAAAAGAAAGGGGTTTTTATCGCTTATTGGTTTTTACTATGCTTAAATTTAAATTCATATAAAATCATATGAAGCTCTAAAAATTATGAAAATTTACAGAGAGATGCAATATAACTAGATCTAGATGCTCACAAAATTTCAATTAAATTGGAGTAGCAGATGTATGATTTTTTATTTTCGAATCAGACCAGGGGCAAAAGAGGAAAATGCTGTACCAGTATTTTGCTGTTTTTTAGAATTAAAAAGGCTATAACTTTTTACAGAAAAATCAAAAAAAATGTAAAATCAGCTTCTATAGATTCATATGACTTATTTCTACGAGATCTGAAAGTTTTGTAAGATTTGGAGCAGATCTCATCCTATTTTTCATTTTATTACATTTTCAGCCATTTTAGGGCTGATTTTGCGTTTATATGGGATTCATTGATCTTAAACGGTTTAAATGCATCATTTAGCTTCAATCTAACATTCAATGATGTTTGTATGCAGATTTGAGCCAAAAGAAAAAGAAAAAAATGAAAAAAAAAATAAAAGGGAAAATGGATGTTACCAGAACTTGCTGTTTTTTAGAAGTAAAAAGGCTATAACTTTTTATAGAAAAATTAAAAAAATGTAAAATCAGTTTCTATAGATTCATATGACTTATTTCTACTAGATCTGAAAGTTTTATAAGATTTGGAGAAGATATCATCCCTTTTTTTATTTTATTGCATTTTCAGCTATTTTAGGGCTGATTTTGCATTTATAAGGGATTCATTGATCTTAAACAGTTTAAATGCATCATTTAGCTTCAATCTAACATTCAATGATGTTTTCATGCAGATTTGAGCCAAAAGAAAAGAAAGAAAATGAAAAAGATCGAATTGCAACATAAGAACATCAAGAAGAAGAAGAGAAATCGATATTGCACATGAAAAATTTCATATTTATTGCACGAATCAAAATTACAAGCTCTAATACACTCTTGATATCTATATTTACATGATATATGACTACCTAGATCTAATTTGTAGCTTGAGTAGAAGAGGATTTGATTGAATCTTATATCTTTGGGATTGATTTTGATCTCAACTCAAAGATTGGATCTTATTTTGTATCTAATTTGAGCTTCAATTGGTTTTGGCAGCGTTTTGGATTAGCATTCAGCTTGGGATGAGTTGTGTCTCTTGTGTTTGAAGGAGAAGAGGGGTTTAAATAGGCCTAGGGGGTAGTAGATTGGTGTATGAGATCGGTTTGACTTTTCTTTGACCAATTTATGCACCAACTCCCTTCAATCATCTTCTCATACTCTTCTGAACGTTTTATGGTGTATTAGACCAGTTCTAAGTGTTTTAAATGTGCTCTAACAGTTGAGAGGACAAGTGGGGCACAAGTGGAGTTTGTTATGTTTGCTGAAAATTTACAAATTTGCCCTCCCTAACCACCACTTGGTCACCAGATGATTCTAGGGACTTCTAGAAGGTTATAGAGGTTCAAACACGTTCTTGCCACTCCCTTCATGCATTTTGGACCTTGCCGGATCACAATTTTGCACCCAAGACCCATTTTTGCCTTCAAACCCGATTTCAAGCCTCATAGCCGTTCTCCTTCATTTCTTCACCATTTTTTGTGTTTCAAAACTTGATTAGCATCTAATTGATCCCAGGAATTGATCTACAATGTTTATTCAATCAATAGAATGCTCTGGTATAGAGTTTGACCAACTCGATTTTTTAACCCGATTTGCGAGTTCGTGGTCTCACCAATTTAAAGTTTATGAAATTCAACCAAGCCCTCAAATAATCTCTTGTGATCATGGAGAAGGTGTTTGAAGTGTCAATTTGATCAATTATGGCTTGGATTTCTCGATTTCATTTTTTGATCGGAAACTTTCCCTTCAGTTTTCTCCCAAACCGCTCAACCATTTTGCAAGTTATTTATCTCATTGTATTCTCCTCACCGTGCTCTTTCCAATGATATATAATATGTGAGTTTTCGTCGCACGGGAGCACCATCACCATTTTCGAATTTTGGGCAGTGGAGAGGCTCGGTACTGTAGCGCGGGACTGTAGCAGTATGGGAATTTTCGAATTAAGCCCCTCTCCATTTTGATTTTTAATTGGAGCCCTCCATTTGTTGATTTTCCTTATTTCTCCTTTGCTTTTAAATTGTTTCTCAAAGATCCGTTTGTCCAAATTACACCAAAATTTTCTCAAAAATTCCTTGAAATATTACAAAATTTATGGTAATTTTTATTTACCATTTTGCCCCTTGGTCAAGCATAAATTAATTTTTAACGCTTGATTAATTAATTTTTCATTATATTAATCGATAATTTGGAATTTCTTTGACTTCCGTAACTCCAAAAATATCAAGTAATATATGAAAATTCTCAGAATTTTATGGAGAATTTGATTTTACCATAAAATTCGAGTTTTGAGATTTTAGGTTTCGAAGAGGTTTTCGATTTGAATTTGTAGAGTTTCGGCATTTAATTCTTTTCTTAAGAATTTTGATTTTTGAGCATTTCACTGAATTCTTCTTTTTTTCTTGGTGCTTCTGGACTTGAATTAAGGCTCTTCGGGTTTTTAAAATTTCTCCTTGAATTTTTGAATCTTTTGTCCCAAGTTGCTTTTTAATTCCCCGAATTTTCAGGGGTAAACATGCACTTCTACTGACAGCACCGTATGCATATGGAGGCACTTCTTCTGTATCATCGAGTCAATTCATTGTCCCTATTTCATCTACTCCTTCGACTGGTGTCCCTGAAATTCAAAAAGCAAATGTCTCTCCTTTGAGAAGTGTCCCTGCACCCCCCCACAACAACCAATAAAGAAGACTAAAAGAGCTCCCGAATACAATCAGTGGTGGTTGTCATGGTATAAGGTGACCAAAGACGGAAATGACATTTTAAAAATTCTTGATTGTAAGGTGCCAAATTGCAAGAAACCTTTTTGTGTGTATAAACAATCAAGTGGTATGACCAGTTTTAAAAGACATGTTGAAATGCACCAAAAAAAGGGCGAGGTTCCAAGTGAAAATGCTGGACCGAGATAAATCCAAACCTTTATGCAACCGGATGGTACCAGAACTCACCCAAAATTCGATGAAGCAAGAATGCTTAGTGAAATGGCCCGGTACATTACCCATAAAGAACAACCAATAAGTATGGGTGGTTGCATGAGTTTTGCCCGGTTGGTCATTCGGGGGTGCGCTCAACATATGTACAAGATGATCCATCATAGAAAATTGGTCGGTGAAATAGAAAACTAGTTTACCACCATAAAAAATGAACTCCGAGCTATATTTGCATATCAAAACAATAAGATCTCAATTACATCTGATATATGGACCGCCGGTAAACATGGTCTTGGGTACTCTTGTGTTACCGGACATTGGATCGATGATCAATGGGTATTACAAAAAAGAATATTAAGTTTTAGAGTATTTGATTCTCCACATCAAATGTAATTTTCAAATCCTTTATTGAGGTTTTACAAGAATATAATCTGAAGAGGGATATGGATAACAAGTTTTTTTCTATATCTTTCGATAATGCTAGCAACGATATAGCTTCCATTGATAATTTTAAACGATCACTAAACCCAATTATGAATGGTGTAATATTTCACCAAAAGTGTGCTTGCCACATACTTAACCTCGTTGTGAAGGTGGACCTTAAAGCAGAAATCATAAAACTATTGATAATTAAATTTAAAGATGCTCTCAACCATATTGTTTCAAACTAATAAAGAAAACAACGGTTCGCATTGATGTGCGTCAACTATGGATTGAGCAAGTTGAGAGTTCCTTGGGATATAGATACCCGTTGGAACTCTACTTATAGATTTTTGCACTGATGCCTTCCTTATCATACTGTTATTGGGGAGTTTTTGAGAAGCTCCACCATAGAGAGAATGACATTGGAACCCAGTGTCAAGGAATGGGAGCAACTAGAAAGACTTTGAAAATTTCTATAAACTTTTTTTAAAGCAACCGTCCAACTATCCTGCTCGTACTCACCGACTTCATTTGAGTTGCTGAAACATCTCTATAGCATCTCCAAGGTGTATCGTGAATTGGAACAAGCCGAAACCCGGGATAAATCTCTCACACCGATCGTAGATGCCATGAAGCAAAAATTTCTAAAATATTAGGAAGATATACCCCTCCTGGCCATCATCGCAAGCTGCCTCAATCCGGCATACAAGAAGTATTACACAATCAGAATGGTTCAAGCATACAAAGATAATCTACATTTATCCAACACCGAGGTGGAGGCATACGTGAATTCGAAGTTCGATGAGATGTTTAACATATACAACTCAAGAATGGTTGACAACCAAAATCCGTCTTTGTCTATTATATATTTTTATAATTATATATTCAATATGAAGATTATACGACACTCAATTTGCCTAAAACTTCATCCAGATGCATTAAAAACTGCTTTTCAAATAAGTTGTTTGTGTTTTATGTTATTTTAGTCTCAGAACGTACATAAATTGGTGAAAATTCATATGAATAATCAAAATACCGTCTATTAGAAGTTTTTATTATTAAATATTCAATATCAAGATTCTATGACAATAATATTGGGCAAAACTTCATACCGATGCATTAAAAGCAACTATTTGAACAATTTGTTTGTGTTTGTGTTATTTTGACCACATAACCGTATATAAATTTGTAAGAATTCGTATGAACAAGTTTAATATTATCCATTATATGTTTTAATAATTAAATATGCAGTATTGATATGCTACGGCATTAATTTTTCCTAAAACTCATCCATACGCATTAAAAACTGTTTATTCAAACAAGTTGTTTGTGTTTTATGTTATTTTGGCCTCATAACTGCGCATAAATTCATGCAAATTCATATGGACATTCGTAATATTATCTATTATATGTTGTTATAATTTAATTTTCAATATGAATATTCTACGACACACATTTTGCATAAAACTTCATCCGGCCGCATTAAAAGCCGCTGTTTAAATAAGTTGTTTTTTCTATTTTCTGTTATTTTGGTCTCAGAACCGCGCATAAATTTGTGAAAATTCATATGAATAATCACAATACCATCTGTTAGAAGTTGTTATTATTAAATATTCAATATCAAGATTCAACGACTATAATTTTGGGAAAAACTCCATACCGATGCATTAAAAGCAGCTGTTTGAACAAGTAGTTTGTGTTTTGTGTTATTCCGACCACATAACCGTGCATAAATTCATAAAAATTCATCTGAACAGTTTTAATATTGTCTATTATATGTTGTTATAATTAAATATTCAATATAAAGATTCTAAGAAAATCATTTTACCCAAAACATCATCCAGATTCATTAAAAACGGTTATTTAAACAAGTTATTTGTGTTTTATGTCAGTTTGGCCTCATAACTGCAGATATATTCATGAAAATTTACATTGACATTTTTCATATTGTCTATTATATATTTTTATAATTATATATTCCATATGAAGATTCTACGACACTCAATTTGCCTAAAACTTCATCCATATGCATTAAAAACTGCTGTTTAAATAAGTTGTTTGTGTTTTATGTTATTTTGGTCTCAGAACCGTGCATAAATTTGTGCAAATTCACATGAATACTCATAATACTGTCTATTAAAAGTTTTTATTATTAAATATTCAATATCAAGATTTTATGACTTTAATTTTGGGTAAAACTCCATACGGATGCTTTAAAAGCAGCTGTTTGAACAAGTTGGTTGTGTTTTGTGTTATTCCGTCCACATAACCACGCAAAAATTCGTAAATATTCATATGAAAACTTTTAATATTTTCTATTATATGTTGTTATAATTAAATATTCAATATAAAGACTCTATGACAATCATTTTACTCAAAACTTCATCCAGATGCATTAAAAACTGTTATTTAAACAAGTTATTTGTGTTTTATGTCAGTTTGGCCTCATAACTGCACATATATTCATGAAAATTTACATGGACATTTTTCATATTGTCTATTATATGTTTTTATAATTATATATTCAATGTGAATATTCTACGACACTCAGTTTGCCTAAAACTTCATCCATATGCACTAAAAACTGCTTTTTAAATAAGTTGTTTGAGTTTTATGTTATTTTGGTCTCATAACCGTGCATAAATTTGTGAAAATTCATATGAATAATCAAATTACCGTCTATTAGAACTTTTTATTATTAAATATTCAATATCAAGATTCTACGACTATAATTTTGGGCAAATCTCCATATCGATGCATTAAAAGCAGTTGTATGAATAAGTTGTTTGTGTTTTCTGTTATTCCGACCACATAACCACGCATAAATTCGTAAAACTTCATATGAACACTTTAATATTGTCTATTATATGTTGTTATAATTAAATATTCAATATAAAGATTCTACGATAATCATTTTACCCAAAACTACATCAAGATGCATTAAAAACAGTTATTTAAACAAGTTATTTGTGTTTTATGTCAGTTTGGCCTCATAACTGCACATATATTCATGAAAATTTACATGGACATTTTTCATATTGTCTATTATATGTTTTTATAATTATATATTCAATGTGAATATTCTACGACACTCAGTTTACCTAAAACTTCATCCATATGCACTAAAAACTGCTTTTTAAATAAGTTATTTGAGTTTTATGTTATTTTGGTCTCATAACCGTGCATAAATTTGTGAAAATTCATATGAATAATCAAATACCGTCTATTAGAAGTTTTTATTATTAAATATTCAATATCAAGATTCTACGACTATAATTTTGGGTAAAACTCCATACCGATGCATTAAAAGCAGTTGTATGAACAAGTTATTTGTGTTTTGTGTTATTCTGACCACATAACCGCGCATAAATTCGTAAAAATTCATATGAACACTTTTAATATTGTCTATTATATGTTGTTATAATTAAATATTCAATATAAAGATTCTACGATAATCATTTTACCCAAAATATCATCCAGATGCATTAAAAACAGTTATTTAAACAAGTTATTTGTGTTTTATGTCAGTTTGGCCTCATAACTGCACATATATTCATGAAAATTTACATGGACATTTTTCATATTGTCTATTATATGTTTTTATAATTATATATTCAATATGAATATTCTACAACACTCAATTTGCCTAAAACTTCATCCATATGCATTAAAAACTGTAATTTAAATAAGTTATTTGTGTTTTATGTTATCTTGATCTCAGAACAGTGCATAAATTTGTAAACATTCACATGAATAATCACAATACCGTCTATTAGAAGTTTTTATTATTAAATATTCAATATCAAGATTCTACGACTATAATTTTGGGAAAAACTCCATACCGATGCATTAAAAGCAGTTGTTTGAACAAGTTGTTTGTGTTTTGTGTTATTCCGACCACAAAACCACGCATAAATTCGTAAAAATTCATATGAACACTTTAATATTGTCTATTATATGTTGTTATAATTAAATATTCAATATAAAGATTCTACGATAATCATTTTACCCAAAACTTCATCCAGATGCATTAAAAACTGTTATTTAAACAAGTTATTTGTGTTTTATGTCAGTTTGGCCTCATAACTGCACATATATTCATGAAAATTTACATGGACATTTTTCATATTGTCTATTATATGTTTTTATAATTATATAATCAATATGAATATTCTACGACACTCAATTTGCCTAAAACTTCATCCATATGCATTAAAAACTGCTGTTTAAATAAGTTGTTTGTATTTTTTATGTTATTTTGGTCCCAGAACCGCACATAAATTTGTGAAAATTCATATGAATAATCAAATACCGTCTATTAGATGTTTTTATTATTAAATATTCAATATCAAGATTCTACGACTATAATTTTGGGCAAAACTCCATACCGATGCATTGAAAGCAACTGTATGAATAAGTTGTTTGTGTTTTCTGTTATTCCGACCACATAACCACGCATAAATTCGTAAAACTTCATATGAACACTTTTAATATTGTCTATTATATGTTGTTATAATTAAATATTCAATGTAAAGATTCTACGATAATCATTTTACCCAAAACTACATCCAGATGCATTAAAAACAGTTATTTAAACAAGTTATTTGTGTTTTATGTCAGTTTGGCCTCATAACTGCACATATATTCATGAAAATTTACACGGACATTTTTCATATTGTCTATTATATGTTTTTATAATTATATAATCAATATGAAGATTCTACGACACTCAATTTGCCTGAAACTTCATCCATATGCATTAAAAACTGCTGTTTAAATAAGTTGTTTGTGTTTTATGTTATTTTGGTCTCAGAACCGTGCATAAATTTGTGCAAATTCACATGAATACTCATAATACTGTCTATTAGAAGTTTTTATTAATAAATATTCAATATCAAGATTCTACGACTATAGTTTTTTTGCAAATCTCCATACCGATGCATTAAAAGCAGCTATTTGAACAATTTGTTTGCGTTGGTGTTATTTTGACCACATAACCGCGCATAAATTTGTAAGAATTCATATGAAACAACTTTAATTTGTCCATTATATGTTTTAATAATTAAATATGCAGTATTAATATGCTACGGCATTAATTTTTCCTAAAACTTCATCCAGACGCATTAAAAACTGTTTATTCAAACAAGTTGTTTGTGTTTTACGTTATTTTGGCCTCATAACTACGCATAAATTCATGCAAGTTCATAATGGACATTCCTAATATTATCTATTATATGTTTTTATAATTTAATTTTCAATATGAATATTCTACGACACACATTTTGCATAAAACTTCATCCGTCCGCATTAAAAGCCGCTGTTTAAATAAGTTGTTTTTTCTATTTTCTGTTATTTTGGTCTCAAAACCGCGCATAAATTTGTGAAAATTCATATGAATAATCACAATACTGTCTGTTAGAAGTTGTTATTATTAAATATTCAATATCAAGATTCTACGACTATAATTTTGGGAAAAACTCCATACCGATGCATTAAAAGCAGTTGTTTGAACAAGTTGTTTGTGTTTTGTGTTATTCCGACCACAAAACCACGCATAAATTCGTAAAAATTCATATGAACACTTTTAATATTGTCTATTATATGTTGTTATAATTAAATATTCAATATAAAGATTCTACGACAACCATTTTACCCAAATCTTCATCCAGATGCATTAAAAACTGTTATTTAAACAAGTTATTTGTGTTTTATGTCAGTTTGGCCCCATAACTGCACATATATTCATCAAAATTTACATGGGCATTTTTATATTGTCTATTATATGTTTTTATAATTATATATTCCATATGAAGATTCTACGACACTCAATTTGCCTAAAACTTCATCCATATGCAATTAAAAACTGCTGTTTAAATAAGTTGTTTGTGTTTTATGTTATTTTGGTCTCAGAACCGTGCATAAATTTGTGCAAATTCACATGAATACTCATAATACTGTCTATTAAAAGTTTTTATTAAATATTCAATATCAATATTTTATGACTATAATTTTGGGCGAAACTCCATACGGATGCTTTAAAAGCAGCTGTTTGAACGAGTTGGTTCTTTTTTTGTGTTATTCCGACCACATAACCACGCATAAATTCGTAAAAATTCATAATAAAACTTTTAATATTGTCTATTATATGTTGTTATAATTAAATATTCATTATAAAGATTCTAAGACAATCATTTTACCCAAAAATTCATCCAGATGCATTAAAAACTGTTATTTAAACAATTTATTTGTGTTTTATGCCAGTTTGGCCTCATAACTGCACATATATTCATGAAAATTTACATGGACATTTTTCATATTGTCTATTATATGTTTTTATAATTATATAATCAATATGAAGATTCTACGACACTCAATTTGCCTAAAACTTCATCCATATGCATTAAAAACTGCTGTTTAAATAAATTGTTTGTATTTTTTATGTTATTTTGGTCTCAGAACCGTGCATAAATTTGTGAAAATTCATATGAATACTCACAATACCGTCTATTAGAAGTTTTTATTATTAAATATTCAATATCAAGATTCTACGACTATAGTTTTTTGGCAAATCTCCATACCGATGCATTAAAAGCAGCTATTTGAACAATTTGTTTGTGTTTGTGTTATTTTGACCACATAACCGCGCATAAATACGTAAAAATTCATATGAGCACTTTTAATATTATCTTTATATGTTGTTATAATTAAATATTCAATGTAAAAATTCTACAACAATCATTTTACCCAAAACTTCATCCAGATGCATTAAAAACTGTTATTTAAACAAGTTATTTGTGTTTTATGTCAGTTTGGCCTCATAACTGCACATATATTCATGAAAATTTACACGGACATTTTTCATATTGTCTATTATATGTTTTTATAATTATATAATCAATATGAAGATTCTACGACACTCAATTTGCCTAAAACTTCATCCATATGCATTAAAAACTGTTGTTTAAATAAGTTGTTTGTATTTTTATGTTATTTTGGTCTCAGAACCGTGCATAAATTTGTGAAAATTCATATGAATACTCACAATACCGTCTATTAGAAGTTTTTATTATTAAATATTCAATATCAAGATTCTACGACTATAGTTTTTTGGCAAATCTCCATACCGATGCATTAAAACCAGCTATTTGAACAATTTGTTTGTGTTTGTGTTATTTTGACCACATAACCGCGCATAAATTTGTAAGAATTCATATGAACAACTTTAATTTGTCCATTATATGTTTTAATAATTAAATATGCAGTATTAATATGCTACGACATTATTTTTTCCTAAAACTTCATCCAGACGCATTAAAAACTGTTTATTCAAACAAGTTATTTGTGTTTTACGTTATTTTGGCCTCATAACTACGCATAAATTCATGCAAGTTCATAATGGACATTCTTAATATTATCTATTATATGTTGTTATAATTTAATTTTCAATATGAATATTCTACGACAAACATTTTGCATAAAACTTCATCCGGCTGCATTAAAAGCCGCTGTTTAAATAAGTTGTTTTCTGTTTTCTATTATTTTGGTCTCAGAACCACGCATAAATTTGTGAAAATTCATATGAATAATCACAATATCGTCTGTTAGAAGTTGTTATTATTAAATATTCAATATCAAGATTCTACGACTATAATTTTGGGTAAAACTCCATACCGATGCATTAAAAGCAGTTGTTTGAACAAGTTGTTTGTGTTTGTGTTATTCCGACAACATAACCACACATAAATTCGTAAAAATTCATATGCACACTTTTAATATTGTCTATTATATGTTGTTATAATTAAATATTCAATATAAAAATTCTACGACAACCATTTTACCCAAAACTTCATCCATATGCATTAAAAACTGTTATTTAAACAAGTTATTTGTGTTTTATGTCAGTTTGGCCTCATAACTGCAGATATATTCATGAAAATTTACATGGACATTTTTCATATTGTCTATTATATGTTTTTATAATTATATATTCCATATGAAGATTCTACGACACTCAATTTGCCTAAAACTTCATCCATATGCATTAAAAACTGCTGTTTAAATAAGTTGTTTGTGTTTTATGTTATTTTGGTCTCAGAACCGCGCATAAATTTGTGCAAATTCACATGAATACTCATAATACCGACTATTAAAAGTTTTCATTATTAAATATTCAATATAAAGATTCCACGACTATAATTTTTGGCCAAACGCTATACCGATGCATTAAAAGCAGCTGTTTGAACAAGTTGATTGTGTTTAGTGTTATTTTGGCCACATAACCGCGCATAAATACGTAAAAATTCATATGAACACTTTTAATATTGTCTATTATATGTTGTTATAATTAAATATTCAATGTAAAGATTCTACGATAATAATTTTACCCAAAACAACATCCAGATGCATTAAAAACAGTTATTTAAACAAGTTTTTTTGTGTTTTATGTCAGTTTGGCCTCATAACTGCACATATATTCATGAACATTTACATGGACATTTTTCATATTGTCTATTATATGTTTTTATAATTATGTAATCAATATGAAGATTCTACGACACTCAATTTGCCTAAAACTTCATCCATATGGATTAAAAACTGTTGTTTAAATAAGTTGTTTGTATTTTTTATGTTATTTTGGTCTCAGAACTGTGCATAAATTTGTGAAAATTCATATGAATACTCACAATACCGTCTATTAGAAGTTTTTATTATTAAATATTCAATATCAAGATTATACGACTATAGTTTTTTGGCAAAACTCCATACCGATGCATTAAAAGCAGCTATTTGAACAAGTTTGTGTTTTGTGTTATTTTGACCACATAACCGCGCATAAATTTGTAAGAATTCATATGAACAATTTTAATATTGTCCATTATATGTTTTAATAATTAAATATGCAGTATTAATATGCTACGGCATTATTTTTCCTAAAACATCATCCAGACGCATTAAAAACTGTTTATTCAAACAAGTTGTTTGTGTTTTACGTTATTTTGGCCTCATAACTACGCATAAATTCATGCAAGTTCATAATGGACATTCGTAATATTATCTATTATATGTTTTTATAATTTAATTTTCAATATGAATATTCTACGACAAACATTTTGCATAAAAACTTCATCCGGCTGCATTAAAAGCCGCTGTTTAAATAAGTTGTTTTCTGTTTTCTGTTATTTTGGTCCCAGAACCGCTCATAAATTTGTGAAAATTCATATGAATAATCACAATACCGTCTGTTAGAAGTTGTTATTATTAAATATTCAATATCAAGATTCTACGACTATAATTTTGGGTAAAACTCCATACCGATGCATTAAAAGCAGTTGTTTGAACAAGTTGTTTGTGTTTTGTGTTATTCCGACCACATAACCACACATAAATTCGTAAAAATTCATATGAACACTTTTAATATTGTCTATTATATGTTGTTATAATTAAATATTCAATATAAAGATTCTACGACAACCATTTTACCCAAAACTTCATCCAGATGCATTAAAAACTGTTATTTAAACAAGTTATTTGTGTTTTATGTAAGTTTGGCCTCATAACTGCATATATATTCATGAAAATTTACTTGGACATTTTTCATATTGTCTATTATATGTTTTTATAATTATATATTCCATATGAAAATTCTACGACACTCAATTTGCCTAAAACTTCATCCATATAAATTAAAAACTGCTGTTTAAATATGTTGTTTGTGTTTTACGTTATTTTGGTCCCAGAACCGCACATAAATTTGTGTAAATTCACATGAATAATCAAAATACCGTCTATTAAAAGTTTTTATTGTTAAATATTCAATATCAAGATTCCACGACTATAATTTTGGGCAAAACTCCATACCGATGCATTGAAAGCAGCTGTATGAATAAGTTGTTTGTGTTTTCTGTTATTCCGACAACATAACCACGCATAAATTTGTAAAACTTCATATGAACACTTTTAATATTGTCTATTATATGTTGTTATAATTAAATATTCAATGTAAAGATTCTACGATAATCATTTTACCCAAAACTTCATCCAGATGCATTAAAAACTGTTATTTAAACAAGTTATTTGTGTTTTATGTCAGTTTGGCCTCATAACTGCACATATATTCATGAAAATTTACATGGACATTTTTCATATTGTCTATTATATGTTTTTATAACTATATAATCAATATGAAGATTCTACGACACTCAATTTGCCTAAAACTTCATCCATATGCATTAAAAACTGCTGTTTAAATAAGTTGTTTGTATTTTTATGTTATTTTGGTCTCAGAACCGTGCATAAATTTGTGAAAATTCATATGAATACTCACAATACCGTCTATTAGAAGTTTTTATTATTAAATATTCAATATCAAGATTCTACGACTATAGTTTTTTGGCAAAACTCCATACCGATGCATTAAAAGCAGCTATTTGAACAATTTGTTTGTGTTTGTGTTATTTTGACCACATAACCGCGCATAAATTTGTAAGAATTCATATGAACAATTTTAATATTGTCCATTATATGTTTTAATAATTAAATATGCAGTATTAATATGCTACGGCATTATTTTTTCCTAAAACATCATCCAGACGCATTAAAAACTGTTTATTCAAACAAATTGTTTGTGTTTTACGTTATTTTGGCCTCATAACTACGCATAAATTCATGCAGGTTCATAATGGACATTCCTAATATTATCTATTATATGTTTTTATAATTTAATTTTCAATATGAATATTCTACGACACACATTTTGCATAAAACTTCATCCGGCTGCATTAAAAGCCGCTGTTTAAATAAGTTGTTTTCTGTTTTCTGTTATTTTGGTCTCAGAACCGCGCATAAATTTGTGAAAATTCATATGAATAATCACAATACCGTCTGTTAGAAGTTGTTATTATTAAATATTCAATATCAAGATTCAACGACTATAATTTTGGGAGAAACTCCATACCGATGCATTAAAAGCAGCTGTTTGAACAAGTAGTTTGTGTTTTGTGTTATTCCGACCACATAACCGTGCATAAATTCATAAAAATTCATCTAAACACTTTTAATATTGTCTATTATATGTTGTTATAATTAAATATTCAATATAAAGATTCTACGAAAATCATTTTACCCAAAACATCATCCAGATGCATTAAAAACTGTTATTTAAACAAGTTATTTGTGTTTTATGTCAGTTTGGCCGCATAACTGCACATATATTCATGAAAATTTACATGGACATTTTTCATATTGTCTATTATATGTTTTTATAATTATATGTTCCATATGAAGATTCTACGACACTCAATTTGCCTAAAACTTCATCCATATGCATTAGAAACTGCTGTTTAAATAAATTGTTTGTGTTTTATGTTATTTTGGTCCCAGAACCGTGCATAAATTTGTGAAGATTCACATGAATACTCATAATACTGTCTATTAAAAGTTTTTATTATTAAATATTCAATATCAAGATTTTACGACTATAATTTTGGGCAAAACTCCATACGGATGCTTTAAAAGCAGCTGTTTGAACAAGTTGGTTGTGTTTTGTGTTATTCCGACAACATAACCACGCATAAATTCGTAAAAATTCATAAGAAAACTTTTGATACTGTCTATTATATGTTGCTATAATTGAATATTCAATATAAAGATTCTACGACAATCATTTTACCCAAAACTTCATCCAGATGCATTAAAAACTGTTATTTAAACAAGTTATTTGTGTTTTATGTCAGTTTGGCCTCATAACTGCACATATATTCATGAAAATTTACATGGACATTTTTCATATTGTCTATTATATGTTTTTATAATTATATATTCAATATGAATATTCTACGACACTCAGTTTGCCTAAAACTTCATCCATATGCACTAAAAACTGCTTTTTAAATAAGTTGTTTGAGTTTTATGTTATTTTGGTCTCAGAACCGTGCATAAATTTGTGAAAATTCATATGAATAATCAAATTACCGTCTATTAGAACTTTTCATTATTAAATATTCAATATCAAGATTCTACGACTATAATTTTGGGCAAAACTCCGTACCGATGCATTGAAAGCAGCTGTATGAATAAGTTGTTTGTGTTTTCTGTTATTCCGACAACATAACCACGCATAAATTCGTAAAACTTCATATGAACACTTTTAATATTGTCTATTATATGTTGTTATAATTAAATATTCAATGTAAAGATTCTACGATAATCATTTTACCCAAAACTTCATCCAGATGCATTAAAAACTGTTATTTAAACAAGTTATTTGTGTTTTATGTCAGTTTGGCCTCATAACTGCACATATATTCATGAAAATTTACATGGACATTTTTCATATTGTCTATTATATGTTTTTATAACTATATAATCAATATGAAGATTCTACGACACTCAATTTGCCTAAAACTTCATCCATATGCATTAAAAACTGCTGTTTAAATAAGTTGTTTGTATTTTTATGTTATTTTGGTCTCAGAACCGTGCATAAATTTGTGAAAATTCATATGAATACTCACAATACCGTCTATTAGAAGTTTTTATTATTAAATATTCAATATCAAGATTCTACGACTATAGTTTTTTGGCAAAACTCCATACCGATGCATTAAAAGCAGCTATTTGAACAATTTGTTTGTGTTTGTGTTATTTTGACCACATAACCGCGCATAAATTTGTAAGAATTCATATGAACAATTTTAATATTGTCCATTATATGTTTTAATAATTAAATATGCAGTATTAATATGCTACGGCATTATTTTTTCCTAAAACATCATCCAGACGCATTAAAAACTGTTTATTCAAACAAGTTGTTTGTGTTTTACGTTATTTTGGCCTCATAACTACGCATAAATTCATGCAGGTTCATAATGGACATTCCTAATATTATCTATTATATGTTTTTATAATTTAATTTTCAATATGAATATTCTACGACACACATTTTGCATAAAACTTCATCCGGCTGCATTAAAAGCCGCTGTTTAAATAAGTTGTTTTCTGTTTTCTGTTATTTTGGTCTCAGAACCGCGCATAAATTTGTGAAAATTCATATGAATAATCACAATACCGTCTGTTAGAAGTTGTTATTATTAAATATTCAATATCAAGATTCAACGACTATAATTTTGGGAAAACTCCATACCGATGCATTAAAAGCAGTTGTTTGAACAAGTTGTTTGTGTTTTGTGTTATTCCGACCACATAACCATGGTGCATAAATTCATAAAAATTAATATAAACACTTTTAATATTGTCTATTATATGTTGTTATAATTAAATATTCAATATAAAGATTCTACGACAATCATTTTACCCAAAACTTCATCCATATGCATTAAAAACTGTTATTTAAACAAGTTATTTGTGTTTTATGTCAGTTTGGCCTCATAACTGCAGATATATTCATGAAAATTTACATGGACATTTTTCATATTGTCTATTATATGTTTTTATAATTATATATTCCATATGAAGATTCTACGACACTCAATTTGCCTAAAACTTCATCCATATGCATTAAAAACTGCTGTTTAAATATGTTGTTTGTGTTTTACGTTATTTTGGTCCCAGAACCGCACATAAATTTGTGTAAATTCACATGAATAATCATAATACCGTCTATTAAAAGTTTTTATTATTAAATATTCAATATCAAGATTCTACGACTATAATTTTGGGCAAAACTCCATACCGATGCATTGAAAGCAGCTGTATGAATAAGTTGTTTGTGTTTTCTGTTATTCCGACAACATAACCACGCATAAATTCGTAAAACTTCATATGAACACTTTTAATATTGTCTATTATATGTTGTTATAATTAAATATTCAATGTAAAGATTCTACGATAATCATTTTACCCAAAACTTCATCCAGATGCATTAAAAACTGTTATTTAAACAAGTTATTTGTGTTTTATGTCAGTTTGGCCTCATAACTGCACATATATTCATGAAAATTTACATGGACATTTTTCATATTGTCTATTATATGTTTTTATAATTATATAATCAATATGAAGATTCTACGACACTCAATTTGCCTAAAACTTCATCCATATGCATTAAAAACTGCTGTTTAAATAAGTTGTTTGTATTTTTATGTTATTTTGGTCTCGAACCGTGCATAAATTTGTGAAAATTCATATGAATACTCATAATACTGTCTATTAGAAGTTTTTATTAATAAATATTCAATATCAAGATTCTACGACTATAGTTTTTTTGGCAAATCTCCATACCGATGCATTAAAAGCAGCTATTTGAACAATTTGTTTGTGTTTGTGTTATTTTGACCACATAACCGCGCATAAATTTGTAAGAATTCATATGAACAACTTTAATTTGTCCATTATATGTTTTAATAATTAAATATGCAGTATTAATATGCTACGGCATTAATTTTTCCTAAAACTTCATCCAGACGCATTAAAAACTGTTTATTCAAACAAGTTGTTTGTGTTTTACGTTATTTTGGCCTCATAACTACGCATAAATTCATGCAAGTTCATAATGGACATTCCTAATATTATCTATTATATGTTTTTATAATTTAATTTTCAATATGAATATTCTACGACACACATTTTGCATAAAACTTCATCCGTCCGCATTAAAAGCCGCTGTTTAAATAAGTTGTTTTTTCTATTTTCTGTTATTTTGGTCTCAAAATCGCGCATAAATTTGTAAAAATTCATATGAATAATCACAATACCGTCTGTTAGAAGTTGTTATTATTAAATATTCAATATCAAGATTCTACGACTATAATTTTGGGAAAAACTCCATACCGATGCATTAAAAGCAGTTGTTTGAACAAATTGTTTGTGTTTGTGTTATTCCGACCACATAACCACACATAAATTCGTAAAAATTCATATGAACACTTTTAATATTGTCTATTATATGTTGTTATAATTAAATATTCAATATAAAGATTCTAGGAAAATCATTTTACCCAAAACATCATCCAGATGCATTAAAAACTGTTATTTAAACAAGTTATTTGTGTTTTATGTCAGTTTGGCCTCATAACTGCAGATATATTCATGAAAATATACATGGACATTTTTTATATTGTCTATTATATATTTTTATAATTATATATTCCATATCAATATTTTATGACTATAATTTGCCTAAAACTTCATCCGGATGCTTTAAAAATTTGTTTAAATAAGTTGTTTGTGTTTTATGTTATTTGGACCACATAACCACACATAAATTTGTAAAAATTCATATGAAAACTTTTAGTATTGTCTATTATATGTTGTTATTATTAAATATTTATTATAAAGATTCAAGATTTTACCCAAAAATTCACGACTGCATTAATTTTGTTTGGCAAATCTCCATACCGATGCATTAAAATCAGCTATTTGAACAATTTGTTTGTGTTTTGTGTTATTTTGACCACATAACCACGCATAAATTTATAAAATTCATATGAACAACTTTTAATTTGTCCATTATATGTTTTAATAATTAAATATTCAAGTAAAGATTCTACGCACAATCATTTTTCCTAAAACTTCATCCAGATGCATTAAAAACTGTTTATTCAAACAAGTTATTTGTGTTTTACGTTATTTTGGCCTCATAACTGCACATAAATTCATGCAAGTTTATAATGAACATTTTTCATATTATCTATTATATGTTTTTATAATTTAATTTTCAATATGAATATTCTACGACACTCATTTGCCTAAAACTTCATCCATATGCATTAAAAACTGCTTATTTAAATAAGTTTGTTTCTGTTTTATGTTATTTTGGTCTCAAAACCGTGCATAAATTTGTGAAAATTCATATGAATAATCACAATACCATCTGTATTAGAATTTTTATTATTAAATATTCAATATCAAGATTCTACGACTATAATTTTGGGCAAAACTCCATACCGATGCATTAAAAGCAGCTGTTTGAACAAGTTGTTTGTGTTTTGTGTTATTCTGACCACATAACCGCGCATAAATTCATAAAAATTCATATGAACACTTTTAATATTGTCTATTATATGTTGTTATAATTAAATATTCAATATAAAGATTCTACGAAAATCATTTTACCCAAAACTTCATCCAGATGCATTAAAAACTGTTATTTAAACAAGTTATTTGTGTTTTATGTCAGTTTGGCCTCATAACTGCACATATATTCATGAAAATATACATGGACATTTTTCATATTGTCTATTATATATTTTTATAATTATATATTCCATATGAAGATTCTACGACACTCAATTTGCCTAAAACTTCATCCATATACATTAAAAACTGCTGTTTAAATAAGTTGTTTGTGTTTTATGTTATTTTGGTCTCAGAACCGTGCATAAATTTGTGCAAACTCACATGAATACTCATAATACTGTCTATTAAAAGTTTTTATTATTAAATATTCAATATCAAGATTTTATGACTTTAATTTTAGGCAAAACTCCATACGTATGTTTTAAAAGCAGTTGTTTGAACAAATTGGTTGTGTTTTGTGTTATTCCGGCCACATAACCATGCATAAATTCATAAAAATTCATAAGAAAACTTTTAATATTGTCTATTATATGTTGCTATAATTAAATATTCAATATAAAGATTCTACGACAATCATTTTACCCAAAACTTCATCCAGATGCATTAAAAACAGTTATTTAAACAAGTTGTTTGTGTTTTATGTCAGTTTGGCCACATAACTGCACATATATTCGTGAAAATTTATGTTTCTTCTTGTGCGACCCTCATAACTGCACATATATTAAATATGCAGTTTTAAGATGATACAACATTAATTTTGTCTAAAACTTCATCCAGACACATTAAAAACTATTTATTCAAACAAGTTGTTTGTGTTTTACGTTATTTTGGCCTCATAACTGCGCATAAATTCATGCAAGTTTATATGGACACTCATAATATTATCTATTATATGTTTTTATAATTTAATATTCAACATGAATATTCTACGACACACATTTTGCATAAAACTTCATCCGGGTGCATTAAAAGCTTCTACTTAAATAACTTGCTTGTGTTTTATATTATTTTGGTCTCAGAACCGCGCAAAAAGTTGTGAAAATTCTCATGAATACTCATAATACTATCTATTAAAAGTTTTTATTATTAAATATTTAATATCAAGATTCTATGACTATTATTTCAGGCAATACTCCTTACCGATGCATTAAGATTTGTTGTTATAATTAAATATTTAATATAAAGGTTCTACGACAATCATTTTAGCCAAAACTTCATTCATATGCATTAAAAACTATTATTTAAATAAGTTATTTGTGTTTTATGTTAGTTTGGTCTCAGAACTATACATAAATTTATGAAAATTCATATAGACATTTTTAATATTTTATATTATATGTTTTTATAATTATATATTCAATATGAAGATTCTACGACACTCAATTTTGCCTAAAATTTCATCCATATGCATTAAAACTACTGTTTAAATAAATTATTAGCATTTTATATAATTTGGCATCGTAACTGGGCATAAATTCATGCAAGTTCATAACGACACCTCTAATATTGTCTATTATATATTTTTATAATTAAATATGTAATATAATGATTCTACGATAATTATTTTACCTAAAACGTCATGCGGATGCATTAAAAACTGTTATTTAAATAAGTTTTTTGAGTTTTACGTTATTTTGGCATCATCATAGCGTATAAATTCCTACAAGTTCATACAGACACTCCTAATATTCTACAACACTTATTTTTCATAAAAATAATCATCCGGATACATTAACAACTGTTATTTACACAAGTTGTCTGTATTTTATGTTATTTTGGGCTCATAACTATGCATAAATTCGTGCAACTTCATATGAATACTATTAATATCGTCTATTATGTTTTTTTATTATTAAATATTCAATATCAAGATTCTTTGACTATAATGTTTGATAAAACTCCATCCTGATGCATTAAAAGTGACTGTTTTAACCAGTTGTTCGTATTTTATGTTATTTTGGAGACATAATCACGCATAAATTTATAGAAATTCATATAGACAATTTTCATATTGTCTATTATATCTTTTGTAATAAAATATTCAATATAATGTTCTACGATAATTATTTTCCCCAAATATCATCCAGATGCATTAAAAATTGTTATTTAAATAAGTTATTTATGTTTTATGTTATTTTGGTCACATAGCTACACATAAAAAATAATAATTTAATATATATTTTTATCTAATAAAAAACTATTAAAATAATAATATTTTATATATTAAAAATAACAACAAAATAAATCTCAAAATAATAGATAATCAAGTTGATGAAGAAAGTTTTCTCTATATGGAACTTTATATTTTGACATCTTTACATAATTATTTCATTATGCATGATATTAAATATTTTTTTATCACTACAAATAATCAGATAATCTAGAGGGCAATTTTTTTTTCAAAGAGACAAATTACTGAATATATAACTTAAAATCATTATTTTTCCCCAAATTGGGGGTAGCTGGCCTCCCTCTCCGCTCCTGGGCTCGATAATTTTTGTACTGACAACTTCTGAAAAAGTAATGAAAACCGTCTCCCTGTCCGAGTTGCTAACTTGCTATTATAATTTGTTTTTGTTATTTCGTAAGCATAAAAATATATGTAGAGCTCCTTCGTTTCTTTAGAAAGTTAAAGATTTTTTTTTAGTTCTTAATATTCAAATACAGTGCCAAGTGATGAGGGGCAGATGTAAAGAGGATCAGTCGGGATAGTCGTCTTTTGTTGAATTTAAAAAAAATATTATTTTTAGATAATATTTTCAGTAATTTGTTTCTTCATAAAAATTTTATTGTCCCATATGTATTATTTGATTATTTTTATTGTAGAAAAATATTTAATATCATATATAATGATATAATTATGCAAAAATTTCAAAATATGAAGTTCCATAAAAGAAAATTTTCTTCTTCAACTTAATTATTAATTATTTTGTTATTATTTTCAATATGTAAAAGGATATTATTACGATGATTTTTATTGTGTAAGAATATATATTAATTATTATTATTATTTAGTATTCGATAAATTAATGAATTTGAACCCGATAAGCTATTACAATCTGATAATTATCCCACTAACCAAAATCATGTATCAGCATCTACAAGTGATGTTGATCTCTACAGAATTTTGTCCCTTTGATTTTGATCCAAGGGCTGAAATATTTGCAGAAAATACTTCCATGATCCAATATTTGATTTGATTGTTGTCATGCTCATTTTTTTTATCCCATTCGGTGATAGATTTAAAAAAAAAACGATTCTACACACTTTCATTTCTTCCTAGATGCGTTCATTGATCAGATTTTAATAATAATAATTATTATTAAATTAATATTATTAAAAATAAGAGTGAGAAACTGATAATTTCAAATATACGAATTAAAACGCGTCCCTGGTAGTGGCGTCTTCACCAAATGCGCCACTGACAGTGGCGCGTTTCCTCAGAACACGCCACAGCCAGTGGCGCCTTTGTTTGTTATAAATACTTAACCCCTGCTCCTTCAATTCTCACAAACACAAAAACAACAAACATCCAACTTCATCCAACTTCTTCAAAATGCTACCAGATTTAAATTATAATCCAGATGAAGAAAATTATACTGCAGAACAACCGAGCGCAGTAATTTTTTGACGGGAATATTTCCAAACCATAATGAAACCAATTCCTTTCAAACCTATGATCAAACCAATTCCTATCAAACCTACGATCAAACCAATTCATATCAAACCTACGATCAAACCAATTTCTATCAAACCTACGATCAAACCAATTCCTATCCAACCTACGATCGAACCAATTCCTATCCAACCTACGATCGAACCAATTCCTATCAAACCTACGATCAAACTAATTCCTATCCAACCTACGATCAAACCAATTTATATCCGTATCCAACTATTTATAGTAACAATATAATTTATCAACAACCGAACCCAACAATGCCACTATATAATTTTTTTAGTAGTAGTACGTCTGACTGTAATTTAGCTAAAAATATTGGTAGGACCGAAGAGCAAAATAATATTGATGGCAGAAGTAGTGTTGATCCAACGATAATAGAATTAAGTGATGATCATGATGATCAGGATGAGCAAGATGATGGTGGTCCGTATTATTCAAATGAAGAAGAAATAGGAGAGGATTACACTGAGATTGGAGGGTATGGACCGTTCAAGTACACTGTTACAATTCCGAATGAACGACGCACTCAAGATGATCCATAATTGCCGGAACCGCACTACACGTGTGATTGTCTAAAACCTCAACTGACTGGGATACCCTGCTCTCACGTGATTGCTGTATGCCAACATAGAAACTTTGATGTGTACGGTTTCATAGATGAGCGATACAATACAGCTCACCTACTGAATACTTGGTCCGGTTAATTTCATTGTTACGGAGACCAACAAGTTTGGCCGCCATATTTTGGAGAAACTATAATACCAGATAAAGAACTAATAAAAATTGGCCGGCGTGCGAAGGTTAGACGTCGAATGGTAATGGATGAGATGGAGGACAGGATACGGGGTCAAGGTAGATCGAGGAATATACAGTCTTCTGAAGGTGGGCCTTCTCGAAGAGATGAAATTAGTCGTGACTCATTTCCAATGGATACATTACAATCAGGACGGAATAGGAGTAGGCCTTCAAGTCCCACAACAAACAGAAGAACTCAAACTTCTCAAAATACTTTACAATCATCGAGACACTCAACTAGTTATGATCCAAGAGATAACAATAGAATAACTCAAACTTCTCGAGATGCCTTACAATCAGCGAGATTCTCAACTAGTTACGATCCAAGAGACAACCACAGAAGCACCGAAGATCGTCAGAATCAAGAAAGACAAGATGTAAATGCTTCAACTAGGGGTGCTAGAGAAAATAATTTTGGAGGTAGAATCTTAAATTTTTTCGCACGGAGGAAAAAGAAATGATGTATGCGAATTGATTTGTATGTAAATGCTTCAACTAGTTATGATGTATGTGAATTGATTTGTCGTAATAAAGATAAAATAACACAACAATAATAATATACTAAATAAAATAACACAACAAAATATAATAATAAAGTCACAATAAATATACAATAATAAAATACTAAATAAAATAACATAACAAACTCTCCATAATAAAATAATACAACAATAAAAAAATAACAACATAGAAACTACTCCTGACGACGCCTAACATATCGACGTGCTCTCGGACGTGTTTGCAAAAATAAAGACGGTATATCAATGAGCTGATTTTATTTTTTTTAATAATTAATATTGACTAAGTTGTAGAATAAACAACTAACCACGCAGTTAATATAGTTCAAAAATAAAGACGGTATATCAATGAGCTGATTTTATTTTGTTAATACAGTTCAAATCGTTAAAATTATGCTGTTAATATAGTTTAAGAGATTAAATTAAGGTATACATTACTTACGTTGTTGAGGATAGACGTGAAGTCAGCATTCTCATAGGGGAAATGTGGGGGATGAGGAGTGGATGGAGTCGGTGCAGTCTCATAATCACCCGTCGAATCCGGAATAACATCAATATCCGTGGGTGATCCCGCTGCCGTAAGAAGCTCGTCCATCTTATGAGGCATGCCTAAATCCTCAAAATGTCCCTTGCAATCGGAGAGCGAAATCTTACCAAACCGTCTCCATCCCCTAGTGAAAATGAATGCCTCCAACCCCTAGTGAAAATGTCCTAGTGAAAATGTCTCCATCCCCTAGTGAAAATGTCCCTTGCAATCAGTGTAGTCTTTGTAACTCTAGCGATCTATTATACAATAATTACATTTATATATTACTTATTACCGAATAGTGCATATAAATATATAAATTTTATAAATTTTAATATACCGTGCGCTCTCTGTGAGGTACGTGAGGAATGTAGCCGATGTCAGGGATCTTCGCTGCCGATGGTATAGGAGGTACCAAATCACTCGGGTCAAGTGGAGCGCTAGCGGCTCCATAGACCTCAAACCACTGTCGATATCTCCTATAGTCCTCCGCATTCCACTCTTTTTCATCCGGGTCTCGTGGATGAAGCTCATCCCATATGTCTACATACGCCTGATGATATTGTCTCCAGTTCATTTTTTTTTTGAATCCAAGCACGGATAATTTCTAATGCTCCTCCACAAATGTCTATAAAATTAGTTAGTATAATTGTGCAAATAATTAGTATAAGAAATAATAAATACAAAAATTATATATTGTTAGTATATAGGGTAGAATATCTCGGGAAGCGGAGGCGGTACTGACTAAAGTAAGCCGAACTATCGCCTCACCCGATCCGGATAGTAGCACTCCACTATCGGAAAGTAAATAAGTGGAAGCCGACAAGTATACGAGTCCACAGAGTCATCTACGCATGTCGGTAATAAGTGACGAACCGACTCGTACGGCCTCCAATTGACATGCGTGTGCAGCAACATAATCAACTGATCCCTCACGTACTTCACACCGACGTGTGACGGATTGAGATATTTGTTCTTATCAAGCGTCCATTTTCTATTATTAGTTTAAATTATGATTAGTGATTACACATATATTTTCATCGATTGATTGATTTTATTTTATAATTAAATTATTACCTGCCAAAAGGCGCACAACTATCACGGTCCGGTGTACCCCAGTCACTGAAAATGAATGCCTCTGAGGCAGGTAATGGACGAGCGGGGGGCAAACACATCCAACTCCACAACAATAATAAAAGCCACGGACCACCAATACTCCTCGTCAATCCTTGACATGCCACATCAAGACGCCGATATAAATAACCAAGTACCGCAGCGCCCCAATTTCTTTTTCTACCGAATTGTAAATCTTCTTGTAAATTAAATATTAGTACTAAAATTATATAATTATGAAAGATAAATTATTTTAAAATCTTTACCGTCAAAATGGGCAGAAGAAACGCTGGTATAGAGTCTCCACTGTTGTCGGGGAATATGATACACCCCGCCAACTCTAAAGCAAAATCGATCGCATATCGATCAAGACCCTGATGATCGTCTGCCTCTGGAGCGTGATCAAAGTGAGACCGTAACTCTCGAAGGGAAATAAAACGTCTGCTAAATTTTATATTTAGCTTAATCACAATTTGTGAACAAAAAAACTAAAATTCATGTAGAGTCTAATCAATTACCTCCCATCTTTAAAGAATGTTGATATATCATCCTGCCCAAATAACTGATGGATGTATACCGAAAAATCTCCATCAGTATATCCAATCACCGGCTCACTAATGGTGGATAAACCCCACAGACATGCGACGTTCTAAAAAAAATTATATTACTATACCATCTTTTTAATATTGTAATTAAATTAATAATATTTTAGTATTTACCTCTAGAGTCACAATCATCTCGCCAAAATTTATGTGAAATGTGTGAGTTTCTGGCCTCGAAAGCTCTATTAATGCGCTCAATAAACCTGTATCAATCTTTAAGTTACGGGCCTCCGCTTCTTGCACATAAATCTCACGCAGCCTGGCGAGATAAAGAAATCTCATAACTAGCAACCTACTCTGAATGTGTGAGATGTATGGTATCGTCGGACGGTGAGTGCGAAAACGAATGACATTGTTATCTCTCTGTAATTTTCATTTCATAATTAGCTTCTCATATATATATATATATATATATATATATATATTTTGTTATTATTTTTTAAAATATAATGTACCTCTGCCTGACTATAATGTGTCCGATGTTTGTCTTCAGGGAGATATATTATGATATTTTCATTTCGTTGCTCGCCTACCATTATCTAGTACAAAAAATCATTTCATAATTAATTTATAATTATTTTGTACTTCATTTTTAATCTATCTATTATATAATTAAATAATAAATAAATTCTATAATTAAAAGCCTAATTAAATATATTATTCTATAATTAAAACCTAATTAAAACCTTTTATTCTACAATTAAAACCTAATTAAATATTTATTATTCTACAATTAAATCATTAATTAATCTACAATTAAATAATAAATAAATTAATTCTACACAAATATTTAATAAATAATCTAAAATTTTAATTACATAATTCTACAATTTAATCTACAAATAATTTTTTTTTAATTAAATAGACAATTAAATCTACAATTAATGAATAATTAAATCTATAATTAAATATTTTCACATTTAAACCTACAATTAAATTATAATTAATAAATTTTACAATTAAATCTATAATTAAATTATAACTAAATTATATTTAAATAATTATAATTTAATCTATAATTAAAATCTAATTAAGTATTTATTATTCTATAATTAAATCAATAATTAATCTATAATTAAATAATAAATAAATTAATTCTACACAAATATTTAATAAATAATCTAAAATTATAATTACACGATTCTACAATTTAATCTACCAATAAATATTTTTTTAATTAAATAGATAATTAAATCTATAATTAATGAATAATTAAATTTATAATTAAATAATTTCACATTTAAACCTATAATTAATCTTCAATTAAATTATAATTAATAAATTTTATAATTAAATCTATAATTAAATTATAACTAAATTATATTTAAATAATTATAATTTAATATACACAATTAATTTTTTAATAATTAGTATATAATTTGTATTCCAATGCTAACTATTTAGATAAATAAAATTTACCTTTAATTATAATTCAAAAACGCGAGATGGATGCACTCGTACGTTTCTTCTTTCTCCTCTTCTCGTCCTCTCTCTTCCTCTTTCTTCCAATTCCTCTTCCAAGTTCTCTTTTCCTCTTTCTTTCTCTCTTTTCCCTCTCTTCTCTTTCTTTTTCTTTTTCTTTTTCTTTCTTTTTTATCTCTCTTCACAAACAAGGCGCAGATGGATCTACGCGTTTGATATATATAGAAAAGCGCGCGCCATTAATGTGGCGTTTTTGAGACATGCACACCGTGCAAGAAATGCACGTTTCTATTCGTATATTTAGAATTTTACCGTTATCACTCTTATTTTTAATAATATTAATTTAATAATAATTATTAATATTAAAAACTGTTCATTCATAGATAGTGACACAGTGACTCTAACAATGTCCCTCATTTTATTCTCTTTTAGCTTTTTCTGATGAAAAGGAGATACTCTTTTATTTGCAGTAGTTGGGATATAAGTGAAGTGTGGGACCAAATGTACTGGTACGGAATAGAAGATATAAATCAATTCACGTACTGGTACGGAATTGCTAACTGACAGCACTTTACCTGCTGTTAGAAATTAAATGCGGTCCAATTCTGACGATTTGGAGTATTTTTACATGGCCAACAGCACACGGTGTTGTCTTGTACTTTATTATATGGCTATTATGACCGATTAATCTTCTATTTTGTTTTCATGACAAGTTAAGTTCAAATATTTATTCATCCGCTACCGAAGAAAGAAAATCATTAAACAATTGATTGTGGATGATATTATTATTACAACATAAATAGAAGGAAGCACCGTCCCCACATAGCTTCACATAAAATGTGGACACAAGTACATAACAACCCCAGGGGCCAGGGGCCAGGGGCCAGGGCCCAGGCATTATTTTTAATTTATCACATAAAACCCCCTCCAATCCAAATAAATCAATCCCTGCCCTTCATAGCTTCCACAATCCCTTTCGAGAGGCATAAAGCCACGGTTTGGATGGTTATCATGGGGTTAACACCGACCGCACTAGGCAGCACACTGCCATCAACCACAAACAATCCCTCAGCCTCCCAGGTCTCTCCCTTGACATCCACAGCCCCTTTCTGCGCAGTTGGGCCCATCCTACAGCTCCCCATTTGATGCGCTGAGCAGAAAAAACTGTACATCTCATTTGTGCCAATTGGCCCCCCTAAAATCTGTACATCATTTAAAAACTCCTCCACTTCTTCTTCTGTCAACCCTTTGCACTTGAGCCTTTGCCCATCGCTCCGATGGGTACCGATTTCAGTCGCACCGGCCGCGATTAATACTCTAAGCACAGTTCTGAGCCCATGTTTTAGATTTTCTTTATCTTCAGGTGTTGGTGCATAACTTATCCGACCTTCACTATGAACCGAACCCGATCCAATATCTCTAACTAACGCGAATAAATGCGCAGTCCGGCCGCATTTTAGCATTCTTTCTTTGTTGTCTATGCCTGAGACCCAAGGCGTGACGGCTGCAAATTGCGCAGGACCGAGAGCAGGTGCCTCTATTATGGCACGATACCCCCCGTTTTGTGTGTAATTAACATCTTTAATTTTGTGAATTGATGTTATAATGCCCCCTTCATACGCTTTTCCTTTGATGTTTTGCACCGATTCGGGAAAATATCCCCATCCGAAAATCACCGGGTGTAAATGCAAATTCTTGCCAATGTGAGGGTTTCTTAGTCCACTAGCTTTCAGCAAGGCTGGAGTCATATGGGACCCGCCAGCAGAGATGGTGACCTTGGCCTCTATCTTGATCCTCTTGGTAATATTTTCTCCCAAACTTTTCACAATCACCCCTACACATTTTTTGCTCTTGGCACCCTCGCCTTTCCCAGTATTCTTCTCAAATATAAGTTTCTCAGCTTTGGCTCCAGTTAAAATTATGGCGCCATTTTTAACTGCATCAACAAGCCATGTACTATCAGTGCCTTTCTTTTCTCCAGTTGGACAGCCATAACAACAGCTGCCGCAATAATGCTTCTCTGATGAGTTTCGCGACACAAAATCCACCTCCAACCCAAGCTCCTCACACCCTTTTCTCAAGATACTATTCTGAAATCCTTCTTTCACACACGTGTGTGTGACACCTAACCTCTCAAACACCACATCCATGGCCTTTTTATACTCCGGCTTCGCAAACAATGTCAAACCATTCTCTCGTCCCCATTCCGAAAGAACATGATCCGGCGTCCTTACACAAGCCGACCAATTAATGGCCGACCCACCACCCACAGTGGAGCCCGCTAAAATCATTGTCGAAAGATCAGTCGTGCAAAATATACCACCTGCATCATACATTTCTTGCAGAGAGGGGCCTTCTACCGATGTATAATCTTCACTGGTAAAATAATTTCCTTTTTCTATGACAATTACTTTGTAGCCACTCTGAGCTAAAACTGCAGCAGCCACACCACCACCACACCCAGACCCAACAATGACAATGTCACACTGGATCTTGTGGTGATTAGATTTCAGATCTTGAGGGACTTGGAGACCCTTCGAGGCAAACGCTTGGAGAAGGCCTCTGTCATCTAATTTGCAGGATTCTATGAGGCCTCTGTCAAGGGGCCTCTTTGTTGTTGGTGGTGTGGTCTTTTCTTCTTCAATGGTTGGCAAGGTATATCCAATTGCTTCCCAATGCGGGTTCTCTGACTTCTCATTAACCTGTTTATAATAAATATCAAGTGAAGAAATAATGTTAGATTCTAATAATGAATACAATACCTATTGCAACTTGATTCCCTCGGAATTGTATCACACCACATACAATCACCAATTAAAATTTGTTCAAGAAGAGAAGTTACTCTAAGGTCCTGAACACAACCAAAATAGTGTGTAATGAGAGGAAAAAAAAAATAACTTCAAAATTTATGGTTTCTCTGTCATGGACCAGTACCCGTAATAGATATTGATCAAACTAACGATTGAGTGCAGTTTAAAGCTTAAAAACAATTAATGTGATGCTGATCGCTAGCAAAAAAAATAAGCTGATTTGAACTCCCTTTCTTAAATAATGAACTTATTTAGTTCCTGTTATTTTCCGTTTCCTGTCTAGTTGTCCCATCTACTTTCTCTTTTTTCTATCTACTCAACTGCTTGTCTTTATTCTGGTACTACTGAACTCGACTGGAAATCTGTGTTATTTTAAAACAAGTTTCTGCCAGGTTTCTTATCGCATGATATGCAGGTAGAATTAAATGATAGTGAAAACTACAGGAAAACTTTCTTCTATTAAAAGTATCAAAACAGAAAATCAGGCAATAGACAGTATCTGCGCACTGTACCAAGCTAATTCCAGTTCAGCATAAAAGGTCAAGAAACTTTTTTTTGAAGTAGCAGGCCGATAGAAAAGGTCAAGGAACTTAAATGAGAGGAACGTGTCCTAATGTCCCTATTAGCTAATAAAAGGAGAGATACTAGTCCTAATGTCCTTATTAGCTAACAAAATGGTCCCAGAAAATTAAGTAGGCTCCACTATTTCTTGGCACAAATTTTTTCAAGTTTGTTTTAATTATTGAATTAATATTGAGATTAGAAAAAATATGAAATAGAAAATAAAGTTGCATTGAAATTGATGAAAAAATAAATCCAATGATTAAAATAAATTTTGACCCCAAACCCTTAAAAAACTAACCGGTTCCTCTGTTACCAACCTCGATCTCCCACAATTCAGAATAGTGAGTTAATTAGAAAGTAAAAATATAGACCGACAGGTACCTCGATGTTAGTGTGGTATCAGTCCTGTACTAGTATATATTAAATTATTAATTCAAACTGCCGTGTTGTATAACAGGAGAAACAAATATTATTTAAATTTTTAAATAATAAAATTAATTGAAAGATATTTTATAAATATCATTTTATATATGTATATAAAAATTTATATCATTTCAATATTATTTATATATACATCAAGCGTTGATAAAAATAACATATTAAATTTTATAATTTAGCCTCGTTACTTAATGGTTATTCAAATGAAATTCATTTTTATAATTTTTCATATACATATAATTGAGATGATATAAAATACATTTAACGGTTCGTATTTTTAAATTTATATATAAATAAATAAATAGATGGACACCAATGAGATGAGATGATAATTAAATCACTTCTCTTAAAAAAAGCAAAGCAAGCCGATACCACGTTATTTCAGGTATTTTGAAAAAAAATATAAATAAAAGAACTTACATACGAGTAAGATGAGATGATAATTAAATCACTTCTCTTAAAAAAAGCAAAGCAAGCCGATACCACGTTATTTCAGGTATTTTGAAAAAAAAAATATAAATAAAAGAACTTACATACGAGTAGAAGATGAAGTTGGTGAGTATCTTGACAACTAGAAAACCAACCCTCAAGAGGAACAAGAATTGTGCTCGATTCCACCTCTTCAAGACCTCCTCTCTCCTCTCCAGAGGCATATCTTTGAATTTGAAAATGAAAGGGCCTTTTCCGCAAAGTGACAATCTGCCACATAAAAGAAGTGTGCCTAGCCTTGTTGAAAGCAAACATAGAATCACTCTGATAAGAATCACTGCTTCTCTGAGCACCTTCTTTACTAGCACTTCAGCAACCTGCCAAAATGCGATAATTGAATGCTGTTAGGTTTAATTTTTATCCTGTCGAACTTTTATCCTTATTTTTTTTGTAACCAGTGATGTATCAAAAATATGCTGAGCACATATTTTGTTGGATCCGAATCGACTGCAATAAGTTAATAGGATATAGATATATTTGGGGCTTTTAAAAACGGCTAGATTCTCATCTTTCTATACAAAAAATAAAAATAAAAAATAAAATAAAACAAAACATTTGGGACTAGTTTACTTCGGTTATGAAATATCCAGAATAATATAAACTTTTTATCTGCCTACGATTCTACGAAATTATTTCTGCCTAACATTGCCTATAGATAAATTTCTTAAATTTGTATCTAATGCGTTAAAAATGTTCATGGCTTCCATATTTTTGATAATCACAAGGAATTTCAAAACTAATATAGTGTTGAATTATTAAAAGTATATATTTCGGAGTTTTAATTCTGTGTAAATACTTTTCTCAGCAAATATAAAATACTTTTCTCAGCAAATATAAAGACTCTCAATATATACATCTGTATAGTACAAATAAGGAACGCAGATAAGAAAGACGACTATCACTGTTCTTTATTTATTAGACTGCTGCACTATAAGGCCAAACACTTCTACAGCGATACTATCATATTAATCTGATAAGTAACTTTTTTCCTTTTCCAAAGTGTACCACCTGTGTCGATCATGACCTGCTAACTAATTGCTTCTCATTTAAATAAATTAATAAGTGCATGCAGTTGTTAGTTTCTATTCACCTCATTATTCACTTGTTAGGCTTCATAAATATTAAGCGTTATTCATGTACTAATAATTACTGACAAATTTAACGCCACAAGTCACAAGATATTTGAAAGCATACATTTGTAATTAAATAGGCTAATTGTATGCAATAAGCAAAAAATATGCGTATCAAGCTTCTATAAAAATATACCAATTTTAATTTCTGACCAGCCATGCAAATAAGGATGGAAAAGAAAAACAAGCACGCTCCTAAGAGTGCCAAGTTCTTGGCACTTTTATCTAAAAATTAGATTTTATTATCTTCAAATTTTCATTTATGGTACTCAATTAATTCTTTATATCATAATCTTAATCTTATAGGATGCAAAATTTTCCCAAATTTAGAGTTTTCTAAGTATTTGTCTATTTATTTCAAAAATTTTAAAATGACCTATTTCATATTTAAACCCCATTATTTCATTATTATTTTGAAATTTCAAGTAATCTTAAAAAAAGTCTGAAATAAATATTTAAAAACTCAAAAATAGAAAAATTGTGTGTCCTACAAAAATTTGTTATAATGAATTTATTGAGCAATATAAATTGAAAATAGAAATGATAAAATATATTTTGAAGTTAAGAGCAGCAAAGATACTCGATGATATCTTAGGCGCGCCATAACTTAGGATAACGAAGAAAATGAAAATCATGCAAAAAGAAAAGCCCGTCAATATTAATAATGCAAAAAAACAACAACTGGCTTGTCAAATCGATTGGAAAGGTTTATGTTTGGTGTTTATTTAAATCTTCATTTTTATTTGACACATTTTCCATGTTGTAGTCTACAGCCTTTTTTTTTGTGAAGAAAAATTAAAGACTACTCAATTTTCACCCAAAAGAAAAAAACAAAAATTAATCCAGTCTCCCGTCTTATGTTCGTCTGATGCCTAATTTTCTATTAATTGCTAGTCATCTATACGGGCACATCTATTTTAGACTACGAAAAATAGTATTATTCTTTTTAGCACGCCAAAAACAATTTCCACTCGCAGCTTAAATTGTAATTGAGACGTACTTTTTGCAAGAAATGTCTATGATTAAAAAAAAGGGAAATCATGATATGGTTGCAAGTTGCAACTGAAGATGCAAAATATATAGCTACTAGATAAAGGCATGTCATGAAATTTTCTTCCCTTGCATCATCAGAGAAAACCAATTGATGTAAATCAAAACAAAATTATAAGAATAGAAAAATCAAATATTGAAGAAATCAGTTGTCCTTAACTGAAAAGGTGACGACCACAAAATGTAGACCCATTTAAACCGGCCGGACAAACCAAATCACCAAATGGTCCAACAAAGAAAAGATAGAAAAGGAAATCTAGAGAGCAAGAGAGAGAGAGAGAGAGAGAACCTCATCAGGTACAGGAAATTCAGAGGCAGAAGCAAGGTAGAACGATTCAACGGTCTTGCTTGGTGGGCCCCCCTGCCCAGTAGCCTCATGGATTTTTTCTATTGGCACGGAGGGTATCACGGCCCCACACATGGCAGAGAGGGCTTGCATCTCTCTCTCACTTAAGCCATGGCTGTACTCTTTTTTCTCTCTCCTCTTTCCTCTAAGCAGTGGATGACCATGATTTCTTCCTTCCATATCTCTTTCTTTCTCTTTGAACTGGGTGTTGAGCTGAGGAAGAACAGAGGTTCTTTTATAGAACCCTGGGACTTATAACAGAGGGAAGTAAAACAGAAAACTTCCGAGCCCTGAAATTACATATTAGCCCCTGTAAGAGGATAAAGAGTAAATGCGGTTACAGAAGAGGGGTAATGGACATTGAAAATTTGAAAGGAAGGTTTCTATTTTGTCGACCGTCCTATTTCTGGTTGGGGGTCATACACTAATTTGGACGAACATAGAAAAATATGAACTAACTGAGGCTGAAAGAGGTTAATGAGTAATGTTCGTTAACAAATGGCGATATATTTAACTTTTTCGTTCCTTGTCACTTTCAACGATTCAAACATAACAATTTGGGATTGTCCTTTTTTGCTTAATCTATTATGAACTTTGTATGACTATTATGTTATTTAAAAGAAAGACTTTTTTTTTGTGAAATGAATATTGTATACACTCTATTCTCTCACATTACAAAACATAATAATGATGAGACCAATACAAACGAATATAAAGACGCTAAATGAAAGCGGATCCTAATTTAGAGGTGTCACTGAGAGAGGAATGAATTACGATGCTTTGCAAAAATAAAATAAGTGTTTTATTTCAGTGGCAAATATCACATACCAATGACTCAAACTGTCGATTTAAGCAGTTTAATAATTTTTTATCTTAAAATATTATGGAATATAAATTTTCATTATTTTTTGAAATTTCTAACTATTTTTTAAAACAGTCTTGTTTAATATAAAAAATAGTCTCTTCTTGTTCGCTTTGATTTTTTTAAATAGCTAAAAAGCTAAAAAATAATGAAATTTGATAACACGTAATATTTTAACATAAAGAAAATTTTTAGTTTGACTTAGAAAAGATGATAATTCATAATAACTAGTAAATATACCCGTTCTTATATTTATATATCCCACACAATTTGAAGAATTCGAAAATATCTAAATATTTGCCTAATTAATCCTATTTGATGAGTTTCGGATGCAAATTAAAAAGTATGCTAAATTTGCAACTTGTATTGAATTACTATCTAGTATGTTGTTACCATATCTTCTGCATATTCATTTTCATCTTGGTTCATCAAAAAAGTATGAGAGCTTAATATCACCTGACACAAATAATTAAGAGCTTGAGTTTTAGTGATTTAATTTAATAAGACATAGTTATACATTCTAAGCATAAAATATTTTGCCAATTTAAAATTGAATTATTATAAATATAAATGACCGCACATAAGAGTGGGTATAATTACTAGCTATTATGATATCTCACAAAATTTTAACATAAATGTATATATATATAGAGAGAGATAGTAAAAATACCGTGAGCTTAACTCAAAAAGTATATCAAATCATTTTTAAATTTTAATTTATCATTCTCATTAAATTCTTTATATGAAAATCTTGTGGAAATGCAAAATTTTGGAGTATTTTGAGTTTTTTAAGTTATGATTTTTAATTTTTGAAAATGAGCTCTAATAATAATAATATATTCAATGTTTGAACATCATTTTAAAAAAATAAAAACGGTGATTTAAAAATCTCAAAACACTCTAAATTTTTGTATCCCACAAGATTTTCATATAAAGAATTTAATGAGCATGATAAATTAAAATTTGCAGATGATTTGATATACTTTTTGAGTTAAGTTCACGGAAGGTCTTTGTGAGTTTAAGCTCATGGTATCTTTACACACACACACACACTCTCTCTCTCTCTATATATATATATACATACATATATATATAGAGAGAGAGAGAGTGAGGCTATGGTGCTTCGCGAAGCACAAAAACTTCCATGATCCACGTCCGTATCTCAGATATAAAAGTTTAAATGACCGATCCAAATCGTTGAACATGATCTTCATATTGAACTATCTTTGGAGATCAAAATTTATATATTTTTAAATTTTTTTGCTATTTTTTAGATGGGTACAAAATTATTAGTTTTGGATGGTGCAGAAATCGTTAGATCAATAAACTTTGTACCCATTTAAAAAATAGTAAAAAAATTCAAAAAAATATATATAATTTGATCTCCAAAGATATTTCAATAGGAAGATGATGTTCAATGATTTGGATTGGCCGTTTGAACTTTCAAATTCAAGATACGGACATGAAGCACGAGAGATTTTGTGCTTCGTGAAGCACTATAGCCTCACTAGGTTATATATATATATATATATAATGAGTAAATATCCTGTGAGGTTAAGCTCACGGAGGTTTTTCATGAACTTAACTAAAAAAATACATCAAATCATTTTCAAATTTTAATTTATCATGCTCATTAAATTCTTTATATGAAAATCTTGTGGGATGCAAAAATTTGGAGTATTTTGAGCTTTTTAAGTCATCATTTGTAATTTTTAAAAATGATGTTCAAACATTGAATATATAATTGTTATTTTTAGAGATCATTTTCAAAAATTAAAAACCATAACTTAAAAAGCTCAAAACACTTCAAATTTTTGTACCCCACAAAATTTTCATATAAATAATTTAATGAACATGATAAATTAAAATTTGAAGATGATTTGATGTACTTTTTGAGTTAAACTCACGAAAGATCTCCGTGAGCTTAAGCTCACGATATCTTTACTCATAATATATATATATATATATATATATATAAGTGGAGATACCGTGAGCTTAAGCTCACGGAAGGCCTCCGTGAGTTTAACTCAAAAAACATATTAAATCATCTCCAAATTTTAATTTTCATTCTCATTAAATTTTTATATAAAATCTTATGGGGATGCAAAAATTTGGATGTTTTGAGCTTTTTAAGTCACTCTTTTTAATTTTTGAAAATGATGTTTAAGTATTAATATATTATTATTATTTTTACATTATTTTAAAAATTAAAAACCAGTGACTTAAAAAGCTCAAAACATTCCAAATTTTTTGCATCCCATAAGATTTCAATATAAGAATTTAATGAGAATGATAAAATTAAAATTTTAAAATGATTTGATATATTTTTTGAGTTAAGCTCACGAAGGTCTTCCGTGAGCTTAAGCTCACCGTAGATTCTTTATATATATATATATATATATATATATATATATATAGAGAGAGTGGAGATACCATGAGCTTAAGCTCACGGAGACCTCCGTGAGCTTAGCTAAAAAAATATATCAAATGATCTTCAAATTTTGAATTTTTCATTCTCATTAAATTTTTTCTTCATATAAAAATCTTATGGGGATACAAAAATTTGGGATGTTTTGAAGTTTTTAAGTCACTCTTTTAATTTTTGAAAATGAGCTCCAAAAATAATAATAATATATTAATATTTGTATATTATTTTCAAAAATTAAAAAGAGTGACTTAAAAAACTCAAAATATTCCAAATTTTTGCATCCCATAAGATTTTCATATAAAGAATTTAATGAGAATGAAAATAAAATTTGGAATCATTTGATATATTTTTTGAGTTAAGCTCACGGAGGTCTTCCGTGAGCTTCTCTAGATTTACTTTTTATATATATATATATATATATATATATATAAAGAGAGAGAGTGTGTGTGAGGCTATGGTGCTTAACGAAATATAAAATCTTTCATACTTTGCGTCCATATCTCAAATTTAAAAGTCAAAATGGATAATCCAAACTATTGAGCATGATCTTCATATTGAATTATCTTTGGAGATAAAATTTTATATATTTTTTGAAAATATTTGCTATTTTTACATGGATACAAAATTTGCTGATCTAATGATTTCTGCACTATCCAATACTTGTGACTTTTCACCCATCAAAAAAAGTAACAAAAAATTTAAAAAATATATAAAATTTTATTTCTAAAGACATTTTAATATGAAGATCATGTTCAATTGTTTGGATCGGTCGTTTGGACTTTCAAATTGGAGATATAGACGTAAAACACATGAGGCTTTGTGCTTCATGAAGCACTATAGGCTCTCTCTCTCTCTCTCTCCATATATATAGTTGAGCTATGGTGCTATGCATAGTACGGATCACTTTCGTGCAATGGATCGGTTCTTCATTTTCAAAATCAAAATGATTGATCTAAATCGTTCAACATGATGTTCATATAAATATCTAGTTATAAATCAAATTTTATATTTTTTAAGATTTTTTACTATTTTTTAGATATTTAAAAAATTATTTTTTTTGGATGACTCATAATAATTAAATCAAGTAATTTTCTAACTATCTATAATAATAATAATTATAAAATTTAGTATCCAACTAGATATTTATATGAAAATTATTGTATATGGTTCGGATCAACCATTTTAATTTTAAAAATAAAAAATTAATCCATAACACGAAAATAAATCGTACTATATATAACACCATAATTCAACTCTCTTTATACATTGTTGAGATATGTCAGGTAATCAGCTTGAAAGCAATATGAGACTCAATTTAGTGCGCCTGCTTTTGCCTCTTATCTCTTTTGGTCGCAATATTTTTGTTGTTCAACAGACAGCGATATATGAGCAGCTCTTTCAGTCAGTTCCAACTGCCAACTACATATTTGATTGTTAGATAATTTTATATTTTATGCTAGTAAATTTATTTATCGAAATTAATAAAATAAATAGAATGGGTTGGAGAAATTACGTTTCAAGTTGCGCGCCCATATCACTGCTTTAAGAATGAAACTTTTTTTTAGAGAAAAGATATGGATCAAGTCCGTAAATTTCATTAATAATAGTGACCACGAGACCGTGGTCTTATGTTTGAAAAAAAAATCATATATTCTAACTTATGTACAGTGATATATGTTATTGCTAACTAAACTATCGTTTGATAAATCAAGGAATAACTTTGGAAGAGTGGTAATTTTGGAAGAGTGATAAAATAATATTTTTTTGGAAGAGTGGTATTCTTGACTAGTCAGAAGAGCGAAAATATCGTTTGGCAGTTGTTACTCAGAATAGTTAAAATATGAATAATTATGATATTAATAATGATATGATGATGATAATAGTCATAATAATAAGATAATAATAATAATAAAATAGTAAAATTAATCATAATAAATAATAATATTATTATAGTAATATAATAAAAATATAAACATAATCATAATATAGTAATATAATAATAATAAATTATAATTACAATCATAATTATAATAATATAATAATAATAAGTAATCATAATTTTAATAATATAATCATAATCATGATAATAATAATTATAGTCATAATCATAATAATATAACCATAATCATAATCATAATAATATAATAATAAAAATATAATCATAAAAATAATTATAATTATAATAATATAATAATAAATTAATCATAACTATAATCAACATATAATAATATAATACAACATATTAAAATAATAATAAAGTAATAATAAAAATAATCATAATATTATAATATTATAATAGTAATATAATAAAAATATAAACATAATTATAATATAGTAATATAATAATAAAAAATTATAATTATAATCATAATTATAATAATATAATAATAATAAGTAATCATAATTTTAATAATATAATCATAATATAATAATCATAAGCATAATCATGATAATAATAATTATAGTCATAATCATAATAATATAACCATAATCATAATCATAATAATATAATAATAAAAATATAATCATAATCATAAAAATAAAAATATAATTATAATTATAATAATATAATAATAAATTAATCATAACTATAATCAACATATAATAATATAATACAACATAATAAAATAATAATAAATAATAATAATCATAATCATAATTGTCATAATGTAATAATATAATAATAAATAATCATGATCATAATAATATAATAATAAAATAATTATATTTATATTCATAATATAATAATATAATATTAAAATTATATAATAATAATAAATAATATAATAATATTAATGGTAACGATAATATAATAACAATAATGATAATAATAATTTAATAATAATAATATAATGATAATAATAATAATAAATAATAATCATAATATTAATATAATAATAAATTATAATCATAAATATAATATAATAATATAATAATACTAAATCTTAATCATAATCATAATATAATAATATAATATAATCAAACAATAATCACTATTCCGACGAGAGCTAATCCAGTGTTCCACCTATAAGTTGGTATATACCAAATTAGCACTATTCCGCACTCTTCTACTTAGTCTAAAATTTGTTTGACAAATTATTTCATCAAAATAGCAATTATATTCCTATTTTTTGTTATTTCCATGATGTGCCAAACAAACCCAAGTATTTTGCGGGCTGTGTGTCAAGCACCCCTTGCTCCTCAGCAAATATGCGTCTATATCTCTCACGCCATAGAACAAAGATTGTTGTAGCTTCAATTTCCCTCCAGAATATATAGTCTGTGTCCCTATCCCTGTTATGAGTTCCATGGTGGAGCTTGATGACTTGTACTCAGAACATTGTCTCCTTGAAGTTGGCATTGTATTCGATATGTAATTTCTCAGCTGCTTAGCATACTGACATTCACAGAATATGTGTGTAGCTGTCTCTCGGTGTGTTCGCTTTTAATCAAACCGTGAAATTTGTTGTGCAGCATCAACCAGAGAAAGACTTGTACCCTGAGCGACGCTTTGATCTCCCAGAGCTTGAAGATTATATCCTGTATGTGCGGCGTGTTCGCTATAAATAAATAGGCTGACTTTGTGGTATATTGCATAATAAGTATTTTTTAAGCTAAAAGTAGATGGCATAATATTGCTATTATCTCAATGCTTGATCATTGTGTAACAAACTTCCACCACAAAATCTGAGACAACTAATGTGGCGATCTCTAGAAACACTGACCAACCCCTATTCCAACGCCCACAAATCCATGGAATGCAACCAACAAACCCCAAATTTAGCAAATTGCCCTGCCTACAAATGAGAAAATTCTTGGTCCTGAATCAATGTACCGCTGCAACTACTCGTGAATCTCTAAAAAAGAAAAAAAAAAGAGAATTCCTAAAACACTATGGCGGGCCTGATGAGGAAAATACTGTTAGCATTATTCGTCGCAATCTTGTTAGCACAACCGATCAGCGCTTACAAGAATATGGTATGCTTGAACAACTGCATCCGTGCCGTATGCTATGACAATCCACCTCCATTCTGTGAAATTCTTTGTAGGATGAGATGTGTGGGTCAATGTATGATTCCTGAAACCCTTCAGCTCTTACCTTTTTACATCATGATGTTTGTAACTATATCTATATATAAAATTTCAGTTATCTATATATAGCTTATCATTGTTTTATATGGCACCAGTTATAACACTATATATGTATTATATCCAGATGACCCAACTTCTGAATAAGACGAGCAGCCAAACGACGGTGTTGCCAATTTCTGTTGGATTAATTTTTCTTTGAGGAAATTCCTGTTGGGTTTAATGGTGCGCCGGAGAATAATCACAAGCAGGATATGATCATCATCAATTAACACCCCTAATTATGTGCTTATTATTGTTTTTATTTTGCATAATTAGCGCATCAAATGCATGCCTGAGTGGATGCAAAATCATTATGCAATATGTAACATATACATTTTGAACTAATCAGCCACATTGTTAGTTGTAAAAAATGAATATATTCTCTATTTGTGCTGTTACCAGTGTTTCCTTGATCTAGTATTATAATTTTAATTGTTCGTAAGTAAAGCCTAATGCTATTAAATTATTGACATAAAACATTTTTTAGTACGTCTGTCAACACTTCGTTATTCACTGTTAGAGCATCTTGATTTTGGAGTGCAATGAAGGTGTTATCTAGAAAATGATACGAGCAATTTCTGGCGTCAGGAACTGAAAAAAGTACCTCAATATGTCATTTGTAGCAAACATACAGCAAGTGTTCTATGACAATTCTGTGGTCGAGAAAATATATGTTTTTGTATTTTGACAAATTATTAGTATTTTTAGTAAAGATGGGAGTCTAAGTTACTCAATTTTTAATTGTTCATAAAGAATATGAGTTTTGAAGTAGCGACCTTCCACACATAAGCTCTGCCACACCGCCAATATTTTTTTATTATTGATTTTGTTTAAACATTTTCATCTACTTTGATCCAGTAACTCATATATAATTTCTCTCTCATCATTTAAAACAAATAAATATAATATACTTAACATAAAATTAAACTAGTAACACAATCCAAATTTTTAATGTTATTATTATAAAATATAAAATATTTAATTATATTATTTATTATTATACATATTTCATGTTTAAAAAATTATAGTTAATTTTTTATTAAAATATTTTTAATTTTATATTTCTAATTATTTAATTTATAACTATTTTTTAGAGCGAAACCGAAAAACAAGTGATTGTTGGCAATGTTTTAACAATCAATGTATCAGGCTGACGCTATTATAGTAAGTGGGTCCCTAAGTCATAACATAACAACAAGTTGTAAATGAGTTAAAATACTAAAGGTAAGTTTGTATTTAACTACACCTCGATTGATAAAACTGTTTTAATAGTAAGTGAGCTCATCAATAATTCAACAGTTGGTAAAAATCTGAATAATTGAGTTATTCCTTTTTTTTTAAAAAAAAGAAAGAAAAGAGATTGACAGATTTTATATTATGGAACCGAATTCGGAGCTTTTTTCTGAATAATTGAGTTATTCCTGTCTTTTTTCAATGTTCCACAGTACCAAACAAAAAAAAGGTGTAACAAGGATTTATACGATTTTTTTTATTGTGAATTGTCCGATCACTAATTAACGATTCTGATTTAATAATAATAAACCTTCATACATTAAAATTTATATTTATTATATCCGTCCAGATTAAAATGAACCGTTTAAATTTCTATGTGGAAATCTCCGTACCGAAAGTCTCCACAGAGATTGCAATTCTGTAACAAGGGAGGGACGCCTTCTGATCAACAAATTCTCATTTCATCCCCCAAGAAATGCTGGATGAGGACATGTGATGAACTAGAACCCAACAATATCGTGCTTTAGATGTGAACCTAATCCATTAGTGATCCCTAACATGAGAAATATAGTCACTGTCATACCTTTTTATGATAATAATGATAGTTTTTTTATCTATCCTTTTTATGACAATAATGATAGTTCTATGATGAGTGAATTTCATTCAGATAATACATCACTTGAATCTAAATCGGATTGTCTATATCTCATATGATGGTCGAAAATCTATGACAGCGATGACAACAATGATAGCGAATACGGATCCCCTACTGTGAAGTTAATTAATTCGGAGTTCAGTCATTGAAGCATATAGGGAAGCCCGGATCCGATAATCAGACGGCATCTCGGTTCCTCAATAGCTGTAAGCTGTCATAGGCACGATCAAATTAAAGGCCGAAACACGACTCGTGTCTATCAACGGGTAAATCAATACAGCCCGTATTTTTAATAAATGGATCTCCTTTTGTTTGAGACAGAGACCAAAATTTGACTGGGTTCAATTCTCTCTTCCTTTCTTTCTTTGTTTTTGGGCGAAGGGCACACGTGTTTGATTGCAGTCTCTATACAACCTGACTCCACACCGAACTCTCCCACTCCCCCTCGCTAATTTCTCGGATCCGATCTAGTGCTGTTCTCACAAATCCTGTAGGTATTTTCTTAATCTTGCTCTATTTTCGTTCAATTCAAACTTTCTGTTACCGCACTCGAAATCTTCGGTTTATTTCCAAAAAATTGGTATTGTAAATTTGTATTAGTGGTCGCATTTTGGCGGTAAAATCATTTCTTTCTAAAAATTTATTCGTTGTTTAATTTTTCGTTAGATGAGGAACATTGAACTCAGATCTGGAACTTACAGTTTGTATATAAATAGCATATAATTCGCTAGATGCAGTGTTGTCTTGATCTAGGATCTATGCTTCTACATGCCTGAATTGCGTTATGAGTTAATTCGATCTTTAATACCAGATCTGATTCTGTTACGTTTATTCAGGCTATCGTACTAAATTTGCATTTGCGATTCGGGACACAAGTCATGGGTCACGAATACAGAGAGTACTCCAAGGTTAGTTTCTGGTTTAAAGCGTTTATCCTATTTTTTTAATTTATTTTTTGCGTTGGTTATATTGATTTGTTATATCCACGCCCATTGTTTTTGAAGAGGTATAATATACTTGTATAATTTAAAAATGGCAATAGAAAGAGACCAACATCTTTACCAACCAGGTGCTGTTTGATACTGGTAGCTAGGATAAACTGAAGTTTTGTGTAATGGAAGGTTACTTGGATTAACTTTTATACTAATATATGGAATAATGAGTTCAGCTTCCGTGAGTGAGCAAATTATGAGACTGTTATTTTCTACCTCCTTTCTCTTACTTGGTAATTGAATTGTTTTTTTTTTCAGGAATCATGTCCTACAGTGAAGAATATTCTTCTATTGGATTCAGAAGGAAAGCGTGTGGCTGTCAAATATTATTCTGATGATTGGCCAACTCATGCAGCAAAGTTGGCCTTTGAGAAATCTGTTTTTACGAAGACTCTCAAGACAAATGCACGTTCTGAAGGTTCTCTCTTTTTCCTTAATAAGAAAAATATCTAAGCTCATTGCTTTATATTAACCTGCAGTGTACCAGTAGAGGTTCTGAGGACAGTGCGGTTATGCTTGGCATGCACTGGTACAGTCAAGAATCTCATAGACTGTACTGGTGATTCTAATGTTAATATGTTATCTCTTGCATGTATATTAAGAAGAAATTAAATTGCATTACATTGATGTGTATAGTAATCAATTAATCAAAGGCATTATTTATTTGCAATGTACGAAATATATAGTTTCCCTACAGCATTGTTCATTCTTCTACTCGAGTACTATTAACTTGTATATAACTCAAGCTGTATTACTTAATTAAGTTTTTTTTTTTAATTTCATGCAACAGCTGAGATAACAATGTTTGATGGTTATGTTGTGGTATATAAATTTATTCACGACCTTCATTTCTTTGTGACGGCTGGGGATGATGAGAACGAGCTCATACTAGCTAGTGTTCTTCAAGGCTTCACAGATTCTGTTGCTCTTCTCCTCAGGTACATCTATTCTTTCTTGATTATTTTATTCTCGCCTTCAATATTTTAAAATTTTTGTTTGAAGCCTAGGTATCAATCTGAATACAACTCTTTGTTCTGGTATGAGATTTATTGGTGAAAATGCCCTTGTCCTTGACCTTCCTGTAAAATAATCTGTTAACCAGGATCATGCATATGAAAAAATAATCGAAAACAGAATATGCGGAACATTAAAAGATATGAAATAGGATAAAATAGTCAAGCAAAGTTTGCATAAGTGATGAACTGTAGTAAATAATGAAAGAAAAGAAAGATGAAAATAAATTCCCTTTCAAATGAATATACATATCAACGACAATAATTGAAAACAGAATCATGGAACACATCTCTGTATAGTTATTGAAATATTTTCTATAAAAATAGACTGTGGTAATGCACAAGATGACTGATTAAAAGAGAGAAAAAAAATAAGAAACCAATTAAAAGTAATAAGAAGCTCCAACAGAAGGTTTTTGGAGGAAAAATTCTGGGACAAGAATTTGTTGCGGATGCTGCAGCATCGGATCCAAAAATTGTGGCAGATGTAGTTGAAAGGATGCTCGCAATCCTTTTGACCCTTTTCTTTTGTCTTTTGAAATCGAGATAAGAGTAAGGGAGGTAAAGACTGCTGCCTGAACCCATTTATTCTAATGAAGAAGGAAATATGAATCCACATAATAGAAACAGTACAAGAGACCAAAGGGAAGGAAGAGTCAAGTACAGAAAGAATGATGCATGAGGGCCTGGTTGAGAAAAAGTATATCACAAAATGATTTTCTTTCTAACCCTATCAGATCTGTCAAATTGCAATGTAATTTTAATCATAACCATGTGTCAATGGTAATTTGGGTAAAAGAATATAAAAATCAATAACAATGGACAAATTCAGTACTTAGCTGGTTTGTATAATGGTATAGATTTGTACCGCACTGACAGTGCTTGCACATATTATGAGTTGGGCTGCAATTTCCACAATATTCCTTTTCAATTGTACAATTATGTAAAATATCATCCCCTTTCATGTGTTTGTACTTAGAAATATGTATTTGTTTGCTACCTCAGGAATGATGTGGAGAAGAGAACTGCTCTTGAGAACCTCGACTTGATTCTCCTGTGCATCGATGAAATTGTGGATGGCGGGTAATGCAGTTTCCATGTTTTATGTCATCTCAGTTAATTAAATGCTTTTGTGGTTTCTCATTCATAAAGTGTGTGTATTTCTGCATTTTTCCCAATTTATATTATATGTGGTTTTTCTGATCTGTTTGTAGGATAATACTGGAAACAGATGCTAACAACATTGCTGGAAAGGTGGCTACAAATGCTGTTGACGGTGCTGTACCCTTCTCTGAGCAGGTATGTTTGTTTTTTTCAGCTCCTAAGGTTGGTAATTTCTGGTATAATCCTATAGAAGGGGTCATCTTTTATTTAGTTCTAATTGTTGGTCTTTTCATTTACAAATAACAAAATTTGCATCTATGTTCATGACGTTGATTTTTTTTTATTTTTTTATCCTGTGCAGACAATTTCTCAAGCTTTGGCTACTGCAAGGGAGCACCTGGCAAGGTCCCTTCTTAAATAAGTAATCTTTTTTTTGGTTCTCTATATTGTTCTGAGATTTAATAGTCTCTAATTAATCAAATACTGATGTGCTTGTACTGGACTTGTTATTAGCACAGTGGATTGGGGAATTAGATAAATTAGATGAAGTTGACTTCTGCATACAATTCTGTATGCTCTTTGCTGCTTATACCTGTGAAATTTAAATACAGAATGATTGTTGCTTTCGAAATCAATCCATATAGGCAAGCGTTTAATGGATAAAAAGATTGCAAGTTGCCATGATCTAATTGCTAAAACCACCGATATAAATAATCGAAAAGATACCCGTACCAAGAATATTATGGTCTTGATTTTTGTCTTCAAAAGATAAATGAGTAATAACAGAGGCCAACGGAACTGGCTAATCGTTAGGGATTTGGCTAATCATTAACATTATACGAGTTGCTTTGCTCTTGCGAGAATGCCTTTACGCTATAGGCTGTGTTAAGCATGCTTCTAAAAAAGCCAAAACAAACAGGCAAGGCCGCAGGAGAGAGAATTGATCTTTACCTATCTGATCTCGGTCCAGTGCTGCCTAGGAAAAATTGGTCTCATGTAGGTTTAAAATTAACAAAATATCATTCGGAAGTTTCTCTTTTGTTTAATGCCACCAAAATCTATATATCTAGTTAATTGTCACAAATGTACAATTGCAATATTTTTTAATTTAAAAAATAATGTATTTGTATATAATTTTTAGTATTTCTGTTTTGCCCTTAAAATATTAAAAAAATATTGTACTGTAATTCCATATCCTTTCATTATTAGAGTTGGGAGGTACAAAGGGCTTTGAACAAAAAAAGTTGGTTCAAAGTCTTTTGTAGTCGTTGATTTTACATCGAAATTTATATTTTTAATAAATTTAAAATTTAAAATTCATATTTTCTATAATTATTATGAATTTCAATGTAAAATCAACAATTTGAGAGAGCTTTTAACCAAATTTTTAATTCAAAACCCTTTGTATCTCCCCCCACCTTCTTCATTATTACCTTCTCCGATATCTGAATCCCCCAAGAATGAAGCCGAGTGACTGCGTCCTCCAACAATGCTTACTGTTCCTCACACAACTAATCTAAGCCACAACCAAGGGGTGTCTTTTGGTGTCGCCCAGCTAAGCGACGACGTCCTTTAGGTCGTGAAATATCCCAATTGCGCGATTCAACTGCTCAGATTTCTGAGCTCAACGAAAGCAAATCCGGGATTGATATTCTACAAATGCATAATAATAGGAAGGTAGGTTTATACATTCTCCTTTACAAGTGATCTCAATGGTTTTTGTACTTGTACCGGTACCGAGTATTTTTTGGAATGGTTCTAGTATCAAATTTCATAGAGACTGCATTGCATTTGATTATTTTGGGTAATAATAGTTCCTGCACTCATGCAAATTTCACAGAGACCACATTGTATTTGATTGTTTTAGTTCAAAAACAGATTTTTTTGCTAAAAAAATAAGCAACATTGAAATATTGTTTCAGAAACAAATTTTATTTTGGGTGGCAAAAGCTCATATTATAGTTCATTAAGTCCAGAATACTAACAAGGATTAGTGAGAACAATCGGAGAAATGAAACAGACCTTCGTTCGAACAGTGGGGATGCACAACAATTGGAGCATTTGAAGACTAGGCTTCAAGCTATCATTAGCAAGGGCCGATGTAGCATATATCAGGGGTCATTTTTAGATTTTAAAAAATAGTATTTTTATATTAAAGTTTTGTTAATTTGATCTCTCTACATTAAATTTCGGACGTCTCTTAAATTATCTGATTATTTTTCATTAAGAAAAAAATATTTAATATCATGAATAATGAAAGAATTATGTAAAAAATTTAAAATATAAAGTTTCGAAGAGGAAAATTTTCTTTATCGCTATGATTATTTATTATTTTGACTTTTATTTTTTATTATTATTAATATATAAAAGATATTATTTTAATATTTTTATTTAATATCCAATTAGTTAATGAATTTAAATTCAATAAGTTACTGAATCCGATTACTGACCCTCTCTGATCAAAATCCTGCATCTGCCCCTTCATTAGACTTTGATAGTCTTTAACAATTTATGTTGTTATGCTTTGATAGTCCTTAATAATTTATGCTGGAACGTATTCTGGAATAAGATATGCAAATTGAGTAGGTGATGACAACTTCCCTCTAATTTCATCAACGGAGGATCAAATTCTGCTTGCTATACATGTCATTGTGTTGATTGGCATTTTGATTGCTATAAATGTTTTTTTTTTGTTAATTATTCTACTCTTTTGCTAATTTTAGTGTTTTTTTTGCTAATTAAGTACTCTTTGCTATTAGTGCAATTTGGTATTGAGAGAACCAATTTGAGCTGGTGTTGATGATCTTATTTAGGAACCTTTATGCCATTTTAACTTTATCCGTCTTAGTCTAACAAGCAATTTGCACCAATTAAATTCATTGAGTGGCACATTGTCAGAAACTTTTCATTTGGGTATATCAACGAAAAATGTAGAAAAAAAGCTAAGAGAATCGATAATTTGAACAAATTCCATGTGTGCTTTGGAAGTAGATTTTGACATTTGGTTCATCCAGGAAAACAAACCAAGTAAACAATATTTAATGACAAGGGGAAGGAAAGCAATGTTTGACGAGTTTAGATGGTTCTCTGATAATGAAATCATATGAATTGAGAGATCACTGAAGTCAAAAATAGTTAATGAGTTCCCTTGATTCCCTTTAAAGCAATAACCAAGTACAAAACAAACAAATTAAATTCCGTTATCACTTTAGCAAACAAATAACAAAAAAATATAAAAGTGGTCATTCTCCCAAACAACTAGAGTGGAGAGGAGAGGAGAGTTAGACGGAAATGTATTAATTTTTAGGAAGAGGGAGAGTAATAAAGTCTAAGATACTGTTAGGTGGTTAGACTAATGACGTTGATGTAATTAGATAGAAAGGGCCATAACAGAAGTTGCGGTCATGTAATTAATAGGTTAAGATGACTAGATAGTTAGTCTATATAAAGGAAGAACTCTCTGACTGTATATTCTCAGGATTGAAATAAAAAAATTCTATTTCCTCAAGCTGTCTCTGTTTATATGGTATCAGAGCCATGTAAAATGATCTAAACCCTAATCTCATCTCTAATTCCTCTCCTACCTCATTTGTATCTAATGGTAACCAAGAACCACCACTTGTTATGCTCTCTCTTCCTATTTCCACTAAGCTGGATCGTGAGAATTATCTTTCCTGGCAGTCACAAATTGTGCCTCTTCTTCATGCTTATGGATTATTCGATTTCTTGAAGCAAATTCTTCCCCTCCTCTGACAGTTCTAACAAACACTGGTGCTATTCAACCTAATCCTGCATATCTTCCATGGTACAAGAAAGATCAGATGCTTCTTGAATGGTTGCAATCATCTCTAACTCGCGAAGTTCTTGCTCAAGTAGTCTCTGCCAAGACTTCTGCTGATCTTTGGCTCATGCTCCAACAATCTTTTTCCGCCACATCACGCGCACGACTGTCTGAACTCCGTCACAAGCTTCAAAATACTTTCAAAGGAGCTTCACCTTGTCTGGAGTACATCCAAAAGATCCAACATGTTGCCGACGAACTCGCATTCATTGGTGAACCTGTCTCTGATGAAGATTTACATATGTATATCCTTCAGGGATTAGGACCAGAGTTTGATCCTTTTGTTGTAGCTGTTCAGACTTCAGCTTCTCGTTCAATTGCCGATCTGATTTCTCTTTTGTACAGCCACAAGTCTCTTCTTCTTTCTCGGGCTCAAGCACAACAATCCTCTCTTCCCTCTGCTCAAAACATGATAGCAATGTACAACACTAAATCAAGTCCTAAATTCGACAAAAATGGATATCGACAGAGGCGTCCTTCTGTTTTTCAACAAACCGGTGCGCCACAACCTTATAGGTTGACTGGTCCATGGTCTACTAATGGTCCCATGCCACTAAGATTCAACCCAGATAAAGAACTGATCTGTCAGATTTGCTACAAGAGAGGTCATCAGGTCAGAAACTGCTGGTATAGGGCTGATCTTGCAAATTATCCAGAGCTAACTCCACCTACCATCCAAGCTCATCTTGCTCAGCCAACCATTCAAGCCAACAGTGCTCAACCTGACTCCATCTTTTCGGGACCTGATTAGTACTTGGACTCGGGCGCCACACACCATGTCACGAATGACATCAACAATATCTCCTCTCACATGCCTTATAATAGTATGGATTCTTTAAAAATTGGTAATGGTTTGGGTATGAGAATAAGTCATATTGGGTCATGTAAACTAACTCTTGCTAATTGCACCTTGGTTCTATATGATGTGTTATATGTCCCTTCATTTACCAAGAATTTATTGAGCCTTTTTAAACTTTTACATGACAATCCATTTTTTATCGAATTTCATGAGAATTGTTGTGTAATTAAGGAGCGCCTCACCTTGATGCCACTTCTTCAAGTAATGCTCCATGAGAGACTCTATACCATTTCACTTCCTATCTCTCCAAATGCATTTTTTGGTGCAAGGGTTTCAACCGATTTATGGCATTCAAGACTTGATCATCCCTCTTCTTCCATAACTTTACAAGTGCTTCGTTCTCATAATTTGCCTTGTAATAGCAATAAGTTGAGTCTATGTCACAATTATTGTTTAGCAAAGGCTCACCATTTACCTTTTTCCTCAAGTGTAATCTCTACTACTCCTCTTGAGTTGGTGCACTCCGATGTGTGGGGTCCCGCTCCTCTTATCTCTCATAACGATTTTCGTTACTATGTACTCTTCATTGATGATTACACTCGTTTTACATGGATTTATTTTATGAAATCTAAGGATGAATCGGTGCATGTCTTTTCTCTTTTTAAGTCTCAAATTGAAAACTTGCTTAATGCTTCTATTAAAATCCTTCGTTCGGATGGTGGAACCGAATATAAATCCATTGCCCGATTATTCCCTTCCATAGTACACCAAACCACTTGTCTTTACACCCCTCAACAAAATGAGATTTTCGAACGAAAACATCGACATATCATTGAGCTTGCTCTAGCCAACATGATTCATGCTTCTATTCCCGAACGGTTTTGGGATGATGCTTTTGCTAGTGTGATATATCTCATAAACCGCCTACCTCCATCATGTGGTACTTCTCCTTTCTTTAAACTCTTCAAGAAGTCATCATATTACCTCTTCTTGCGGGTCTTGGGGTGTTTGTGCTTCCCTTACATACGTCCCTATAATGATCATAAACTACAAGCTCGATCTAAGCCTTGTGTGTTTCTCGGTTACTCCTCCTCTCAAAAAGGATACAAATGTCTCCACATTGACTCTAATAAATTGTTCGTCTCAAGATATATTATTTTTGATAAAGCACAATTTCCTTTCAAGCAACAGTCTCATGGTGTTTCTCTAGCTGACCACACACCACCAAGCCCACTGTCTTGGTTGCCTTTGTTGCCACCTGAATCTGTGGTTTCCAACAACTCAAACTTAACTGCAGATGATCAGCTTCAGGTCACAAATTCAGGTCCATCCCGACATGCACCAGATCATATCCTTACCTACAGCTGAAAATAAAAACACCATGATTCAGCTCCTTCCACTCCTGTAGAGGATCCAGCTCCTTTCCAAACTTACTCCAAGCGAACAAACAATAAACCATCTATCTCTCTAGCTGTTCCCAATAGTGCCTTATCTACTCTTTCAACCCTGGTTCAACAAATTACTCCAGGGCACAAACAGTAGCAAAAACATCTTAGCAGGAGCTTCATTCAATACATCCTATGCTGACAAGAAGTCAGACCCGCAATCAACTAGCATTATTAACCGAATCCTATGTTGATACCGAGCCTACAACCTACAATCAAGCAAAGAATCATTCTCATTGGGTTAACGCCATGAACAAAGAGCATGCCGCTCTCCTTACAAACCAAACCTGGGAGCTTGTTCCTCTTTTCCCTGAGCAAAATGTGGTTGGATGCAAATGGGTGTTCAAAATCAAGAGGTGAGCAAATGGTTCCATTGAATGATACAAGGCACAACTTATGGCTAAGGAATTTCATCAAGAAGAGGGCGTTGATTTCTTTGATACCTTTAGTCCTATTATACGCCCTACAACTATTCGTCTTGTTCTCTTTATTGCTCTCTCATATGGTTGGGACATCAAACAACTTGATGTACAAAATATATTTCTTCATGGAGACCTTCAAGAAACCGTCTACATGCAACAACCGTCGGGTTTTATTGTCTTGGACAAACCTGATCATGTGTGTCGAGTTTCTAAAGCGATCTATGGTTTAAAACAAAGTCCTCGAGCATGGTTCAATGTTCTAAGCAAAGCTCTCATCGCTCAAGGATTCCAACCCTCTTGATATGATCCTTCTCTCTTTGTTCTTTCTTCCCATGGCAACACCATAATTGTTCTCGTCTATGTTGACGATATTATTCTAATCGGCTCCAACCTTGCTCTCATACAAACACTTGTTACCTCTCTCCAACAATAATTTTCCCTAAAGGATCTTGGTCACTTACATTACTTTCTTGGTATTAAGGTTCATTGATCTTCCAATTCATTGTATCTTTCACAAGCTAAATACCTCAAAGAGATTCTCACCCGTGCAAAAACTGCTTAACGCTAATCCTTTAACATCTCCTATGTATCCTAAAACTACCCTTTCTAAAACTGATGGGGATCCATTTGAAGATCCTCACCTTTATCGGTCCATTGTAGGAGAACTATAATATGCCACTCTTACCCGTCCCGACATTGTATTTTCCGTCAACAAGGTATCACAATTCATGTAATCTCCCTCTTCTTCTCACTGGGCAGCGGTTAAGCGAATTCTTTCATATCTTAAAGGTACTCTATCTCATGGCATTACTTTTAAACCAGCCACTTCCTTCATTCTCCACGCATATAGTGATGCGGATTGGGCAGGTTCTCTCGATGATCGCAAGTCTACCACTGAGTTTTGTGTCTATCTAGGCCCTAACCTGATATCATGGGGTTCTAAAAAGCAACATATTGTAGCTCAGTCTAGCACTGAAGCCAAGTACAAAGCCCTTGCAGTGACCAGTTCAGAGGTGATGTGGTTGCAATACCTTCTTGTTGAACTTCAAGTCTCCCTTACCTCTCCTCCAGTGTTATGGTGTGATAACATAGGTGCTTCTTTTTTTGCTTCCTATCCGATGATCAATGCTCGGACTAAGCATGTGGAGGTTGATTATCACTTTGTCCGTGAGCGAGTTGCCAACAAATATCTCTTACTTCGCTTTCTATCATCTAAAGATCAGATAGCGGACATCTTCACCAAACCTTTGGCTTATCCTCGATTTACACTTCTCTCTTCCAAGCTCACAGTCGATACATCGGATTGCGGGGGGCATAATCGAGTCTAAGATACTGTTAGGTGGTTAGACTAATGGCATTGATATAATTAGATAGAAAGGGCCATAACAGAAGTAGTTAGTGGCAGTCATATAATTAATAGGCTAAGATGACCAGATAGTTAGCCTATATAAAGGAAGAACTCTCTGACTGTATATTCAAAAATAATTATATTTCCTCAAGTTGTCTCTGTTTACAGAGAGATTAGGATAAATTGATTTTCATGATTGAATATCTAATGTGATGAGTGATATTCTTGTTAGTTATAATTTTTAGTATTTTTACTGTAGAGTTATAAATTTATACAATGTAAATTAATGGCAATTAACTAAAGTTAGGGGGAAACACGTGGGGGATTTTTTTTAGGATGAAGACTTGGGATAAAAAGATTTTCTCTAAATTTTTTTATTTTTTAAATATATAAATAGGAAAAAAATATTTTTCAGTGGACGAATAAGATGTCCGGATGTCAATTGATATTTACTTTGGAGCCGTTCTATTCTGGAGTGAGCAGGGACTTCATCTAATGAAGCGAGCAAAATTTACATACACTGCACTATAACTGACAGTGTGAAGATCATAAAGGAGATTTTGAGAGAGACAATAATACTTCACAGAGTGGGAATCAATATCCTCTGTAATACCACAGAGGATACAGTGGGCAGTTCAATGAAGAGAAAGTATTACGGGCCACTTCTATAATACTACAGTCAAGTTTAGATTCATGAGACTCTTTTAAAATTAAAGGATGGACAACACTTTACTCTCTATGATATCACAAGGATGTGGATTCCAAATAGTGGAGTAGTTGGAGGTAAATTTTAAAACTGAGTCCATAATTTAGAGGAGATTTTCATGTGGTGGGCGCTTAAAAAGAAAAAAATTCCAACAAAGCACGTCATCCTTATAAAGGATATGTACACAAATATTATGACTAGCATTAGATAATATGATGATGAGTCCAATACATTTTCTATTAAGATAAAATTACATCAAGGATCAGGATCGAGTCTATATATGTTCACCTTAGTGATGAATGAGGTTACAAAGGATATACATGGAGATATTCTTCAGTGCATGCTCTTTGTTGATGATATAGTGTTGATTTGTGAGAGTAAAATTCGAGTTGATCATAAACTAGAATTATGGAGATACTTTAGAATAGAAAGATTTTAGACTTAGTAGGACTAAAATCGAATATATGAGGTCTCAGTTCAGCGGTGACAGCTCGGATGCTGGAGATGTTAGTCTGGACGGACAAGTAGTACTCATGAATGATATATTTTGATATTTGAGATCGATATTACAGAGTGATGGAGAGATCGATGAAGATATAAACCATAGAATGAAAGTAGGATGAGTGAAATGACGACATGCATCTGACATTTTATGTGACAAAAAGGTCCCAAATAAACTAAAAGGTAAATTCTATAGGACGATGATTAGACTTGCGATGATATATGGTGCAGAATATTGAGCTACAAAAGGACAACACGTCTAGAAGATGAGTGTAGCCAAAATGCGGATATTGCGTTGGATATGTGACCATACAAGGAGAGATCAAATAAAAAATAATGATATACAGGACAAACTTGACGTAGCACCAATTCAAGAGGAACTGATCCAACCCCGTTTATGATGGTTTGGTCATATCAAATGAAAGCCTCTTGATGTATCGGTATGCAGTGATGTTCGAGCCTATATCAGTGAGCCAATTAAACATGTCTTTGTAATTTATTTTTAAGATATATTTTTTATACACATTCATAATTTTTTTTCTAATTTGTTAAGGTAGTAAAGTTGAAAGAAAATTGAAAGGTATCTGAAGGAGCATGTGTTCTTTGTCTATGAGATGTCTTGTTCTATGTTAAAATAATATATACAAACAGAACGAAATCAGAAATGATTGATAGGAGGTGTTCAGACCAAAAAGAGGGTGTTTGAGTCAAAAAATTTTTTAATTTTGACTGCATCAACAAAGAAGTCTTATTTTTCAGTGGAAGCACTCAAGCGCCGGCTAACATCTATATTAGTTCCGTCTTTGGGGGAGTGAAAGAAACGATCAGTTGATCACTGCACACATGTCTGGTCAAATCACAGGAAGAGTAGAAGAGACGCTATCAGACGAAAAAACATTTAAACGTAAAAAGTGTTAAGGCTTAAGCCTAACTACTCAATCTTTAAATTATAAAAGGGGAATATAAATTTTGCTGGACCAAGGGTACCAAAACTCAGGCTAGTCCATACCTTACAAATGTGTAGTCTCATAGAGAATGATATCAAATTAATACTGATTTAAAAAAAAAATACCGAAGATTTTATGGCAGCTCACTGCCATAAGCATAGGGAGCGGATTACGTTTAAAGAGCTTTAAATCTAAAATTTGATTTAAAATCTCTCTCGTTCATTAATTTTGCATCGAGATTCGTAAAGAGGTGAGAGAAAAACTCTGCTCCCATAAGCATAATATCGTTGACGGATAGAACCCTATAAGAGAAAAAAGTTTCTCTTATAACTAAAATCAGAAACATTTGTGACCAAACAAAGCATTGTCATCTATTAACGGAGATCTAATATCTTACAGAAACTAATGCAGAAAGATAATCTATGTATAAAAAGTTTCGCAAGATAATTAAAAATAATAATATAGATCAAAATTTATATGAGCTCTATTTTTTTTTAAAAAAATTCATAACTTAATTATAATATCCGCAATATTCTCACAATTTAAATGATAACTAATCCAACTTGTAAATGATAACTAATTTGAATAATCTCATAAGTAGTTATAAACACTAATTAAATTTTGAAAATTTTAAGAATCAGTTTTTGATTTAGTGGCTAAAAATAACACTCTCTGAGTGAAATGTTATGAGTTTAAAATCCGAACGAGAAATTATTATAAATAACTATAAAATTTAAAAAATTGACTTTTATCTTTCGGATAAAAAAAAATTGAAAGCTTCGACTCTTTATCAGGCTAAAAAAAATTGTATCCAATGCGGACCCGATTTGGCATACTTTGAATGAAGTACAAAATATTCTTAAAATTTAGGTCACATGTGACTTAGGTGATGATGCATGTCCCGTGTATGCCAAAGTTGCTTTTGCGAGTCAAAAACATCGCACGTGGTTGATTAATTTGAAGACTTTGACTTTTTGTCGGCTTTCCTCGTTAAAACTGCATATAATATTTTGAATGCAGAACAGATACAAATAATAATAAATCATTTTTTACGCAGATTTAAATTCTGAAATTAATAAATAAACAAAAAATATATGTCGTGATTATTGAAACTATTATACTTTTTTTTTAAAAGAACAATACGTTGATAATAGTACTAAATGATGAAGTGGTATTTGATAGTAGTGATGTAAATAAATGAATTCCTATCAGACAAGACAAATTAATCAAAATTTCATTTAATTTTTTTTTCAAATCTCCCCACAAATTAATCAAAATTTCACCCTAATTCCAACTCAAATTGCATTTAACTTTTTTCCTAAATGTCATAACTAATTTCAATCGTCAGTGTAAACATTGAACACTCTTCTTTTTTATTTTCTGCTACGAATAAAACATAAGCTTAAGTGCTTAATTAATCTAGTCACATTGGAAAGGAATAATCAACATTACCATTATCTCGTGGAAATATTTACCAACAATAATCCATACAATGAAGAAACTAACCTTGAAAATTCCATCTTACTTATAATTTTTTAACCATCACAGTTACCACCCAAAAGATTGCACAATTTACGAATTATATAGATAAAACAATTCGAAATTTCGAACAGTATAATGCATTTATGAGCTACCAATTACTTTGTCGATGACTGCACTTTAACTAGTTGAGATGAATGATGCTTGTCTAAACTAATGGTATGTTTGTCACTCAATGGAATAGCAAAAAGTTAGAATAGAATTGTTATTTCGACGAATTAATTTGTCAAATAAATTATAGACTAAGTAGAGGAGTGCGGAAGAGTGCTAATTGAGTATACCAAGTTATAGATGGTATATCGGATTAGCTCTTGTCGGAAAAATGATTATTGTTTGATTATGTTGTATTATATTATTATATTATATTATGATTATGATTATGATTATGGTTATGATTTATTAGTATTATATTATGATTTATTATTATATTAATATTATGATTATTTTATTATTATAATTATGATTGTTTATTATTATGATATTATTATTATAATTATGATTATTTATTATTATTATATTATTATTATATTATAATTATGATTATTTATTATTATATTATTATATTTTGATTATGATTATATTATGATTATAGTGATGATTATATTATAATGATTATAATTATTTATTATTATGATTATGATTATAATTTATTATTATTATATTATTTTGATTACGACTATGATTATTATTATTATTTAATTATATTATATTATATTATATTATATTATTATATTATGATTATATTATTAAAATTAAAATTATTTATTATTATAATGATTATGATTATAATTATATATTTTTTATTATATTATTATATAATGATTATATTTTTATTTTTATTATATTATTATGATTATAACTACGGTCAAATCGGATATGGATTAAAAAATTTAATCCAAGATTAAATAATTCAGATTTAAATCAGATAAAAAATAATAAAATATTATGATCCGATCCGGACCATTGACACCTCTAATCATAACTCAGAAGGAACAGGGGAGGTTCAAAGCCTCTCTCAGATATTGATATTACATCGAGATTCATAACAATTATTATATAAAATTAAAATTAAAATTAAAAATATAAATCTCAATGCAAAATTAATTACTAAAAAAAACTTTAAACTCAAAAATTAATTCAAATGACAGTTAACCTCCCCATTCCCAAACTCAGAATGCATATTTCATCAATGTCCGGGTATTTAATAAAATCCGGCCTGGAGATCTCCAGTTTTTTAAGAATTGAGTCGGGGTTGAAAAATTGAGATTACCAGTCGTCTCTCCGACTCTCCCACACAACCTTCCCCACCAATCCACCATTCTTCCCTTCGCACCCACGTCTCCGCGTTTCACTTTTTTTCACCTCCACCTGCCAAATACAAACATCTCACCTCACCTCACCTCACCTCACCTCACCTCTCTTACCCCTCTACAAATCCTCCATTTCAGGGCCTCTCTTTGCTCGATCTTCGTCAACTTTAACCTCAAAAAGGGTACGAGATCTACCTCCTTTCTTCTGCTGCCATCCATCGTTATTAATTGCTCTTATTCTGTCAGATCTAGCTGTATATAGTGTTTTAACTTACGTATCTTTGTTAAGTTTGGCACCAGCTGGTAGTTCCTATCTCGCTAATTGTATAACTTCCCGTTTAGTTTCTATGAAAGACTGGAAATTTACTGACATTGGCTGAAATGTTCACTACTTCCAGTTGAATTTGTTAACACTGCATGATCTGCAGATATCCATTTAGCAAAATTCATTGGAAGCATCAGATTCTCAATGGATATATCTTACCTTTTTATTTTTCAGTTCAGCAGGAACTCGAGTTTAATACGTTTGAGAATTTATGTGGACAAGGAAAAGTTCTGATAATAATTGGACCTTTCTCTTTTGAAGAAACCATTGCATTGATTTAGTCCTATCTATTGACTCATTTTTGTCCTTGAAACTTAAACACAAAGTTCTAGTCCCAGATTATTAAGATTTTAACATGTGTTTCCCTTTATGAAACATGGTACCAACTACCAACGCCAATAAAAAAAGCAAATCCAAACTTATTCTGGAGAATTTCCTGTAAAAATTCTTTTTCAAATCCAGTTGACAAGTGAGCAAAACAGCATATGTTATATTCTATCTCTTTTCTTATCCTAGTTTTTGACCATGTTAAAATTAGTTCCTTCAATATTATTTTAATGTCTGCTTTTATTTCTATTTTTGCAGAGAGACTGTATGTATGTCTATTTTTTGAGTAAGAGGCTTTAGGTTTGTAACAATGTCAGGCTCCTCCTTTGAGGAAGAAGAAGAGGCCTTTGAGCACACACTACTAGTGGTGCGTGAGGTCTCTGTCTACAAGATACCGCCACGTGCCAGTAGTGGAGGCTACAAGTGTGGTGAGTGGCTTCAGTCTGATAAGATCTGGTCAGGCCGTCTCCGTGTGGTATCCTGTGGGACCCGTTGCGAGGTCCGCCTTGAGGACCCTGCCTCAGGCGAATTGTTTGCTGCCTGTTTTGTTTATCCAGGCCAGAGAGAACAGTCTGTTGAGACTGTTTTAGATTCTTCTAGATATTTTGTGATTAGAATTGAGGATGGGAGGGGGAAGCATGCTTTTGTTGGGCTGGGGTTTAATGAAAGAAATGAGGCATTTGACTTTAATGTGGCTTTGTCGGACCATGAGAAATATCTGAAGAGGGAGAATGAGAAGGAAGTTGCAGCGGAGGAGGGGGAAGAAAGCCATATTGACATAAATCCTATGGTTAACCGCCGATTGAAGGTAGCTGTGGAATATATTTGGTGGTTTTATTTCCCTTAGGTGCTCAATCTGAAAACTTTGACTGAGATTTTTGGTACAAAAAGATGTTCGGCATTTTCTTTCGGTACTGAAAGAGGAATTTGTTCATTACTAATTCCATTTGGCTGATCGCAGCTCTGTCAATTTCCCTTTTTTCTTAATCTGAGACAAAACATACATAAAAAACGTGGCCTTCTGACAATAAGGAAACTCAAACATATCTTCTGCTAGACAGTACCCTTACTAGTTTACAGAATGCAACCCTTGGCTACCTTTAGACCTGTTTTCTCATATTTTGCATAGAAAAATGTGGCAAACCATGCCATCATGGGATGTAACTAAAGCTATGTCTGATATCACAAACTGGCCACTCTGATATGTCCATGCAAAGCCACTAGGCTTTCTCCTTCCCCCTTTCTTCTCTTTCTTACTCTCCGTTAGGTTCCCCATGTTAATTTTTCCATTATTTCCCTGCTTCACTCACTTTATTCATACAACAAAAACAAAGCCTTCAATCCCAAATTAATTGGGGTAGGCTAGAAAGGAAACCTAATCCAAAATCATAGAGATCAGATATCTCAAAAATAGGGATGTGAAATGGAAGTAGATAAAGATTTAAAAGTTGATCCCATTTGTTTACTGGTAGGAGAGGGACGTTCCCATTCAATTGGGAAAAAAACAAATTGCATAACCAATATGCGTTGTGAAGTATATTTTCCTGATCTTGCACAATTTGCTATTTAATATCGTTTATGAATTAATTGTTCAGTTAACATTGCAGTACATGTATGTTTTAGGAAGGAGAAACCATCAGGATAAATGTCAAGACAAAGACATCTGGCTCTGGAGCCAACACAGGCATGCTTTCTTCAACCGGGTTATCTGGAGTTGGACAGGCCAAGCAGAAGGCAACAGTAGATGGGACAGGCAGCCTTCTGGCACCACCACCAGGTGGGGCTGGCAAGCTGAGGTCACCACTGCCGCCTCCACCTAATGACCCTGCTGTTGCTAAAATATCTAAAAAGGCAAGCCTTCTGGAACCACCTCATGAGAAGCTGAAAGTGTCTTCAAGAGGCACAAATCCTGACCCTTTCTCTGATCTTTCATCTATTGAGGTCTGATTTTGTGTTCTCTTTTTCCAGTTTCTCCCTACTTTTGTATAGATGCTATGGATTATAACTTTGTAATCACATTGATGGCTGATATACACCAATAGAAACACCACTTGTACATGGTAGGAAACCTCTTAGGCACTCCTGGGGTTAAGACACATCTTGTAATATGAGGATTACTTGGTGCCTGATTCCTTAACCACAATTGGGCAGAAAAACAGTAAAACAAACTTAATGCTGCAATAAGCCTACTTGCAATGTACCAAATTTATTTATGCAATTTCACTTACAGAAATTGACTTGCATTTGGTTAACTCGTGACTCACAGAAAAGTTTACCTTCAACAACAACCAGCTCAGTTCCTAAGAAAACATCGGCTTCTGGATGGGCAGCATTTTGAATACAGAAACCAAAAAAAAATGAGAAAAAAAAAGAAAATGAATCAGAGCAGCTGAATGTTCCTTTGTTTCTGAAATTTTAAGGCAACTTTGATGAGTTTGTCTCCCTATAGGCTTTGGTTATCCCTAATAGCATTACAGAGGTCATGATGCTCCATTTTGTATTTCTCCATGTTTCAATCTTATTGATGCCCTAAATTATAAGCTGATAGACTCTGTTGAATGGTCAGGAAACAATGTGCAGTTCTGCTGAAGCTGTTCTTTTACAGCTCGTTTTGTAATATCTTTTTCAGAAGTTATCCTTTTTCACTGTTGCCTTTGTATAAATAAAAGGTGTTTTATTTGTGGGATTTGCATTCCTTCTGTGCTTATAAAATCTTACAACTGTTTTTTCTGCTATCTCCACTAATCGTGGGGCTTCCCTTCAGTTTAGGACCTTCCAGCTAGTATGATGTTGTGGGATGCATGTCATATTCCTGGTATGATGTTGTACGGTTTATGTGAAAAAAAATGAGTTAAATGGGTCTTGCCTTCATTTTTGAACCTAACTGCCAAATCACGGACAAGTTCAGATATCCAAGGACAGACAGGATTCCCTCAAAGCCGGTAGTTAAAATTGAAAGAATTTTTATTTATATTTTTCGCTTCAATTTGGATGAATCAGTTTTTTGAACAATGAGCTAGAAAGATGTAAAACATCAAGTTTCCATGCATTGGCATTTAGGCATTGTATGGAGTCCAGTTATGTACTGGAAATGATGTAAATCATCTAGGTGATCATCTCTATAGGGATAGTTTTTTTTTATTATTTTTTTTAATTTCCAAATTTTGAGTCTTTGACGAGGACCACAGGACACCGTTTGAAGATCTTCGATTTTTCAATTTCCTTCTTTTCTTCTCGTTTTTCTTCAGTTTTTTTTATATATTTTCGATTTTTACATATGAAATTCAATGAATTTCAATCATGTCTGCGACAAATATAATTCATTTGAAAGTGAATTCATATCATATCGTACGGTACGAGTGAACTCCTGATAATTCATTGAACCATTAGCTTTTATGGTATGTGATCCCTCATAATAGCTTTATAGGTTAGTCTTCACTGATTTTTTTAATATAATAATCTGATTAATCGAATTATTAATAATAATAAAAATAAAAAATATTTTTAATAGTAAGAATTATAGCTTGTAACTATGTGGTGCTTTAAAATACGCCAGTGGAATTAGCGTGTTTGTGGATATGCGTCACTCCCACTGGCGTATTTTGAGAGTGCGCCACTCTCATTAGCGCTTTTTTTTTAACGATTTTGTTTGTATTGTTTTTCAATATAATAGTCAAGTGGGAGTGCGTCACTCCCACTGATGCACTTCTTTCTTCTTTTTGCTAAAAATATCTAAAAATAATTAAAAAAAATATCATTGTCAGTGGTGCATTTTTAAAACGTCACTTGTAATGACACGTTATCATTTTTACTATTAAAATTTTACTTTTTATTATTATTATTAATAATTCAATTATTCAGATTATTAGATAGAAAATTCTGTGGTTAGTCTTGATAGCTGACCACTGCGCACTACGCAATATAACGACTATACTACGGTTTTGAATATAACATGCGTTGGTGGCTGCTGCTGATAATAATAATAATAATAATAATAATAATAATAATGATGATGATAATAGTAATAATGATGATGATAATAATAATAATAATGATGATGATGATGATAATGATAATAATAAAAAAATAAAAGTTACCATGCGAAAAGCGAACACAAAAGATGAACAGATTCATAATTAAGTTGAACTGTTGAAGATTTGTAAATAATTTTGAAAATATTTCTTTCCGGCGGGGCGGCGCCTTCTAGAACGAAGAGTTTGATTAGACGAACTTTAGAAATAATTCATAGCGAGTAATTTATATACAAAATATTTTTTGAAAATTCAAAAGTTTTGATATATTTATGTATGTAGAAAATGAATTATTCTCATTGATTTTTTTAATTCTGTATTAGTTACTGTGCTAGAAGAAAAGATAGAATCATCTTTTTCAATAAGCATAAGAAAAACATTAATATTGATGTACCGAAGATTTCGCCGTAAAATGTTTACCAAAGATAATAAAAAGGGCTCTACATATATAGTCCGTCCAAAATGAACAATAAAAATGGAAGAATTTGTCAGAACGGAATAGTTTTATATCTTTTAAACTGTTTAGCAGTCCAGAGTTATATTTTTCTTTAGTGGTTGTGCAGAAAATAACATATGTTTGGAGGACGTTGATGTAAAAGCGTCGACATTTGACATTTCTAATTCTAAATTTCCAATCCTCCCCTGCAAAATCGGAAAAGCAAATGAGGCGCCAGTCTCTCCCGCGAAGGAATCTAATTATCCAAATTAACCATCTGACATATATTATATATACATGTTGGCCAACAGATCGGAATCTGTTGTTATTCTGAAAAATATATATTTTTTTATATATTTTGCTCACTCAAATTAAAAAAATTTAGACATCATATAATATCATATGTGAATATTTATAGCCCAGCATAAAAAAATTCAAAAAATATATAATATATACTAAAATTAAAACCGGACACTGACCTTGACCCACTATAAATCCGCCCTGGTTATTCTTGCTGATCGGTATAATTGGGTTGAGACGAACGGCTTGGATCGATCTATATCGGAACCTGATGTGTTCGTTTCGATCCAGTGATTCTGATCGACACAACACAGTCAACTTTTCAAAAAATAAAAAAATAAAAAAATCTATACTCGTAGCATTTACTGCTTTTCAAGTTTCAACTCCGTTGATGAAAAAGATTCTGAAAAATGTACAAATTATTTACTAAATAAATAATGATGTACAACTTTCAGCGTAACTCGCTAGGAATAATAATTTAAAGCGGTTGTTTGAAAACAATTCTTATCTCAAATAATACATGATTTATTTATGTATTTTCAAATTGTTAATGGTTTTATCTTTTAATAAACATTAGTTTTCTGATAAAAGTTTTCTAACATAAATACCATATATTTTTTAATTTATCTGCATTATGTTCGACCATGAATTTGTCAATTATTAGTAAATTCCGAATATTTATTATGCTAAATTGCTAATTATGAATGGTAATGGTAGATTCCCTCTGTGTTTCGCTGTACTGTATATATATATTTTTTAGGAGAAACCCGTAGGTACGGTATATACTATATACAGTTGTCTGATACCTTGATACAGAGTAAAATTAATTGTTCTTAGGATTACGAGAGCTCCCTTCATGATCTTAACTCAAAAAATATATTAAATAATTTACAAATTTTGATTTATCACTCTCATTAAATTTTTCATATTGAAATCTTATTGGGTACAAAAATTTGGAGGTATTTGAATTTTCTAAGTCACTCTTTTTAATTTGAAAATCAACTCTAAAAAAATAATAAAATATTTAATATTTATATATTATTTTTAAAAAAAAAAAAAGCGATTTAAAAAACTCAAAACATCTTAAATTTTTGAACCCCATAAAATTTCAATATGAAAACTTTAATGAAAGTGATAAATCAAAGTTTAAAAATCATTAGATATATTTTTTGAATTAAAATACTAGAAGCACACGCTAATCTTACTCCCTTGATACATACCCTAATGATTAGTCCATTACTTTGATGGAGCGCGAATGACGGCCTCCCGCGTCTTTTCCTTCAAGTTAGATTTTCTATGTCATCAAACTATCTACATTAATGTATGCATCTTCATTTGTACCAAAATATTGACCCGCTATACAAAAACTACGAAGAAAGTTTCTAGGAACTTGGGAATCAAATGTCAGGCCGAGGACAAATTCCAAATATATCCCTCTTGTGCTTATGCATTCGATCTCCTCTTTGGCTCTTGCTGCCGATCTGGCGAGCGGTAATCCGATCTTTCCGCTGGTCGTCTCTCTAATAGAATTGCTAATCTTCCTTTAATTGAAATAACTAACCGACATTTCCTTCCTCCATTTTCCCGATTTTGCTCCTCCTTTCTCGTTTATGCTTCACCTCGTCTGCTCCATTGTGTCCAATTAATAGTTTGGTTGAATTGGTGGGTTAGGTTGTGAACCTTTATGGAGAACTTGGAGGATTCAATTTGATATCTTTCCTTTGAGCAACCATTTTGGTAATTCTCGCATTCTTTAAATTTTCTGTCGTGGAATTGGTATCACGAATGGATTCGCTGGAAGAGGTTGAGTACGGTATTCCGTACGATTTCTGAATTTGAGTTTGTTTGAAAGAGGGAAAGGAGAACTGATAACGAACTTTTCAACTTGATCAGTCTCCTGTTTAAGAGGATTATAATTGAAACATGAGTACTGCAAGGAGTTGGTTAAGCAAGCTTCAGCCTAAGGAAAAATCGGCTGTGAAAAAGAAAGATTTACCCCCAAATGGGGGAGATGAGGATGCCCCATCTAATGCCACAAAGCAGAGAGTTGCAGCCGCAAAGCAATACATTGAGAACCACTATAAAGAACAAATGAAGAACTTGCAAGAGAGGAAAGAAAGGTACAAATGTTCTTACTAATCAATTAGTTAATAAATTCATGTTCTAAGTGAAGAAGCTTAGCAAAAAAAAAAAAATCACTTTGTTCGTTCTGATATCCTTTGGTAGGAAATATGTGCAGATCGGGTTGATTATTGAAAAAAACTTCCTTTTTGCTCATCTAAAATTTCTCCGTTTATGCTTTGCAATTGTATGGAATATTTTATTCGGTGGGGTATGGTTGGAAATAGATCTGAGTTGGTCTTATTCTAGTCATGTAAAGGAATCTGATTGGAATGTTTGAACATTCATGGTTTGTTATTTTCAACTTTTGCTTTCATTGTAATTATGCATATACTATGGATACCAGTATGATCATATTTCTATCTGTAATAAGTGAAGCTAATGATTGCAGGAGAGATAACCTGGAGAAGAAGTTAGCTGATGCTGAAATGTCTGAAGAGGAACAAAACAATATACTTAAATACTTTGAGAAGAAAGAAACAGAATATATGCGACTTCAAAGGCACAAAATGGGCATTGAGGATTTTGAAATTGTGGCAATGATAGGGAAAGGTGCATTTGGGGAGGTATACTAGTATATCCATTTAACCTTTACCTTTTACAAATTATTATGAGTCTGTTACCTTTATGATTATTGGTCAATACTTATTAAGCACTTTAAGAAGACAAATATATGACCTGCTGAATTGATGTGATAATTATTGGAATTTTTTTTAGGAGGCATCGTCTTAACTATAACTTTATGCTGCAGGTGAGAATCTGTAAGGAGAAAACAACAGGTAACGTGTATGCAATGAAGAAGCTCAAGAAATCAGAGATGCTTCGCCGAGGCCAGGTACACATCCTCTCTCGCCTGCTTCTGACCCGTGCTAATTAGTGCTGTCCAGTTTCTGACTGTACCCTAAACTGTCTCAGGTGGAGCATGTAAAAGCAGAGAGGAACCTGTTAGCAGAGGTAGACAGCAATTGTATAGTAAAGTTATACTGTTCTTTTCAAGATTCAGACTATTTGTACCTAATAATGGAATATTTGCCGGGAGGTGACATGATGACACTTTTGATGCGTAAAGATACACTTACTGAAGATGAGGCCAGGTTTTATGTTGCTGAATGTGTTCTGGCTATCGAGTCAATTCACAAGCACAACTACATCCACAGGTACTTCTGCACAAACTTTCTTAACATATGTTAGTACTTAGCTTAAAATTGGTATCATTGTAAATCAGAAGATTGATATATAAGATTAGTTGTGTCATCATTGCAGTTCAGTGTTACTGATACTGGAGATCTATCAGGTCATGGTTGGTCTTACCCTAAACCTTGCCCAAGAAATCCAACAAAAAAACATTCTTAACCCAGCCTGGTTTGAAACTCCTGGCCTGGTTCGGTTTCATTCAAACCTGACTTGATATGGCCCTCTTGTTAGATGTGATTTCAATGTAGTCAACCAAAGTGAATCTATTCAGTCAGACTGTCAATCTGAATGTTTTTAAGTCCATGCTGGTACAAGAATCTACTAAAATGTATGTTAAAATCCTTGAAAGTGTTGTGAGACCTTAATGGACCAAAAGACAATGCATCAGTAAATTGAATAATTTAGAATTAGATAAAATGATATAATTAAAAATAAAAGATCAGGCGAATTGGGTTTTACCTGCTTTTCCAGAAAATAGTAATTTCAGTTGAAGTAAATATCTAATTGTGAACTAGGGATATAAAGCCAGACAATCTGTTATTAGACCGGTATGGACACTTAAAGCTGTCAGATTTTGGACTATGCAAGCCTCTTGATGCCACAAATTTCCCGAACCTGAATGAAAAGGATGTCGTTTACAATAAAAGTCAAAGTAGTGGGTCTCTTCTAGGGGACAACCGGCCAAAAAGGACTCAGCAGGAGCAGCTTGAACATTGGCAAAGGAACAGGAGAACACTGGTCAGTTGAGCTGTATAATAACTGTTTTGCCCCATGTTAGCTATGAGAAGGCCATGAAGCCTCATGTGTCTTGCAATTTTTTTAAAATGGTAGTTTAGAATGCAAACTTAGTTCAGTGGAGAAGCTTTGTGGTAAAATTATGAAATGCCCTCATCAATTTTGCTCTTATTATTTTCAAATGTCCTAAAAACCACAAGCTATAAAAAAATTAAAAATTAAAAATAAAAATTTGAATGTAATGTCTCAAGCTGAACATTGTATTCTGGAAACACATTAGAGAAAGACTTGTAAAGCAGCATTTGCAATTTGCTTATGAAGCTCAACTTTTTTTAAAAAAAAAGCCTCATGCTATCTCCAAAAATTAGGAGTTGTGTGCGGGCTTTCAGATGGTGTTTAACAAGTTATAATTGATGAAAAATGGTAATATTGCTTAGTAGTCTGCCCTTATGAGCTTTAACCATCCCTCAAGGCCTCAGATTATCTATGATAATTTCTAAATATGTTGTTCCATTTTATGAATGGTAGGTAATTTTAATGTGAAAAAAATGTATTATTAAAATGCTCTTGCTTTTATGCATGTAGGCGTATTCAACAGTTGGCACACCCGACTACATTGCACCAGAAGTCCTTCTAAAGAAGGGATATGGGATGGAATGTGATTGGTAATTACATTATTAGTATATATTAAGTATTAATAAATGTTTAATATTCTTTGCAACATATAAAAATGTTGCACCTCTTTATGTAGGTGGTCCCTAGGAGCTATCATGTATGAAATGGTGGTCGGTTATCCCCCTTTTTATTCTGATGAACCTATGAATACATGTAGAAAGGTAAATGTTCAATGCCGAGCTGGCCTATTTTCTCACTCTTTCTATATAAATAATGACAAGGTAGTGTCTTCTGGTGTTGGGAGATGTATCTGGTTATCATGACCTACTAGAATTTTGTGTTCTCAAATTGAATATATTAGGTTCACAGCTTGATAACTTGCAAGTCTAAAAATACTTTCAATATGTAACATAAATGAATCATCCATACAGATAGTAAACTGGAGAACACACTTGAAATATCCTGAGGAGGCAAAACTAAGTTTAGAGGCGAAAGATCTAATGAGCAGACTTTTGTGCAATGTTGACCAGAGACTTGGTACTGGGGGTGCTGATGAGATAAAGGCATGTCTACCATTTTGTTGTTTCTGCAATACTATCTTAATTTTGAGTATTCATGGGTTCCTAACTTCCTAATAATAAATTTCAATTGTAGGTGCATCCATGGTTTAGGGAAATTGATTGGGACAGAATCTATGAAATGGAGGCTGCATATGTGCCTCAAGTCAATGATGACTTGGACACTCAAAATTTTGAGAAATTTGACGAGGTATATGATCTCTTGTGTTTTACCCTTTCCTTTATAATAATTGTAGTGTTTTTTCCTTTCTTTGGAGTGATGTGTGTGACTGGATGGATAGCACAATGAAAAAACAAAAAACCATCAACAAACATGAACCCATGTCGGAAGTCAGAATATATATTGCTTATTCAATACTTCTCGTTGTCTTGTGCGAACAAGCTCATTTCTCTTTTTTCCATTATAGGGATGCCAACCTCTCGACTACCGGGCTTCGTCAAAGGGCCCTTGGAGAAAGGTAAGATCTAACCTTGTGTCTTCTCTTGCAAGATGTACATAGTCTGCTACACATTTTGGTAATTGAAATTAAAAAATATATATATGTAATTACTATTGTTCTATTTGCCTTCAGATGCTTTCTTCGAAGGATTTGAATTTTGTTGGCTATACATATAAAAACTTCGAACTTGTGAATGAACATGAAGCTTCTGGAATAGGTTTTTTTTTCTTTTTCTTCAATTTCTGTACATTACTCTTTGTTCATATTTGTCTTCACTATTACTAATTTATTTATTTTCTCTTTGTAGCCGAGTTGAAAAAAGTGAGCAAATCAAAGAGGCCAACTATCAAGTCTCTTTTTGGTAATTATTTTGCATTTATTAAATATTAATCAACATGATTTCTCTGCATTTATTCAATGTGTTTCATTGAATTTTTTTACTGCATTTGTACATACTCATTTAGAGTTTTAGTGAATTTTGTGCCGCAGCCAATTAAGATAAATGAATTTCCTACTTCCACTTGACGTTTGGATTCTTCCAAGATATCTACTTATTCAATATGATTTATATATTGTTTATTTTCCTTTTTGTGTGATTTCAGATGCATCAGAAGATGATAATCCCTCTGATAAATCACAAGGGAATCTCAGCCGATATCCATCCCGGTTAGAGATTTCTGGAAGCCAAAGCAGCTCTTCTTCATCGTAGAAACAAAGAAAAGACAATACACAGAACCTAAAAGAAAAGAAAGGAGAAAAGTATATCAGCTACATTTACAGTCTTGGCTTGAATTACAAAATTGAAATGGAGAGTTTCTGTTGGTTGTTTGAATCCTTCTTGTGAGGTAGTACATATTTTCTTTTTCCCTGTATTCTTTTGGAAATGTTTATATGATATAGCTTTTTAAAAAAGATCAATTGTAATTTTCATTTATGCTTGCTTATGATATAATGTTACTTTAGTTGATAGATGAAAATAAATTTATCCATAATTTATTTTCAAGTAGGAAATATTTTACCAGGAGAAGAAAGATAATGTCAATTTTTCTGGTTAATTGATAGTCTGCACTTCCTCAGTTATCTTGTGAGAGTTTATAAAATGTGAACATCTCAAAGTTATCCTTCTGAAGGTTAAATTTACACGTTTCTTCCTCGAAAATTACAAATTCTAAATTTATCTTTAAAAGATTAGGAATTCCCTCTTTACTATTTAGAATTGAATTTGAAATTACATACTTTTCAACAAAGTCGCAATTATCATAATTGAGAAATCTCATGGGCGCCCTTCATAGTATCTTATTTACCCTTTTAAATTACATACTTCCCATCCTTTCTTGCACCAAGTGTTAAAATGAAGAGTGCATAGCCTGCCAGTTGATCGACTCCTGCGTTATCTTCTCTTCTCTCATGCGGACATGCCCAGCCTTCTAATATAGCATACAAAAAGGACCCTTGATTCCTTGAGACCTAGTGGGAGTACTTGGTTCAAGGATGAGGAATTGTTTGATTCATGACTAACCTTACGGATATTGTTTACCCCACAAAGCTAATTTCTTGCTCCACCAGAAACAACACAAAGTCACGGTGCTAATGTATTTGGAGAGGCATGCGTATATGATCTTGTCTCTCTCAAGTCTCAAGAACGCATTATACCGAAAGTATATGCTGGATAGATTACGTTTATTTCTTCTTGAAAAAAAAATGCTGGGTGAACCGTTTAATCCAAAATAAACGAACTGAATCTGAAAACCACTTTGTTTGTTTTTGATCAGAATACCAAAACCTGGTCGATTTGGGAAATAAGGTATTGATTATAGATAGCGATGTGTAATGACCACGATGGATCAATTACAAGTTCAAGATAAAAGATTGAATAGGAACTGAAATGTAAGATGCAGAGAAGGGAAATTTGGTATAAAATGCTTTTATTGGATAATTGCTAAGAAGACATAAGAGTGTATAAGAGAGTTCATAAGATTCTTTCCATAACGATGAAATCAGGCTACAATGCCTATTTAAAGAAAAGCAAAATTACATATCAATCTAAGTAAAAGTAAAATTAAGGGATAAAAGGGGTAGACAACGGATCTGCAGCTCAACGACTTCAGCAGACCTTCTAACGGCTAATCGTCCTCTTCTGAGTTGTGTTTCCCTTTGTGTTGCATGATCCTGACACCTCAGATGGGCCTGCTTATCACCCTTAACTCAACTTTAACTAACGGCCCATTTATTCCTTTATTTGGGTCGTCAGCGTCACAACCCATCTCTTCCCCACTCGCGCCACCTTTGAATTTGAAAGAATCAACGGTCTCCAGCCTTATCAGATCAGCTGATCTTGACAATACCGCTCCCATCTGTTTAAGCTTGTCCTCAAGCTTAGAATCTGGAAATTGCTTGCACAAATATTCAAATTCCTCCCAAGTGGACTCCTCCGTATCTAAATTAGACCACCTTACTAATACTTCAGCAACAGCCTTGTTATTTCTCTTTGTCAGCCTTCTGTCTAAAATCTCAATCGGTTCGATTCTTATCTGGCCCCCAGTACCTATTAATGGTAATGTACCACTAACATTGCTATGTTGCCCATGACATTTCTTGAGTTGCGAAACATGAAAAAAAGGATGAATGGCTGACCATGCTGGTAAGTTTAGTTTATACGCAACAGCCCCTATCTTCTTGAATATTTCAAAAGGGCCATAATATTTGGGTTTAAGCTTATGTGTACCTGTTTTTCCTTGTATGGAAACCTGTATGTAGGGTTGTAACTTGAGATACACCCAGTTCCCGACTGAAAATTTTCTTTCTGATCGCTTCTTATCAGAGAATTTCTTCATCCTCTCCTGTGCTTTAATCAGCTGTTGTTTGAGCAACTTAACAGTGGTCTGCCTCTCTGTAATTAGGTCATTTACTGATTGATTACTACTCTTAGGAGCAGTGCCCAATGATAACTGTGGAGGGGGGTACCCATACAATGCCTCAAAGGGGGTAGTTTGAATTGAGGTGTGAAAATTGGTGTTATACCACCATTCGGCCAGTGGAACCCATTTCTCCCATTCCTTAGGTTTCTCAAAAATCATACACCTGAGGTAGCATTCTAAACATTGGTTCAATCGTTCTGTCTGTCCATCCGTTTGGGGGTGGTATGCGGTACTGAAATTTAATGCAATACCCAGTTTTTTTATCAACTCTTGCCAGAAAATGCTTGTGAATAAAGGGTCTCGATCAGTAACTATAACCTGAGGCAACCCGTGTAGTTTATAAACAGTGTCAAGGAACACTTGTGCTACATCACTAGCCTTAAAAGGATGGGAGAGAGATATGAGATGACAATACTTGGTGAACCTATCAATTATTACCAGCAATACATCCTTGCCCTTGCTCTTAGGAAGGCCGCAAATGAAATCCATAGAGAGCATGGACCATGGGCCTTCAGGAATAGGTAGAGGTTGTAATAACCCTAGTGTAGCAACATGTTCCCCTTTATTCAATTGGCAAACATTGCAAGCTTGTATATGATGCCAAATAGTATCCCTTAATTGAGGCCAATAGAATAATTTCCTTACCCTTTGAAATGTGCCAAGAATTCCAGAGTGCCCACCAATACTGGAATCGTGTAAGGTTTGGATAATTTTGCCTCTCCAATTATCATTAGTGCCCACATAAATTTTTCCTTGTTTTCTAATTATCCCTTGGTGCACAGTAACTTCATCCTTATTCCCAACAGCACCTAATTGATCATTAAGCACTTTAGAGGCCCACACATCATTGATATAACTCTGTTTAAGATCCTCCAGCCATGTGGGAACTATTTCAGTCACAGCTACTAATTGGCTGTCATTCTGATCATGAGCCCTTCGTGATAATGCATCGGCCGCTTTGTTATCAACCCCCTTCTTGTACTGGATAATATAATCCAAACCCAATAACTTGCACAATCCCTTATGTTGGAGAGTGTGAGTTAACCGCTGTTCAAGCAATTGCTTGAGACTTACATGGTCGGTTTTAATGACAAAAGGTTTGCTCTGAAGATAATGGCGTCATTTCTGAACTGCAATTAATAAGGCTAAGAGTTCTTTCTCGTAAGTTGAAAGAGATTGATTCTTAGGTCCCAAAGCCTTACTTAAATATGCAATGGGTTGGCGCCCTTGCATCAACACAGCCCCTACACCCCGATCAGAAGCATCAGTTTCTACAATGAATTCCTTGCTGAAATCTGGCATAGCTAACACTGGTGCTCGACACATAGCATCTTTCAGTGCATGAAAAGCTTCACTGGCTGGCTGAGACCATTTGAACCCATTCTTTTTAAGTAGCTCGGTCAGGGGCTTACTAATTGAACCATAGTTTTGCATAAATTTCCGGTAATACCCTGTAAGACCAAGAAATCCTCTCAGTTCTCTCACACACCTTGGTTCAGCCCATTCTTTCATGGCAGCAACCTTCTGAGGATCTGTAGCTACGCCTTTAACAGATATTATGTGTCCCAAGTACTCAACCTGAGGCACTCCGAACTCACATTTAGATCGTTTAGCAAACAGATGATGATCTGTGAGTGTTTGCAGCACCAATGCTAAGTGGGACTGATGTGAGTTTAAGTCAGGACTGTACACCAGTATGTCATCGAAGAATACGAGCACAAACTTTCTCAAGAAGGGTTTAAAAACTTGGTTCATAAGGGCTTGGAAAGTCGTCGGGGCATTAATTAGCCCGAAAGGCATTACAAGATACTCGTAATGTCCTTGATGTGTACGAAAGGCCGTTTTATGAATATCCTCCGGCTTCATTCGGATCTGGTGATAACCCGAGCGAAGGTCAATTTTGGAAAAGAAGTGAGCTCCATGCAATTCATCGAGCAAATCATCGATAATTGGAATGGGATACTTATTTTTAATAGTTACATTGTTAAGCTGGCGGTAATCGACACATAAGCGCCATGAACCGTCCTTCTTTTTAACCAACAGTGCCGGGGATGCAAACGGGCTTGTGGATGGCTGGATGATAGAGTTCTGTAGTAACTCCTCGATTATTTTGTCAAGTTCAAGTTTTTGGTAATGAGAATATCTATAAGGTCGCAAATTCACAGGCTTGGCTAGGGGCAATAAAGGAATAGCATGATCTATATCCCTTGGAGGAGGTAAGGCAACAGTGGGGTCAAACACATGAGAGAACTTGGATAGCACATCATCAATTTCAGAAGGAATGGACACGTGGGACTGGGTCTTAGGCATCACTGGGGCACCCTCACACAGCCAAATATGGGCAAGGACTACATCATTTTGAGATTTTATTTCCTTGACCACATTAATTTCCTCACACAGTTTCAGAACTGATGTTTCAGTTGTAACCTGTAATCGGATCCTCTCACCGTGCTGATGGAATTCCACCCAACGGTTGTACCAATCGATATACATAGGACTGAATTGAGAGAGCCAATCCAGTCCCAAGATGACATCATAACCTTGCACAAGAAGCAACCGCAAATCATGGCAAAATTGGTGACCTTGAATAGAAAACAGTAAAGCTTGGCACTTAGAATCGGTAACCATTCGCTCCCCATTAGCTACCATGACCACCATAGGATTAGTAGCCACAATGTGAGAAGTGTGGTCTTTTAACACAGTGGGATTGACGAAGCTATGGGTACTTCCACTATCAATGAGAGCAAAAATAAGAAAAGTACCGATTTGACCTTTGAATCTCATGGTGTTAGAACATGGGTTGTTACTTGTAGCATGCATGGAAACGATGGCTTCCTCAGTTACTTGTTATTCTTCATCTGGTGGGTTGTTGTTCATCTCTGCTGGTACACCGTCCTCCTCCTGTTCAGTATGTTGCCCAACCAACATCTGAATTTTAAACTTGCATTGGTGTCCAGGAAAATACTTTTCCCCACATTTAAAACATTGACCCAAGGCTCTCCTTTGTTCAATTAAGCTGGGCTTGGAGGGATGGAGAGGAACGGACTTGGGAGGAGGCAAGGAATTCTTCTCAGGAGTTGTAATTTGTTGAGGTGCAATTATTGGTTTGGTACTGTACCGGAGACGCCTTAACTGAGAGTCTGTGGCTTGTTCCAGATACGAGGCATATTCATAAACTTCCTCTAAAGTGGTTGGTTTGAAAATCTTAACAAAGGGTTTAATTTCACCTTTTAAACCCCCAATGAAAATATCCACAAAATCAATTTCAGTAAAATGGCGCCCTTCCAGCAATAACTTGGATTTCAACTGTTCAAAATGTTGTAAATACTCATGCACAGTGCCTGATTGAGTGAGGGTCTTCAAATCATCTAACCCAGTATTAGCAATACCACGTTGGAAACGTTTTTGCACCAAACGAACTAAGGTAGACCAATCGGGTGGGTCATGATCCATGAGATATCCGTCGTACCAATCGTTAGCACTATCAAAGAATTGAAGGGTAGCTAAATGAGTTTTGTAATTGTCAGGGACTTGATGAAGTGCAAAAAATGAATTGCACTTACGTACCCATTCAACCGGTTTGGTACCAGTAAAACTTGGGCAATCGGCATGAGGAAATTGAAATCTGGATTCACGACGAAAGCCATCAGAATCATCACCATGGAGATCACTCGAATCCAGAGGAGGTCTACGAAATGTGGACATCGTGTTTTCATGCGGAGGGGGACTCTTACCAGAAGAGGATCTGACATGCCCTTGAGTAATCTTAGAGTCGAGCTCAGCCAACCTGGTGTTCATCTCAGTTCTAAATGAAGCCGAGAACCGATCTTGAGAGATCTGAAACTGTTGAATAACAGCTTGAACTAATAGCGATTGAGTCTGGGCATCGCTCGATTGAGCTTGATCCAAAAAATCAGCAAATTGACGCTCTTGACGCACCGAGTATTCATCCAATTTGCGATTGGTAGTAGTATGAAGATCGTCGAACTGGACACGTATCCCATCGAGAGCCTTATCAAATTCCGCCTTAGTCCCCTCGAGAGCCTTATCTAATTCCGCCTTAGTCACCATGGAAACAACAAGAACAAAATAGTAGATCGAGATAAGAGATAGCTAAACCCAGATGAAATCGGGTAGCTCTGATACCAATTGTAATGACCACGATGGATCAATTACAAGTTCAAGATAAAAGATTGAATAGGAACTGAAATGTAAGATGCGAGAGAAGGGAAATTTGGTATAAAATGCTTTTATTGGATAATTGCTAAGAAGACATAAGAGTGTATAAGAGAGTTCATAAGATTCTTTCCATAACGATGAAATCAGGCTACAATGCCTATTTAAAGAAAAGCAAAATTACATATCAATCTAAGTAAAAGTAAAATTAAGGGATAAAAGGGGTAGACAACGGATCTGCAGCTCAACGACTTCAGCAGACCTTCTAACGGCTAATCGTCCTCTTCTGAGTTGTGTTTCCCTTTGTGTTGCATGATCCTGACACCTCAGATGGGCCTGCTTATCACCCTTAACTCAACTTTAACTAACGGGCCATGTATTCCTTTATTTGGGTCGTCAGCGTCACAACCCATCTCTTCCCCACTCGCGCCACCTTTGAATTTGAAAGAATCAACGGTCTCCAGCCTTATCAGATCAGCTGATCTTGACACGATGCTTTTGTGTTACAGTGGAATCAATACAGATTGATTCTTGTTTTAGTTGAGAGGAAATTAGTTGTGTGCCACTCAAAAATCTTTAAAATCTCAAAATTAATAAAATATTATTATAAAATTTAAACTTCTTTAAATGTCACTTCAAAACTAATTTATTTAGTTATTTCATTATTTGTCACAACTATATAATTATTATATATTTTAATTAAAAAAATTATATATTTCTATATATTTTTTTTATATTTCCAATTATACCCTTTAAAACTCATCTCCATCAAACCCCTCTTCTCTCGCTTCCTCCGCTGCTCTCCTAGTCTCCTTCCCCCGCATGACATTCTTTTCATAGGTAGACTAGGGCAAGGACAGTTTGGACAGTGGGGCAACGAGCAATAAACCCAATAATCCAGACCACACGGGTTTCGACTGTAGCCACAGGGTTCTGACTGCTCTCCTTCCCTCTGCATGATATCATTTCTTGCTTTTGGCTTCAATGTTGTCCAAGATGAATGGTATCAGTTTTTTTGCCTGATGAATATTTGCACTTGAAGATACACGCCACAATTAATTTTTGTCTTCAAAAGTGACTAAATCATGTGCAGCTGAAGTCTCCAGCATCCTTTCAACTATAGGGATTAGTCCTAAGAGCACTTATATAGCATCTTTGAGAATAACTCATTCTTCAAATGTTTTGCTCTTTGCCATTGTGAGTGTGCAGTTCCTTCTAATTAATTCAAGCGTTAGTGAGCCTCCTCTAATTCTCAGACCCTCCATCAAAGAGCACTCCTGTAAGCCTGCGTAAAAAACAAAGTCATTCTCATATCTGAGCCAATTGTACCATTCTGACCTTGCCTGGGAAACATACTATGAGTGGGGGATGAAAATCAGAAGATTAAGGAAAGGCATAAAATGTGAAGTGAAAATTAATAAGGATATTTTGGGTAGAATAGGTAATATTTTTATTTTTATTTAATAATTTAATACTTATACAATATAAGTGATAAATAACTAAATAAATTAATTTTGGAGTGGCATTTAGAGAAGTTTAAACTTTAGAGTGATATTTTGAGATTTTGAGATGGTAAAAAATAATTTTCCCTTTAGTGAATCTTTAATTGAAACTTCGTTTCAAACAAAAAAAGAAAAAATTAATTAAGGCCTGCTTTCTGAATTCTGAAGCACAATTTTACATTCAACCTGAGCTAATCTGAAGGACTTATATGTAATAAATATATATTATATGATGAACGGTCAAATTATACCCGTTATAAAGTGATCAAATTATGTATTATTAATCGAGTTTAATATGTGTCATGAGAAGCGAGTTATTTAATGTGTAGAATGTGTATTAATAATTTTATGATTTAGTGATGGTCTAAATTATATAAAGTTTAATAATAATATAATTATGTTATTGGTCTCTGGAGAACACAATTATAGACAGTTTTCTGATTAAGCAACAAACATGTTAAGAGATGATTTGGATCTGATATGGACCTGCTAAGAAATAACTCCTAGCTCAATTATGGGCGTCCATTATATATAGGAAGACCGTTGATTTTCGAAATAATTTCTTCATTCTTCATTTTCTGGCACTTTTTCATTTTCCAATAGAATCCAATTATTCTCTCAAGACAGAGTTTCAGAAGAGATGAAAATTGTCTACGTCGGTCCTCTCAGTCGCTCCATCAAATTAGAAGAAGATCGCTAGAAGGCTTAAAAGAATCCGGTGAGCAACGAGATTATGTCTCTCTGAAAGATCGAAAGTATAAATCAAGATAATTTATTATATAATTAGAAGTTCACTAGAGGATCACGACCAAAGATTTTCTAACAGCGATGCCTATGGAAAAGATAGGCTAAAAGCATAAAGTAGCTGAAATAAATCAATGTTGTGCGCACGCCTAACCAAGCCCAATTAACAGGAATGCAGTGCATTTAATTTAGCATACAAGAGTTTTTTTTTTTTTTTTTTGATGCAAAATATAATTTAGGCATACCAAGAGCTTGAAAGGAATGTTGTTGCAAACTTTTATTATGGTGATCATGGTTAAGCATTTCAGTATTAAAACGTTTCTTTTGCCTGACAAAGAAAATTGGAACTTGTAATATACGTTGCTTTTGTGATGTCGTTTTCAGGTATCCTATATGAAAGATTTGATTTCCATGATCATTGGCGCGGTTGTGCCATATTAATCGGCGAGTGTTTAATGCCCCCCTTTTAAGAATATTTTAATAAAAAAGACAAATCGAGTTCTGGTAATTATTATGCTTCTTTTGGTGAAGTCACCTTAAAGAGCAGCTTTTTTGCATGTATGTATAATATAATAGAGCATATCATGCAGCTTAGTTATCGTGTCTTAATGGGCCTTTCATGCAGGAATCTTAAAACCAGCAGACAATTTTGTTTAACACTTGTAGGCAGTAGTAGATTAAATGTGCAAATAAGAGTATAATATTTATATTTTTTAAATTTTAGAAAGATGAGAATCCAGCTTTTATATTTTATATTTTATTTTTATTAAACTAATGATCTTTTAAAAGTTATCTAGTTAGCTATTACTTAAATTAGCGGATTAACACTTATATATGATACTAAATAATATCAAGCAAAAACCTCAGTTCGAATTTAGTTTCCCTAATATTATTTAAGTTGCTGGTTTAGAATTTAGATCTTTTTTATTGTACCATGACTGAAACTCCATTTATTCATTTGCTGTTAGTTATAAACTTCTAATATGAGATTCGACAGCATTGGCTGTGCTATTCAGTATCGCATAAGATCATTACACTTTCTTGGCCCAGTTCTAACTAATCCATAGAAAATAATGATACAGCCGAATTAAATAACATAATTTAGATGTTGACACAGAGCTCCCACTGAAACACTCGTTGTATATATCTCCTTGTAATCATAATTCATTTGTGGGATAAGAGCATCGACAATTAGTCGGATGTACCATAATTTATATTTTAGAAAATAAAGGTAATAGATTATCATAAAACACTTATACTTTTAACCAAGAAAAAAAAAACAAATTCTTACATGATGTTCAGTGAAGAAACAATGCCGAACAAATGTTTTTATTTTATTATATTATTATGCTAAGTAAAATTTATACTATATATATTATGAAGAGCGTATGTATTGGAGGCGTCCATTAATGTTATCAAATAATGTGTAACGACTGAAATACCCATATTCAATTTATAATTGAGATTGATTAATTTTATAAAAGTGACGGTTCAGATTTTAGCCAAACTCATTTTTCCTCTCCATTTCATTTCTATTTCTTACCATGTATTTGTAGGTCTAAAAAAGAAATCATATATCAAATAAATTAAATAACAACTATTAATAAATTTTGTTATAAAAAAAACTACGTATTGTATAATCTTACTCAAGAAAAAATATTATATTTGATGCATTATCTTTTATTAAATAATGAATTAATTATATTTAAAATTTTAAGATTCTTTGTAATTAATTTAGATATAAACTATATCTAAGATTTTAAAATATAATTTTAAATATACGTGCGGATGACCATCGCATTTCCGCATATACGGATTTTTATGCGGGATTATATATGCAGTTTAGTTTTATATTAAATATTAGAAACGAGATGCAATAAATTAGTTTAGCATTTGGAGCGATATATAATTAATGCTATTTTTTGTTCACAAGTCCTTACTTAGCCCAATGCCGTTGAGTTGTGGCCTCTGTCACACATAGGACTGTATAAAAAAGCTCAGACTCATAGCTTAGCTCGAGCTCGAGCTCGAACTAATATGGTTTGAGTTAATCTGATTCGAGCTAATTTGGTTCGAGCTAATCTGATTCGAGCTAAATGAGTCAAGTTTGAATTGGGGTTGGCTTGACTCTTGGCTCGACTCGGATAGAATAATAATAGTTTATATTTTTTTCGACAAACCCTAATCCGATAATCCAGTTCTCATTATCTCTTATCATCTCACCATCGTAGTGACTTAATGACTTCTCTTACTCACTCGTGACTCGATCCGTATATGTGGCTTGATTGTTTTTTGTTAGTCCATCCATTCAAATTAGTGCAGTAAAGATATCATTAAAATATAATTTTTTATATACCAATTTTTAAACTAACTCATGTACCAGTTTTGTAGATATATTAACTTTATAGTTTGTAATGTACTAAATCTAAATGTCAAATCGAGTCAACATATATATATCGGCTCGTGAACCAGCTCAAATAGTAATGAGCTGAACTTAAACTAAATTTTTCAGTTCAAAATATTTTACGAATTTTTATGAGCTGAGCTTGAACTAAACCCTACCCGCTCGAACTTAACTCGTTTACAACACTAGTCACACAAGCGCAGGATTGAGTCCCCAATTTAAGCAAGTATTTAGAGAATTTTGCGCTTTATAGCGACATGGCCAGTTCTTATGTGGCACAATCGCGCATCACGCACATTGCACAGTCATTCAAACGACACAAATATATACTCTGATCAAAATGAAATAATAGAATTCAATAGAATGGAATAGAAAAGAGAAGATGACAAGAATATAATTCTCATTTTCCTGATCAGAATGATATAAGATGAAAAAGAATTCATTCCAAGTAAGTTTTTAAAAATCTTATAATTTTATTTAATTTACCATATATGCCATTGAATTAGGTTTCGTTTTTTTACTGAATATATAAAATAAAATGTATAAAAAATGAAAGAAAACTCAATCTTTCAACCAACTGCTGAATATTAAAATAAGGAAAAAAATCAATATGGAGCACCTCATTCGTATCATCAGCCAGAACGAGAAGAAGGGTTTATGTGTCCATCCACCCAGTTTCGTATGATTCTCGCCAAGTACTGTCTATTTTCACAGATTTTGTGTTGCGTGATTTCACCCCTCCCAAATCGCGTCGAGTGAAATCATTTCTCGTTGCTTCTCTCCTTATGATCACAATTTGGCGATGAATTCTGATTCTGATTCTCATTTCTCCATGTGAGAATGCATTTTGGTTGGGATAAAGTTATACTAATTGTTTCACATGAAATGGTCGTAGAGATGTTAATTATTAACTTGATCTAATGGGTTAATCTGAATCCAACCCGATCCGATATGACTCGAAAATATATGGGTCGGATATGAATCTAATTTTTTATCTGAATCGGATTAGGTTCGGATCAATGATAAGCCTCATTTATATACTATATTCAATTAGGGTTTTATCTCAAAAACTATACATTTTATGTTAATTGTTAAGAATTTATTTAGTTTTTATATCGAGTTCGAGATACTGCTGTATTTCTTATTATTTTGCAGGTCGTTGAGTGTAAACAAAGATGTTAATATGAGAAATCATGCTTGAAACGAGATGGGTCAGATTTACACGAAGAAATCAAGTTAAAAACATTCCCATACAAAAATTACGGACCGCAAATGCTCTCTGGTTCGTTCTGAAAAAAAATGCAAAAATGTCGGACCGCAATTTTTGGGCTGACAGCGCGAATTTGCAGTTTTAAAGCGGTTTTCTCATTGGAATTAATAGATTTTGACACCCCCTTCGTCCAAGATATCTCTTAACTGTCTGGAGAGGAGATCCCAAAAAAAAAAGAAGAGGAAGAACACCATTGGAGAGAGATTGGAAGGAGAACTCAAGAACCGGACGAGAAATCGTAGATCTTCTTGGTGCACTCTTTTTTTTACTCTTTTCTCATGTTGTATTGTTGTTTAAACATGAATCTTGATACAATCTTTGACATGATTTGTGGCTAGACACCCTTCTAGGGGTCTAGGTGTAAACTCGATAACTCGAATGGTTTAATTTACTCGTTTGTTGATCTTTTAGTTTTTGTTGTTTGTGATTGCTGTTTTGTCTAAATTGAATGCTTAGTTTTAATCAACTGCATGTTATCATAGAAGTGAAAGCGGAAACCGAAATGTGGAACTGAATCTTCTGACCCAAAATAGTGATTTAGGTCGTAGGCCAAGTACTTAATCGTGAAACTTATTACCTAAGGGAAAACCGAGGAAACCTTAGAAATTGTGTGAGGTACCGAAAAACGAAGTACAAAATCTAGGTTATGCCAAAGTGACTCACGATCTTAATGGGCAGGTGAAGTACTTAATCGTGAAACCCGAATTGTTTAGGTATGATATCAAGCCACGAAAGTGTAAATTTGATACTAAAATCTGAGATTAAATCCCTACAAACACTAGAACAAATTAAAAGATCAAATAGAGAGAATTGACCAAACGAGTGAGAGTGAAGCCGAAAACCTCTAGAATCCTCAATCTGATAAATTTTTCAGTCGTTGGTGTTAGATTTATTTACTTTTAGTTTAAAACAAAAACTCACTTTTGATTGTCTAGATTAGTGAAACTTGTTAGAACTGGTAATTCACCCTTGTCCTTGTGGTTCGACACCCCGACTACTACTTGATTAGGCCGTGCGCTTGCGGCTGAAATTGAGTAAAATTAGGGTATTTATTAGCTTAGCAATTCACCCATCAGTCAACCAGACCCGAGCCGGTTAATTATGTTTTTTGAAGTAATTTTATGATTTAGTACTAATTAAAATTTAAATATACATTAATTATATACTAATTAAAGATTAATTATAAATTAATTAATATTTGATTATTTAAAATAATATAAAAATAATTAATTATTTTGCACGGGTTGGGTTGACCCGGTAACCCGACTGGTCAATCCGTAACTCAGTCGGGTTGGTATGGATCAAGATTTTTTTATCCGAATATAATCGGGTCGAATTTAGATCGGGTCAAGAAAAATAATAAAATAATATGATCCGATTCGAACCCGACCCGACCCATTGACACTCCTAAATGGCCGCATATGAAGTTGAATGCGGATCTACTACCTCACATGCATATGCGGCTACACGAAACACATTTTAAAACCCTGATTACATATATCTAACTAAAATATATTATTTTTATAATAAAATAAACGTTAAATATAATTATTTTGTAAAAAATATATATATCAAATAATTAAATAGTAACTATTATTAAATTTATTATAAAAAAAGAAACTATAAATTGTACGATCTTACTCAGAAAAGAAAATTATTTTATTTTATATATTATCTTTTATTAAATTTATTTAAATTTTTATGAGTCTTTATGATTGATTTAGATATTAATTATTTTTAAGTAAATATATCATTTAATTATAATAAAATTAGTGCTAGATATTTTTAAAATTAAGAGGGTTCGCATAATGGGCTGGTTCTACGCTAATATTATCAATAACTAAATAAAAAATAAAAATTTATAAGGATTTTATATGATGAAAAAAATGCGTTTACCTGTTTTAACTGTATGATAATATTAGTTAGAATTATGCATTCAAGTTACATGAATAAAAAGCAAAAAGAAATTATCTGTGAATGCCAACAAAATGATATTTTGTTTAAAATTGAGATGAGTCGCCATTGAGTTGTCAGTTGTGTGATTGCTTTACAATGTTCAATAAGCCATATTATAATGATTAAGGAATGAAAAAGAATCAAACTTAATTGCTAGCTTAGAGAGAATAACCAGAATTTTTAGGTTGACTCATTGTATGGGAGATGCTACATGGAGAGAGCAAGCATCCTTCTGATTTGTTTGTGTTTGCTACTAATTGAACCTACCAGCTCACTCATTTTTATTTATTTTTATTTCGGCCTCACCATAACGCCATTGTTGTTATCTTTTGTTTCATCGTTGATCACAACTCATTTTTACGAACTTCCACTTCCGATTGACACGTCAAGTTCCTCACGTACATTTTTTTCCCTGTTAGAACTTAGAAGATTAAAACTAAAAGCAGTAGCATAAAAAATACTTCTCGGATATATTTTGAAGGTAATTCTATTGCATAAAATGAATTAATATTTTTCACGCACTACGGTATATACTTCTGACTAACTTCTTTTAAAAAATTATTGACGGAACCTTTTCATTTTGTTTACCATGTCAAGAAACTAAAATTAGTTTAACTTTTACCTAGGAAATTACTATGAGAGAATTCAATTTGATTTCTATTTTTTTTAAAGAAAGGAAAGAAGAAAAGTCATCGCTTTTGATGTTTCACATACTACGACATTTTTATTTCAACATATGAATTAAACATCTCATGCCGACAATGTCTTTGTTTTGTAAAAAAATAATTACTTTGATGAAAAAGTAGAACTGCAAATGAGCTGAGTTCAAGCGAGTTAGAGTCTACTCAAACTCGATTCATGAAAGTAATGGCTCATATTTGTAAGACATATACGAATTAAAAATCAAGTATGAACTTTACGCGCCAAAAATTTGAGTTGTCTTGTAGCTTGTAAAATAAACTCTAGTAAATGCTATTTTTTTTTGGGATTATTGATAGCAAACGGTGATTGATTGAGTTGCAAGACATATCGAGAGTAGAAATCGTTGAAGACAATGTTGAAGTTGAATTCAACTACAATGAGTAGAGATCAAGTACAATACTAGTGTGACAAAGACTTGAGAGATGGCAGGAGGGGTCAAATGTGAGGTTAAAGTCAAATCATGGTTAAAGAGGTGTGGGTTGAGAGAAATTATAATAAGAGAAATGCCGTTTGTATTAGGAATTGAAAGAGAAAGAGAACGCTAGAGAGGTGTTAGGTTGAGAACATCAATGGTTAGCTATCTTGACTCCTGAGCTATATGAGATTATTATTATTATTATTATTTTAAATTATATAGGATTTTGTATCCTTATGAGAAAGTCAACAAGAAAAAATTTCTCAATGCAATTTTAATTGATTTGAACAAAATTGCTTTGAGGCTTTGACCATTCAAAATAAATAAATTAAAAGTTGAACTTGGATGTGCAATGATAGGGATTGAATACTTTCATTTTTTTTATATCAGATTAGAAGGAAATCCGTCTATTGAGTGAGACCTCTTACTTCTAAAAATAATTGTACATTGCACAAATTTTATTATAACTAAATTATATATATAAAGAGAGAGAGAATTAGGCTATGGCGCTTTGCAAAGCACAAGAGTGTTGTGTGCTTTGCGCTCTATTATTTATTTAAAGTCAGAAATGATCGATCCAAACCGCTCAATCTAATCTCCATATCAAAATCTATTAGTAAACTAAATTTTATTTTTTTGGAATTCATTTGTTATTTTTTTGGATTGAGGGAAAATTGTCATTTTTGGATGAATCAGAATTCTCAGATCAAGTTATTTTCTCCTCACTAGAAAAAATAGAAAAAAATCTAAAAAAAATATATAATTTGGTTTACTAATAGATTTTGATATGAAGATTAGATTGAACGGTTTGGATCAATTATTTTTTACTTGAAATTAAAAATAGAGCGCAAAGAACACAACACCTATGTGCTTTGCAAAGCACCATAGTCGGACTATATATATATATATTACTTGGTATAATTTATATTTAAAATCAATTACAAGATCCTTAAATTATTAAATAAAATCATATTAAAAATTATTTTTAAAATAAAATAATATTTTTAGTAAAAATGTCTATTGAGTAGTTTCATTTTTACAACAAAAAAATAGTTGGTGGCTAATTTAATCAATGGGCAACCTTTTTTTAAAATGTTCAAAAAAGAAAATATAGCTTAAAAAAAAAAAATAAAGAACAAAATGATTTAATTTCAAATATTTCATTTTTTAATGAAATAAAATGGGCAAGTTCATTCGTTATGTGTTTTATAATATAGTATAGTGTGTATAAAATCCATTACATATATATGAACTATGTGCTTTAACAAGTAAGTAAGGCTTACTCGCACTCGACTCATGAAATAAATGAGCCAGTGCAGGTTAAGCTAATTTTATGCAACCCTACAGAGGTGACTTAAAATTTTGAAGTTTTCAAAATTTTATGCAGCCATACATAGATGATACTGAATGGCTATCAAGCAATTGTTGTATTTGCGTCATATCTAATAGTTATTTATTTTTTATTGTAGACATATTTATAGTTATTTATCAAACAATGTTGTATTAACATGTATAATTGTCTCTTTATAAATATATAATCAAATACATATATATTTCTTTTCATTTTATTTCATTTTAGTTGAAAATGATCGAAAAAAATTATCAACACTGTGAAGTGATACTCATTAATAAAATCTCATCCTTCTATACTGCCACGCCAGGAAAAAGTAGAATATCGTAGAAACGAGTGGCGCCCGAGGAAAAGGGATTAATGTCAGCGGCTTTTTTTTTTTTTTTTTACACTAATGCCCCTTATTATTCTCCTTCTGCGCCTGCCTCTCCACCTCTGTCACTCGCCTTTCTCCGACAATCCCTCAGTCTCTGCATTACTTTTCTTCACAGATTAGACAAAACTTTTGTTCAATTCTTTACACATTTTATGTTGAATTTGTGCCCTACTTAAATCCGCAAACCCGCTCTTTTCTATTAACTGATTTCTTTTTCCTTGTCAACTTGGGAGAAATTTGGACTCAAAGTTGTGTTTCCCCGGTCCGAATCGATCGGAGTGTAGGGAATTTTCTCGGTTTGGACGGATTTCGAATGTTGACTTCGTGAATCTCGAGGTTTGTGGGGGGAGCTGAGAGAAGCGCTGGTATTTGATAAGGATTTGTAACTGGATAAAGGATTCCCTTGTCAAATTAGTTGTGCAATTTCAATTGCATTGCAACAATTTGGATTGTAGGTGCAGATTTGTCGAGACTTTTTGTGTGGGGAAGAGCGACTTGTAAAAAAGTTCTCAGTCATTATCGGAAGAGGAAGCTTTTGTCAGTATTTTTCTCGGAAATGCAGTGATCTTCTCTAATTACATTGGTTTTTGCGTGCCATTCTGCAAATCTATTTAGATTTTAATCCTGGACTGTAATTTGTTCAATCGAAAGAAGTAGATAGAGAATTGGGTTCGTGCTGAAGGGAATCCAAAGGAGGTGGAGAAGCGGGCTTGAGGATTTATACAGATTGGGGCATATTGTTAGCATCTCGTAGTTGTGGCATATTGGTGCTTTAAAATAAAATGGAGCATGTGATTGGTGGGAAGTTTAAGCTCGGTAGAAAGATTGGGAGTGGATCTTTTGGAGAGTTGTATCTTGGTGTGTGATTATCTATCTTCGTTATAATTGATGATAAGTTCATTTGATATATATTCATAATGTAAATTTTATTGTATTTATCAATTCATTTCAGGTGTGAATGTACAAACTGGAGAGGAAGTGGCTGTCAAGCTGGTATGCTCTTCTTGAATCCATGCTTATTTGCACAACATTACTTTGGCTTCAGTATTGAACATTTATTTTAGCATCTTGTCAGCAAAGGTCTTCTCAATAAGTCTGTTACGAATGACAACTTAAGTAGATAAATACTGATGTTATTTATTTCTAAGCTAAAATAACACAAAGAATATTATAAGATCTTAATGTAAATGTTCGATTTTATAGGCTGATAGCATTAATTTTCCTCTCAATTATGTTTACAGCTTGCTATATTGTTTTAATGATTTAATAGGAATCAGTAAAATCAAAGCATCCTCGGCTCCAGTATGAGTCGAAGGTCTACATGCTTTTACAAGGAGGAAGTAAGCTGTTAATACTACACTGTTCTCAGTTTAATTTGAATATGTTGATAACAACATGTGTTGACTTTTAATGTATTTTTTTCTTTTATTAAATGAAGCTGGTGTGCCACATCTGAAATGGTATGGTGTGGAGGGAGAATATAATGTAATGGTGATAGACCTTCTTGGGCCAAGCTTAGAGGATTTGTTCAACTATTGCACTAGAAAGTTTTCTCTTAAAACTGTGCTTATGCTTGCAGATCAGCTGGTAGTGGCTTGTTTATTGGAATAGTTTGTTTATACTATTGCAAAACATATCACATGCCACCCTCTGATGCTTCATAAAGGAACCCAAAATACCTTACAAAGCTCTAGAGAATCAGAGACAAAGAGTGAGGAAAAAGGCTGGTATGAGATATTGTTAAAGAAAATCGGGAAATGTAGATGCAATATCATTTAGGTTCATGGGATGCTTGTAACTATTGATCACTGTGTTATACGAGGTCTTGTAACATTATGTTGGGAGATTCTTCCCTCTTACAGGTTACACATGCTGAGAAATTGATCTTACTCTTTTGTATGATCATTTCTAGATTAGCCGCGTTGAATACATGCATTCACGGGGCTTCATACACCGTGACATTAAGCCTGATAATTTTCTTATGGGCTTAGGCCGGAAAGCCAACCAGGTCAGTAATATACTTACCGTAATATATTAAGGTTGCTTAAATGACAGTTCAGTTTATTAATACTCAAGTTGTTGTTCTGATTCTATTTATGTCCAGGTTTATATCATTGACTATGGCCTTTCCAAGAAGTATAGAGATCTCCAGACTCACAAGCACATACCTTACAGGTAAAATATTGAATGGATATCTAAGTTGTAAATTTCAAGAAATCTTTTCCCGATACAGAAGCATATTTGAAGATTTGTGTTTTACAAATCCATAGTAATACCTGTTTTTAATCATTTGAAGAGAGAACAAGAACCTAACTGGTACGGCACGCTATGCAAGTGTTAATACCCATCTTGGAGTAGGTATGCAATTTTTTTCTGCACCCTCTCTCTCTCTCTCTCTCTCTCTCTCACTCACACACACACACACACACACACAAATTGAGGAGTTCTCCTTGTTGATCATCTTTTTGTACACAGAATGTATGGTAAAACCTAATTCAGTTGACGTAAATGTTATCTGTTTTCTGAAAAGTATATTTTATGGTATATTAAATGATGTCTTTGCTGAATAGGGCTATTGGAAAAGAAGAATTCATTAAAAAAAATTAAAAAGTGTGACCTTGATCTGTTCAATCATTAATTTAATGCCTCTGATTTGATCATGTATATGGTTTGTTTAATGTAGAGCAAAGCAGGAGGGATGATCTAGAATCTGTTGGCTATGTGCTCATGTATTTCCTTAGAGGAAGGTTAGATTCACAGTTATGAAATTTTAGCATGTTTAGTCTAATGAAATGAACTGAGATCAGTTAGAAAGAGAGTAACTAAATATTTAATATTTGCATTGTATATGGTTGCTTGCTACTTATCTCTTTATCAGTCTATACGAAGCAAGGATCTAACATCATGATCTATTAGGGGGCCAAAATCTGGGGTCATAAAATCTTGAGCTGTCCCAAATGATAACTTGGTTAGGTTAATATTAGTAAAAATACAATTACGACAAGGTTCTTTACTCTCTATCACTTAAAAAGTGTGAAATTAGATGAAAAATAATCATGCAGATTTTGTACCTCTTTTTCTACCTGTACCATTGTCTAGCGTTAGTACCCATGCAGCTGGTATTAAAATGTCCATTTTCTGGAAAATTATGTTTTTATTGATCAGAGGTAATGAAGAAAGTCAGGTGTAATGTTAACTTTTTAGGCAAAAAGGTAAATGTGAGAGAATTTGGACTTTGAGAGGTCATTGTATGTACATAAAATTAGTTCACTATTTATCCATATCGACTAAATTTTTTTTTTTTGTACGTTCTCTTTAGCCTTCCATGGCAAGGTCTGAAAGCCGGCACTAAGAAACAAAAATATGATAAAATCAGTGAGAAGAAAATGTTGACTCCTGTTGAGGTACTCAAATTTGATTTTTATCAATCTTCTAAATTTAAATGATGAGATATCTTATAAAGAATTTAACTAAAACAAATCAAAAAAATTGAACCAGGTTTTATGCAAAACCCATCCACCTGAGTTTATTTCTTACTTCCATTACTGTCGCTCCCTTCGATTTGAAGACAAGCCAGATTACTCCTACTTGAAGAGGCTATTCCGTGACCTATTTATCAGAGAAGGTATAGTCATAGTCTTAAACAGTCCCTTGCAAATTCTTGAGCATTCAATCTCCTGGATTTGATGAATTGACTATGTTTCTTTCATTCAGGTTATCAGTTTGACTATGTATTTGATTGGACTATACTCAAGCATCCTCAAATCGGCACCAATACAAGATTGCGAGTATGATTGCTAAATCTCTCTTTTTAAATCATGCATTGTGCTCTCAGCCATTGCAATAACATATATATATATTAGGTATTATAATCCGTCCTTGTGATAGTTAGCCGTTTCCAATGTGCCAGTGCAATTTGAGAATTTTGAACATGTTAGCTATCCAAGCTTTGTCATGACAGAATTGTTTGGTGATAGAATTCATGCCACCAGTATGTATTTGTTTGGCAATACAAATTGTTTTTTGGTTTTAATCCATCAAATTGTACTACTCAATATTTGCATTATTCTTTGGAGTAACTAACCTGTTATATTTTTTTTTTCTTTTTTGTGTTAAATAGCCTAATGTGAAACCAGGTGGTCTTGGGCCGTCTACCAAAAGGGTGGACAGACCTTCAGGTCTGTTCTTTAAACCCAAAATAGTATCATCTGTTTTTCCTTTTGGCTAAGAAAACATTGCAACTGAATTTTGCCATTATGAATTTACTTGTACAGCGGGGCAAGAGATAAAGGATCGGTTTTCTGGTGCTGCAGAAGCATTTGCAAGAAAAAACACTTCAGCTTCTGGCCAGATTGGGGAACCTACAAGGCACAGAACTTTGAAGGATGCGTTGGCTTCTACTAAAGAGGTTTCATATCTTTCTTTATGTTACCTGGTGGATGTACCAAAACATCCTTAACGATGAATGGAAGTTTAAAACTGCTTAACATGATTTGGCATTTGCTGCTGACTACCTAGTGAATACAATTTATAGCGGAAAATTTGACCAATTTTGCATGCATGTGAACCATATTTTCCTGGTGATCAGAATTGATCAGATCTGAATTCTCATCTGACCTAAGTTCAAGAAGCTGAATAACTCTTCATCTTATCTGACCTGAACCTGGTTGATACAAAACCAGAACTGAGAACCATTGTAGTTTGAAAATTTGACCAGACCAAGAGTAACTATTAAAACTTCCCTATCTGCATCACAATTGATATGAGAAACAGTAGAAAAGTGAAAATAATTTCTGAGAAAAAAAATATTCATTCAATTGCTACAATGTCTTTATATAGGCGTACAACGGAATACAATAGAAAAAACATAATTGAAAATCTCTAATTAATACTCGATATCTCTATATAGGCGTACAATGGAATACAATAGAAGAAACATAATTGAAAATCTCTAATTAATACTCGATATCTCTAATAGATATTTGATATCCTTAATAAATACTTGTTATATTTCTACACTTCCTCAAGATGGAAAAAAAATATCCATCAAGTCCATCTTGTTACATAACCTAATTAGATCTATTGAGTTAAGCCCTTTGGAGACGCAGTTTGCAACTTGATTTCTGGTGGTTATATGACTTAGCTTTAATAACTCACTCTCTAGTTTTTCCTTTATGAAGAACCTATCGATCTCCACATGCTTGGTTCTATCATGGCAATGCTAATCGCTGACTTGCTATTACATTACAACTTTATTTTTAACTACATGATTCACCTTAAGATCTTCCAGTAATGATTTCAGCCACAACATCTCAGTAACTCTTAATGCTATGACCCTGTACTTAGCTTCTATCGTCGATCTCGCAACAACCGATTGTTTTTGCTCATCCAGGAGACCAGCAGTAGTTAGATGTGAACCTCCTGTCATGTTGGCAATTAGCCCAGTCAGAGTAACGGTTCACCACACTTACTGCAAATGAGATATCGGAACGAGTGTGACCCAAATAGATCAATCTGCCTACTAGTCTCTGGTACCTCTCACGATCAATTTGTTCTCTTGCATCTGCACTTATCTTGGTCTTCACATCAATTGGAGAAACAGATTTGCACCCCAACATATTTGTCTAACTAAGCAAGTCTAGAACATATTTTCTTTGGGATAGGACAATTCGCTCTGCTCCGCGAGCCACCTCAATCTCATGGAAGTATTTAAGTTATCCTATGTCCTTTACCTTAAGTTCTTTATCCAATTTCACCTTCAGCTGAGCAATCTCATCGTCATCATCACCGGTGATAATCATATTATCTACATACACTGCAAGCATCGTAGTATGACCTCCATGTTGTCGATAAAACACTGTGTAGTCAGCATTGATATATTGATATTCTATGTCTATCATTGCTTTTCTGAACATGTCAAATCAGTCTCGAGATGACTGCTTCAACTCAATAAGTGTCTGCGGTTTGATTTGTGCCGAAACTTGGTGGTATCTCTATATATACCTCCTCCAATAAGTGTCTATAAAGAAACACATTATTCACATTGAGTTGGTGTAGCTTTCATCCACAATTCACTGCCAAAGAAATCAATGTCCTCACTGTGCTCATCTTAGTCACCAGTGCAAAGGTCTCATCATAGTTGATGCCATACATCTAGCTGTATCCTTTAGCCTTAAATCATGTCTTATACCGCTCGACCTTCCTTCTGGGGTCTGCTTCACTGTGAAGACTAATTTGCATCCAATGACCTTCTTGTCAGGTGGTAGTGATACAAGCTCCCATGTGTGATTTTTGTTGAGAGTCCTTAGTTTTCTCATGCATGGTTGTCTTCCATTTCGGGTCTTTTTTTGCTACCTGCCAACACTTGGGTATAGAAACACTGTTCAATGATACAATAAGTGTTGTATGGGCCGGTGATATGCTAGAGTGTGAGATAAATCAGGCAATATCATATGAAAAACCATAGCAATCAGGCGGACGTCCTGCATTGACTCGAGAGGTCTGTCTCAATTGTATAGAAGTGGGAGGTGAATCAAGAGAAATCATATCACCTGAGTAATCTGAATCTGAGCTAGATGTTTCGCGAGTCGGGTAGGTCGAGACACGGAACTCGTTGGCACAAGTGTCACTACCAGCCTTGTTTCCTTATTTTGCTTCCTCCTCGCATACACTCTCAGCTCCCCTTGAGTCGAAGCGTCACCATCCTCAACCACAACCGTCTCATTTTTCGACACCTCAGTCGACTGTTTCGGCACCTCAATGGTTGTTCCAGCACCTCAGCCGATCGTCCCGGCATCATTTGATCTATCAAAATAGGACAAGGCATCATCTTCACATGTACTAACCTCTCATAAGTACTACTCTTCCCCTCTCACCTCATGCTATTAGTATCGAGCGAGTCATCAAAGGGCGAGATCACTCTTAAGAGGTAGTATGGCTCATTTTTCGAAATGTCACATCCATACTGACAAACAATCGCCTCTTAACTGGGCTCCAACAAACATAACCTTTTGAGTAACGAAGTAACCCACAAAGATGCATTTCATTGTTCTAGGATTCAACTTTGCTACCGTTGGTATGTTGTCTTTCACAAGACGCATACAACCAAACATTTTTGGAGGAGGAATGCTCATATTCTTTCCCTGTAAAATCTCCATCGGAATCTGGCGCTCTGACACTCTAGATGGCATTCGGTTGATCAATTGTGCAGCTGTCATGATCGCTCGTCCTCATAAATATTTTGGAACATTCATGGAGATCATCGCATCGGGCTACCTCCAACATATGTCTATTTTTTCTTTCTGCTACCTCATTTTGCGCTGGTATGTAAGGACACATGGTCTGATGATGTACCCGTGAATTGACAAATACTTTTCGAATGCCTTGTTTATATATTCAATCCCATTATCGGATCTCAATGTCTTCATTACTGCACCATATTGAGTCTAAGTTGTCTTATGAAAATGCTTGAAACAGACAAGTACCTCGTTTTTGTTCTTCATCAAGTACAACCATGTGGTACGAGTATAACAATCGATAAAAATAACAAAAAATCTATACCCATCAATCTCTATTGTTGAGCAAGATCCTCATACATTCGAATGTATCAGATTAAATGCGTGAGAACTCCTACTTCTGAGCTTACATACGAACTTCTTATATGTTTTCCAAACTCACATCCACTCTTCATTTTTTAGGAGATCTCATTCGTAAAAAGGAGGTTGTTTCTTCTTATTAGAAACAAATAAATCGCACACAAGTTTTTGTTTGTCAGCTTTTTCATACTCTAAAGAATACAAACGTTACAGTAGGTTGAAGGAAGAGTGCCCCATCCGTCGATGAATCAGAAACAACTCATCATCTACACTCACCCTAGATCCTCTTGCTCCCACTCTATCTATCACAGACGTTAGTGTTGTGTCCATCTCCTCTCTATCTAGGTACCATAACCCATCATTCCATGTCCCAGTCCCAAGTATCCGACCTGTTCCCTTCTCTTGAAAGACCATCTTCGAGATATCAAAGGTCGCAATGCAATTATGTTCACGAATAATGGCACTAATGGATAACAAATTTACGGGAAATAAAGGAGCATGCAACACTTTGGTCAAAGTCAATGAATCGGTACACTTCACAATATCCTTATCAACCACTAGTCGGACCGTACCATTGGTTGTCTGAATATTTTCTAGAATTGTTAGACGAGTATAGGATAAAAATTCCCCAAGACCCTGTCATATGTTGGGATGCTCCAAAATCTACTATATATGTTCTCGATCTAATGGTAGGTATGGAAGCAAGAGCACACGTATCATGAGTACCTTTGGTTGCGTCAGCATAAATAGCAGTGTTACTCTTAGGGGATGAGTTGGATGCATACCCAATCACATTCTTCTTGCTTTGATAACTTGTTATTCTCTATTTCTTCTCCAACAACTCCAAAAGCATGCGCTTATCCTCAGTCAACATCACACGTCTCTTTCACCTCTATAGTTACTTTTGTTGCTCTGGTAACTTGTGATTCTCTGCTTCTTCTCCAACAACTCCAAGAGTATGAGTTCTTCCTCAGTTAACATCGCACACGTCTCTTTCACCTTCGCAGGGTGACTCTTCTTAACAACCTCCTCTATCGATCAATCTTAAGGATCCAAGTTTAGATCACACACGGTTTCCTTCCTTCAATCAATATCAAGGATCTAAATCTAGATCACACAAGACTTCTTTTTTTGACTCGATCTCTCAAAACATTAACAGTTCGTAACACAATCATCTCAAAATACACATATTTCTCTCATCTAGATTTACCTCATCTCAACCCCTTCCTCGGGATCGGTGGGGTATCCCCACACGGGCTCACCTCAATGAGGAGGTACTGTAGTGGACGCGGATGCTGTAGTGGCGGCACTGTATTAGCCACGGGTTACTGAAGCTACTGTTTAGATTTAGAGTTTGACTCTTATATCAAGTAGAAAAGTGAAAATAATTTCTGAGAAAAAAACTTATTCATTTAATTGCTACAGTGCCTTTATATAGACGTACAACGGAATACAATAGAAAAGATATAATTAAAAATCTCTAATTAATACTCGATATCTCTAACAAATATTTGATATCCTTAATAAATACTTACTATATTTCTAAAGAAACTATCCATTCTGAACCAACCAAAGGTGATTGTTTGTCTGAAGATGAACATTCTGAACACTGAACAGAACCCAACATACCAAATCAATCAGCCTGAAACAAAGGACTCTAATTCAATTTGAGTTGAAACATTTGCAATCTGTACGGACCTGCTTTTGGGGGTCCAACTTAACCACACCATCTTAAGAGGGCAGTAGTGTCGGTAGTAGTACTGATGACCACAGATCAACTTACTTCAAATCTATAATTTGAGTCTCTTGTTGGAATGTATTTCTAAATTTACAATTTATATGCAGAGTGATGCATCAGAGAAGGCCACACATGCATCCTCCACTTGCAATGGGAGCATGTCTAAGGGTGCTGTCTACTATTCCAGCCGGCCCCCGAGCTCTTTAGGAGGCGACCCAAATGATTTTACTCGGTCAATAACCCACATGATGTCCAGCAGAACCAGCCATCCGTCCTCAATCCAAAGGCTCCACCACTCTAGTGGTTTTGAAGCTCGAGCTTCTCCCTTATCACGAGCCACGGTCCCCTCACAGGACCCAGCCCCCAGGGAGGACCCTTCAGCACTTCGTAACTTTGAATTCCTTTCTATTAGTGCCGGGAGAAGAAAGTGAATAGAGAGAAAGAGAGCATGATAGGCAAGTCTTTTGCTTCGATTAAATTTCAATTGAGTGGGAAAAAATTTATCACATATGCATAGTTGATTTCTTTTGAATCCCTTTCTTTCTTCTCTTCTTGTTTCGTTAAGTTGTGAAGGAGGGAAAGTAGCAGGCTGGATTAATCTGACTGATATCTTGCATCTGGAAAGGATTTTTGCTTGTTTCTTTGTGGTGGGAAGATTGTTGAATTGAGAGGTCTATAAGATCGCTGGCTATGTACTGTCCTGCAATATGGAGGGGTAGTTTTGTCGTGCTTTGTATTTTCTCCTTACATAGTTACATGTTTGTGCAAAAAAAGAAAAAAAGAAAAAAAGGAAGCCTATGTAAGAAACTAAACTGTTTGTATTGTCATGAAAATATACACCTGAAGAATTGTTGGAATTGACTTGTGTAACTTGTTATGTTCATTATTGCCAACTAGTGTATTAAAAACGGGGCGGGTCGGGATGGGACGGGTTTGCATGGGTCGGCGGGTTTTGGCGGGACGGTTCAACGGGTTTTCATAGGACGGGTTAAGACGAGTTCATTTTAGGGGGTTTGGCAGCGACCCGCCCTAGATCCGTCGGGTCGGCGGGGCAGGTCGGGTTGGGTCCAAGGGTTTTTTTTTTCAAAATTCAAAAATAATCCAATAAAATCCAAATAAATTCTCAAAAATTCCAAAAAATTCAAAAATAATTATTAAGAATATTAAAAATATATAACTATTTATATTTTTTACCAAAAAAATAATTTTTCGCATATTTTTTGATTTTTTTTTTAATTTTCCGGGTTCCTAGGACGGGTCGGTGGTGGGTTTGCATGGGTTGGGTCGGGTCGGGACGGGTCTAAAATGGGTCGGGTTTAGCACAAATTTTTTTGAAATTTTTTTGCCCGCATCTGTGCTAAACCTGTCGGTTCTAACAGGTCTCGGATTGAGTCACGATCACGAATTCGACGGATCGGGTTTGACAAGTCCGGATTTTTTTACAACTCTATTGCCAACCTTACTGAACTTAAATGACCATTTCTTTTCTGTGCATGTGGTCGTATCGTAGTTGTGTCAAAATAACTTCCCAACAGGTGCTGTTGTCGGTTGACCTCGAACCTTGAAGCAAGCAGTGGCTCAACAAATTGCTTCTTGAACATTCAAAATGCAAATATAGGGATGTGATCGACTGACTGTAGCTTATTGTCAAGAAGAAAAAACAAAGTAGATTTGAGGTGAAGACGAAAATATGATTAATCCGTATATCAGTATTTTTCGTGGATTATTATTCATGTATCTATTTCCGAATCATTTAAGTATTCGTTGCTGATTTTTTAAATGAATTATTTGTTTTTATACCCAAGCATTTATTATTTATAGTCATCTTAAAAAAATCGAAAATAAATACTTAAAAACTGTACAGATAGAAGGTCTTTATATCCCTATAATTTTTATATGAAAAATTTTATTGAGCTGAAATTTCAAACATAATGAAGTATACTATGAGAGTGTCGATATATATTGGATATTTATGCGAATACATATATGGAACTGGTAATACAGGTTTCCTTTAACGCCATTAATTATTTTACACTTCTTCAAATCTTTATTCGGTACATCAGTATACGAACTGGTTTGCAAATAATTCACTGCGTAGAAAAACACACACACACACACAAAAATGCATTCCCAACCGGTATTTGTACATTGCTAATATACAGAATGGCCTATTGCAACTGGTCGACGAATCTTTCATACAAAAAAAAAAAAACACTGACAAAATGGTTCTAAAAAATCTTTTTGTGGTATTTATCCAACTTAAATTAGGCACTTTTCAGAGCGGCGAGTCTCTTCTCAAGGTCATCATTTTCCCAACTGCAAGGTATCCCAATAAATGAAGCACCAATAATATTAGTTTCACTGTAGATTTCAACGATTTTCTTTGGCTAAGATAGGATAAAGGATGAATAAAATTTGTCTATCTACGAAGATTGGGGAACTAAAATTTATGATACACAAGTAGTGGAAACTAGCAGATGCAAACCTGTCATCAATCTGTGCCTTCTTCCCGGTGAGTTTTCCTTTAGGAGCAGAGGATAGCTAAGGTAATTTCCAAAAAGTCAGTTAACATTTTTCCACTTGGGTCAAAAAGGACGAGTTCTGAAAGAGAAAAGCATATAGAGAAAAAAATGGAAACAAACCTGTGATGTTATGTCGATGCCAATCTCATCAAGCACCTAGAACATTCAACATAAGAAAATTAGAAAATAAGTGTTGTCTAAATTAGAAAGAGTAATATATACAAGGACAAGTGTGAAAATATCTGCCTGGTTAGTTAATTCTTCACTCTCTTCTTCTGCCTCATCATCATCTAAAACACTGTCGAGGGTGTCAGACATCATCTCAGTCTGGACAACATATGCAAAATTTTAGTTAAATTACTGTTATTAATATTTAGTGTTCTTAGCATTACTTCATTAAATAATAAAAAAAAGAGTAAAAGTTTGTTGTGCTTACAGTGTTATCCATTAGAGCAGATTGCTTTTGAAATTCTTGCATGATCTTCATTTGCTTAGCAGGTGCCATTTGCTATGGATGGTACACAAGTAAATAAAAGGATTAGATGAAGTTACTTAAAAAAAGAATCAAAACAACAAACAAAAATATAAAACACAAAATACAAACCTTGTTCATGGCTCCTATAGCCTTGCTTGCACCTTCTAATCCCGCAGCAACAGATGTATTAGCATGCATTGCCTGATAGAAGAATACTTTCAAATATTAACATTGCACAAAAATGTAACTAGAAGTAATCTATACAAAATAAGTTAACCAAGTATCTATCTACTCTAGATATTCATGCAAAGGATTTTCAGACCAATGTGTGACAATCTACTCATTTGACCTGCACTATTTTTATACCTGATCAGACCATGTTTAGCAGCAGTTAAAATAACTCTCTCAACTATCTTCTTGTTTTCTTGTTTGTGTTTATCAAACTATTTATGTATAGATCAATGGATAAGTAAAGATCAATGTTTAGTGCTGGCTAGACACAACAAGGTACTGGTAAGTACTGTAAAAGACAAGTATGAACCTGCATATATGATATTACTTTTTACCGTTGTGTGGGTCATTATGCCACGCAGTTGTGCTCTATTTTCATTTAGCTTTACAATCTGTTGTCTAAGCCTGATAAGCTGGCGCGCTAAAATTTTAGTCGCAGACTGAAAAAAACAAATTGCAATGCATCAACATCAAATTGATACTGAGTTCAAAGTAGTACTGTACAGTACATTACTGTAGACACATTTTCATGTGCTTACCTCATTTCCAACTTTGGCAGACCTCTTAATCTCAGCAACTAGTTTCTTCTCCTGTCATTTGAGCAGAAAAAAAAAAAAAAAAAAAAGGAAAGCAGTGAGAAAATGGCAAGAAAGGAATAATGTTGGTTGCTTTAGGCTTAAAAGTGTTAGTCATAAAACTTATATAAGCACGAAGCTCAATTTTAACGTGTAGTTTGCAATAACCCCACATTGTTGGTAGATTGACTCTTCGACATTAAGAGTGATACATGGCAAAGTCCAACCAACTTTTCTGTCATCGATTCGATCAATACATAATAACGAACTCATGTGTACTTCAAGCCCAACATTTTAATTGGTTTGTTTGAACCTTCCCCCTTGTGCTTAATGGATATGACTCCAGTTGTGATATTTCTTTAAGAATAAAAGGAGTTAATTGCGAAATATAGAAACTTGTGGTGCTGTTTCGAATATGATAATTGCTTGGGATAATTTTTATAAGCATTATTTAGAGTGACTATGAAGAAACTGAAAGATGACTGTTACTTACCTCAGCTTCTAAACTTGCGATTTCCCTTTCTAGGCCTGAAATTCATATAAGAAAGATAAGTTGAGCTATAAGACAAATCATTTTATAATTGAATAAAGACATAAATGTTCTTATTTTTATCATTAAAATAATAACAGAGAGATGGATGCAAATTAAATTGGATGTAGCTGAAATCATGTGATCCCCTCAGGTTACTGATTCATACTAGATTAATACAAACTCTTGTTGGATTAATAGCAGAGACATAGATATTATTTGTCCAGACAAAATATCATGATAAATTATTCGTTTTTTACCTCTTGTGGCATGTGTCATCTCCCTCTTGCTGTTTCTAAGTGTATCTGTTGTACAATACGGAGAAGAAAGCTATAAGATGTGTTACATTTTCTGTTGCAATAAGCTTAAGAAGGAACAGTTCATTGAGAAAACTACTAAGAGTTCACAAGTATTACGACAAACTAAGTAGCTTCATTTGACATGATAACATAACAAGTAACGGATGCCAAAGAGATATTCCCCTTTGAGAACATAATGTCACTGATAGAAATTTCTTTGTCAACAAAATTATAGTTAGTGGAATGTCATGCAAATCAAGAAATTGGATGCAACTCGAACACTAAATTTTATTGAGCCTCAGATTGCAGAAGCCACGAGGTTCCAAATCCGGCACAACGAGATCAGCAAATGAAATAGGAAAAGAGATCACCTCGCGCGGTCGGTTTCTTGGCAAAGGGGTTCATCTCTAATTTCGATTTCTTCCCTCGATAGAATTACAAGCTACTGCTTTCGATCAAAGCTTGATGAGGTTATTGAGGAAATTGCCGTGGCAGGGGATAGAAAAATCATGAAGGAAGACGAGAAGAAAGAGACGCAACGTCAACGTGTATCTATCTATTCTAACATATATCAGGTAAAAATTAGCTTCAACGGTGGTTGAATTATGCGAAGAAGACCTTTCATCCCCTCCCCAGCAGCCTGTTGGCGGGTCGGATTTATTCAGATCGGACCCGGCATATTTGTGGGGTCCTGGATTGTAAATGGATCTAAAGTCAGCCCTCATCCCAATTTGATCTGTCAAAAGGCGGCCTTTCCGTTTTGCGCGTGCGCGTGCGCGTGCGCCGTGACGTCATCTCCATGTCCTCAAAAGAGTTCCAAAAGATATATATTAATTAATATCCCATTGCTCATTGTTTATTTGCTTATCCCTTAATTTGTTTCCTTTCATTATTTACTTAATTGGATGATTTATATACTTTGATTCTTTCTCATTTTTAAATGTGTGTTCAACACATCTAAGGTATTTTCAATTTTTTTTAAAAGAGTCGATACGTATATATATCATTGTCATCATTGATATCATTATCGATAATCCTTATCAATTTTATTATTCATGTTGATGGTCTTCTCTGTTGGTAAAAAAGAATGAAGATCAAGCCTCCAAATTTCATTCATTTTTAGAGGTCATATTGATCATTAGTGGGTGATCTTTACACTAGAGGAATAAAGAAGTAAAAGAAAATAAATGAGAAAGAACAAAGAAAAGGGGGGAAAATACAATACTACTAAGAATTTACATTATGACAATTAGCAAACCACTCTTGATAGTTGATACTAACTTGGGATCTCGATGATTAAATAATATGTTACTTTTGTTGTTCTTGAAAAGTTCTTGTGCAAAGTCCTTTACACATGACAAATTTTCTGACGATCTCTAGAGCCTTCGTCAATGCAAGTGCTCATATGTAGGATTTATATTCGCGGTCATATCTTCTTCTATGGCACCGCTGTCATAGTGCTCTTTGTTTATATTTATGAGACTTATCTAATAATAATACACCCCTTGAATCTAATCACAATAACTTAAATCGATCCGACGACTGAAATCCTCTATCATAATTTTTCTGTCATGAAAACTGTGACAGCAGATACAGATCCCTCATATGTATTAAGTACCATTTGCTTAAATGGATTAAGGTATGACTTTTATTTGCTATATCGTCAAAATAAAATAACTATTCATGAATAAAAAATAATATAATAATAAATGAGAGACTCTATATCAACTAGGAGTTAAAGACATAATAGAATTCAGACTCAATTTAAATTTGAGTCAAATCATATACTGAGTAATAATAAATATGATATTGATCAAACAGAAAACACTCATGGCACTACCGAACCCATCAAGTGACGAGATCGGTGAATGACCAACAGACAAAGGTGTACAGTATATATACAGACTTAGGGGTCTCACGGGCCTATGAGTTGGTACATAATTTGTTGGCCTGGTTATACAAGACTATCTTAGACTGATATCACCCGGCTCGCCTCTCAACACTCTCATGCATTTAATGCATGATTAACTATCTATCTTAATTAATTAATAATAGTAATAGAAATATTTTAACCTAATAATTATAATCTATAACTTATTTATATTTTATTTAATCCTATCTCGGGACTAATTCTCAAGTTCTAATCATGTCCTATCTACATGCACAATGATATGATATGACATGCAAATGCAAGTAGGCTCCAAACATACTGATCAATTTATCGTATGCAATGATAAGTCAAAGTTTGGTCAGAAAATACCACAATTAGATTTATTTTTTAAAACAGTTATTTTTCGAGTTTATATTTTATTTCTGAAGAAAGAAAATTGAATCTTAGGAAACCGTACATGAGAGTGCTTGTGAAGATCGTGTAACCATTCTACTCCGAAGGCAACACGCCCGTCTCGGGGTCGGTGTTTGTGTACGTGAGGTCGAGATTGGCCTCGTACTCCGCGAGTGAATCCAAGTCGACTATATCACCTATTATTAATTTAATTAAGTGTTTATTAGTTTAACATGAATTATTTCATAATTTGTACTTAATTATGTAAATAAATCTTAATTAAAGTTCATTCGGGTTTTGCATTTTTTTTCATAAAATTTTGATAACATCTCTACTTTATTTATAGGGTGCTGAAATATTCTTTTGTTCTATTTTCATTGATGTGTTAATCGCTTAATCCCTTTTTATACCTATTTTCTTAAGTTTCGTTCGAAATTTGTTATTTTTATTATTTATCATTGCTTTATTCATTCTTATTGGGTTTTATCGTTTATCACTTTTATAATGTATTTCTTATTTTTCATAAGTCCTTATTTTTTAATTATTTATTATTTTTCACTTGTGCTTACGAGTTAGGAATTCTGAAGTTTTTGTTGTTCGATAGCTGATAAGATACACGGAAATTCTAAAACACACAACAGGTAGTCAATCAAGAAATAATTTTATTCATTTCCAATTTAGATTACATTTACATTTATAATTAAGGAAAGAAATTAAAAAATACAATAAAATCTAATGATTATAATTATCTCAAATAAAGAAATTGATTAATATATATATTTTTTATATATTAATTGATGTTATTCAAAAGAGAAATTAATTAATATATGTTCTATAAATTTTATTATTATATTTTAATTATTATTTTATAACTCCTAATTATTTATATTATATTCTTTATTTATATTTTGTTTCATATATTAATATTGTTTTCATAAATTAGAAAATAGGTTATATAAGACTAAAATTAAAATTAAAATAAAAATGAAAGAAAAAAATTCAATTTAACTCAAATTTAATTTAAATATTTTATATTATTAAATGTGTTGTGTTTTAATGTACAAGATCATAGACTACCTCGATATCATTGTATCTATTCAGTATTTTAATTTGAGGCAGATAGTGAATTTATTTTTCAAATTTTTAAGTTTACGTATTACAATATTAATCCATGGATACCACCAAACATTTTGGAGCGGCTTCCAATTAATTAATCACGTTCTTAATTTAGTCACTTTTAATTATCTTGGGATATTTTAACATTGGACCTTAATTTTATTTCTAATAATCCCTAATTTTAAGTTAATTAAAAATCCATTTGTCAGCCCAATGGGTTTTATTTTCTTATATCCTGGTTTATTAATTACGGGCCCTTTGCATAAATCATTATACTGTTTCTTCCTTTATTCGACTTAAAAGTCCAACAGAGCCCAATCCAAAAGAACATTTACAGTTCAATTATTCCTAACAGATCGGTCGAAAAGGGACAGGACCCAAACAGATTACAAGGCAAGTCCATCCATATTAGTACAAAGCTCAATCAATGCCAAGCAACTGATACCAACTGGTACCAGCGCCTCAAGATTAACCAAACTCAACCATCACAATCCCACAAGAATTTTAATGCACAAATCAGCATTTCACCAAATCCCAAGATAAAATAGGCAATCGGCCCCCAGCTCTGCTTCACTGATACCAATGGTACCAGCGTACCAGGCAGGTATAAGGAACTAACCAAACCAGCATACCAGAATTCATTACAAAATCAACAGTTTAGTTCTGAGGTAGCACAAACATAATTTAGATAGAACCGGCAAATGATGAGGAAACCAGAACCAATAATTAACCAGTAAATCAGAATTCATCAACCCAACAGAGAACAATTCATTCCAGACCAATATATCCCTTTTTAGGTTCAGAGACAGTCCCAGGGAACAGTAGCCAGTGTCATAAGGCATACCAGAACTAATCAAGGTTTAGTGGGAGTCAAGCAACTCAATAGATTAGACAAAAATTGTACTCCTAAACCAGTATCAGACCCGAGACTTACCCAAGGTTGAATTCAAGCATAAACCGATCAATACCCACAAATCAGCATCACAGAAGAACAAATCAAGGCAGTATCAGTCCCGTTTACCAGTACTAAGCCCAACTCTAATTCGGCCATATCAAGCTCACATGTATTCACAGAAAATTCAAAAGCCAAGCAATTCAAGAAAATCGAGTTTCAATCAAACCAACTATTGGAAGGCGCATAAGATTGATTGGAGAGTTACCAGGGTCAACCGAAAATGCTATAAGGGGGGGCAAGGGCACTTATGCGGGACAAGGTTGTGCTCCATCTCCACCTCCTCTCCGGCCACCTCCCTCTTTCAATTTCTCACTTGAGTTAGTAGTTGTTCTTATCAGTATGGTGTCTAATTTCAGCGCGTGAGAAGTAAAACACGAATGAGGGGAAGGAGGAGCCAGAGGGGTGACTTTATAGCAGTAGAGACGGGTGGAGTCCCGATGGGTAAACGGGGTGTAGGTCACTTGATTGACTAGGGAACCAGTGGTTTAGAGATCGATCAGAGGCCAAGTCAAAAAAGGGGCGAGTGACGAAACCAGGGAGATCTGGCTGTAGGTGAAGTGACATATAGAGAGGAGCGTGACCGACGATGTTGACAGATGATCGGTTGAGAGGAAGTTTTCGAGAGAGAGAGAGATCTGACGAAGAGAAAATCGGGAGGGAGTGGGTAGAGGGTCGGAGGCTTGAGAGAGGGTGACGGAGAGAGTTGGTGAGGTTCTCGTGAGAGAGAGAAGGAGAGTGGGGAAAGAGAGATTTGATCGCTGGGGAAGAAAAGAAAAGAAAAATCAGAGGGGACCTCGAGAAATTAAGGGGAAAGAAGAGAGGATGAGGAAGGAATTTTCTGCGAATATTTTCTATATGTAATTGTGTAGTATATGGCCGATGTAATGAGTTGAAACTTTTAAACACGTTTTAATTTAACTAGCTATATATTTCGCGTTGGAGTAGACTCTTTTATTTAAATATTAAAATATTATAAAATAAAAAATTCACATTTATTTAATATTAAATTATAAATTTATCAAATTATAGAGAAACTTATAATAAAGACTATATTTAATCTTGAATAAGATTTTTATACAATATGAGTTAATGATTCATGATTTTTATGGCAACAAAAGTAAATTATTCTAACATATATTATCACCATTAATTTCATATGCACAAAGTTGCTAAATAAAAAAATAATATTATGGAAATAATAGTATATATGGGAAAGAAATGGAGAGAAAGAGGAGATCAATGGACACGATCACGAACGTTCGATCAACCAAAAATAAATATTATCCGTCTAATTGAGGGATAAAATGGGTATAATAAAAAATTATCATGACAAAAAATGGACCCTCCAATTCTTAAATGCTTTATATAATAGTATAGATTATTTAAATTTTAGTTTAGATTAAATGATTTATATTTGAATAAATTTTAATTTGATTTTTAAGTCTTGTTCTTAAGATTCAAATTTATCTTCTTAAAATTCTGAATTTAATTAATATGCATTTTATCATATATCATTTTTATAGAGTAGAGATACCATGAGCTTAAGCTCACGGAGGTCTTCAGTGAGCTTAACTCAAAAAATATATCAAATCATTTCGAAATTTTAATTTATCATTCTCATTAAATTCTTTATATGAAAATCTCATGGGATGCAAAAATTTGTAGCGTTTTGAGCTTTTTAAGTTGTGGTTTTTAATTTTTGAAAATCAGCTCTAAAAATAATAATAATATATTCAATACTTGAACATCATTTTAAAAAATTAAAAACGGTGACTTAAAAACTCAAAACACTCCAAATTTTTGCATCCTACAAGATTTTTATATAAAAAATTTAATGAGAATGATAAATTAAAATTTTGAGATGATTTAATATATTTTTTGAGTTAACCTCACGGTATCTTAGTCCGACTATGGTGCTTTGCAAAGCACAGAGCCGTTGTGTGCTTTGCGCTCTATTTTTAATTTCAAGTCAGAAATAATTGATCTGAACCGTTCAATCTAATATTCATATCAAAATCTATTAGTAAACCAATTTTTTTATTTTTTAGAATTTTTTTGCTATTTTTTCTACTGGGGAGAAAATGACTTGATCTGGAAATTCTGGTTCATCCAAAAATGATGGGTTTTCTCCCTATCCAAAAAATAGCAAATGGATTCCAAAAAATATAAAATTTGGTTTACTAATAGATTTTAATATGGAAATTAGATTGAATGGTTTGGATCGATCATTTCTGACTTAAAATTAATAATAGAGCGCAAAGCACACAACACACTTGTACATTACAAAGCACCATATCCTAATTCTCTCTCTCTCTCTCTCTCTATATATATATATATATAGAGAGAGAGAGAGAGAAAGAGAGAGTCCGACTATGGTGCTTTGCAAAGCACTGAGGCGTTGTGTGCTTTGCGCTCTATTTTTAATTTCAAGTCAGAAATAATTGATCGCTGTTCAATCTAATCTTCATATCAAAATCTATTAGTAAACTAAATTTTATATTTTTTAGAATTTTTTGCTATTTTTTCTGCTAGGGAGAAAATGACTTGATCTGAGAATTCTGGTTCATCCAAAAATAATGGTTTTTTCTCCCTATCCAAAAAAATAGCAAATGGATCCAAAAAATATAAAATTTGGTTTACTAATAGATTTTAATATGGAGATTAGATTGAGAGGTTTGGATCGATCATTTCTGACTTAAAATTAATAATATAACGCAAAGCACACAACGCACTTGTACTTTACAAAACACCATAGCCTAATTATATATATATATATATATATATATATAGAGAGAGAGAGAGAGAGAGAGAGAGTTCGACTATGGTGCTTTGCAAAGCATAGAGGCGTTGTGTGCTTTGCGTTCTATTTTTAATTTCAAGTCAGAAATAATCGATCAAAACCGTTCAATCTAATTTTCATATAAAAATCTATTAGTAAACCAAATTTTATATTTTTTTAGAATTTTTTTTGCTATTTTTTCTAATGAGGAGAAAATGACTTGATCTGAGAATTCTAGTTCATCCAAAAATGATGGTTTCCCCCTATAAAAAAAAAGAAAATAAATTCCAAAAAATATAAAATTTGGTTTACTAATAGATTTTGATATGGAGATTAAATTGAGTGGTTTGGATCGATTATTTTTGACTTAAAATTAAAGATAGAACGCAAATCACACAACGTTTTTGTACTTTGCAAAGCACCATAGCCTAATTATATATATAGATATATATTATTATTTTCAAAATTATGGGGTTTCACATCCCTTAATCATTTGGACTCCGATCAATCCATCATTAAAATGAAATTTTCATAGAGAGATATTCGTCTCTTAAGGTGCTTAAATCCTAATTTCATATTTGTTCATTTTGTTCTGTTTTATTTTATTTGAGTACGCTAGGTTGTCTTAATTGAATTTTTTCGTTCTTTAATGATTTGGCATTTTTCAATACCACTTGATACAAAATATTTTATTCCATAATTATATTCCTAGCATTTTCATGCGATTTAGATATATATATATTTTATTTAGATTATTAATCTGGACTTTATTTATCAACCATAAGTGTATCTTAAATTATTTATCGATTTATTTGTTCATTTCTAAAATTATTTGTGTGAGATTATTTATTAAATCAGAGTTAAGTTATGTTAATTATACATTTTAGTCATTAATATTTAGTAAATTATTAATATTTATCATTTTATTACTCTTCTTAATTATTTGTATTATATTATTTTTATCTATTAATTTTGGGTTCAGTTTTTGAGTTAATACTATGTTATTGTCAATTTTCATATTATTTAAATTTTAATTTGATTGATTTATTATCTGTTCCAAAATTAAATTTATTTTTATTTGATTATTAACTAAATTTTTTTAATTTATTTGGATTTGGGTTTTCGTCTACTTATTTACGTAAGTCATCACTAAACAGTAATTTATTAAAATTTATTAATTAGTTTTATATATTTATTTATTTAATCATATATATATTTCCTTAATTGTTGGTTTAAGATATTTATAAATTTGCATTAAATTATTTTAATTATTATCTTAATTATTATTATTGCTTAATTAAATTTTATAGTTTAACAATTATTATTATAGATGGATGGATGGATGTATGTACGTACGTACGTATGTATGTATGTGTGTGTATTATTAGCATTATTATTATTATTATTATTATTATTATTATTATTATTATATTATAACTATTATTATGGATTTCTATATTATTATTAGTATTATTATCAGCATCATTGTCACTATTATCATCATTGATTTTTTTTTATATTTGAGATTTTTAATCTCTATGCTTTCATATTGGATTTAATTTCTAACCTACCCCAATTTTTTTGGAAGTAAAGACTTTTATTGATGTTCTATTGTATTGTTAAATAGAGTAAAGGTTTGGGTGTTTCTAAGAGCACTCGATTATATAATATTCTTAACTTCAGTATTATCTGATCTCTTTGGTGTTGTTTGGCGTAACCTTAAAGAACTCTTTATTTCATTGAGAGTTTATCTTTCTAAATCCAGCCGAACATTGATTTCTTATATTGAATTAAAGATCCTTTTGTGTTTCTTAGGTTATGCTCTCGAGTTGATGAGCAGGTATGAATGGGTGAGAGGAGAAGAGAAAGGGGAGAACGAAGGATCATAACATTGATCTCAAGTGAAAATTGGAGGAGGTAAGATGAGGTAATAAATATGTGCTCTTAAGTACAGGAGATGTGGAATGAAAATGAAAGAGAAAAGAAGAAAGATAATGGAAGGTTAGTATCTTTAACCTCAAAATTGGAGGTGGACGATTTTATCAAAATTATATAGCATCAATTTTCTCGTTTTCATCTTTTAACCCCTCATCATCGGCTAAAGTAATAACTCAGGAGCGAAATGTCTCTGCCATTTATCTTTCCGTTCCATCCTTTCATCCTTTGTATCTAATTCGGGAGCACATCATAAGAGATTAATCAAAAGACTCATGTTTATGATTTTATCAAATCTATTAATATCCAAGTTGGAAGGTTAGAACGTTACACCTTTCTCTCTCTCCGCATCTACCATCCCATCTCATTCTTTTCCATTCAACCTTGAAAGCACAATATTAAGGAAGCCTCCCTAACAAATTAATTTTTTTAGAGCCTCCTTGAGTCTTCTCCTTAGAGATGGATATTTTTTTTTATCATTTCATACTCTTGTTCCGTCTTTATCATTCATGTTATCCAGTATAAAATACATAATACATATTTTATTTATTTTAAGCTTTCCGTTTTAATTTCACATAACTCCTAACAAGTCATTCTTAATAATGATTAATGTCATATTTGATTAGAGAATAAATGCCTTAATTTTTTTATTTAAGAAGTCAAATATGAATAATGTATGAAAAGGAAGAAAGAGGAGTTATGGCTCCTTAATTATGGGGCATAAGGAGGCTTTATTTTTTTGAAGTTATATTTTATGTGATCATAATTCATAATAATAATGATGATATTATAGTAATAATGTTGATGATATGGTAATACAAAATAATCATAATATATTAATATTAGTTGTAGAATTATTAAGACTAAAGTTATATTAACTTAAAACTCAGAGAATGGTCAAGTCAAGTGTTAACCGGTTGGTAAAAAAAAACTGCTAATTATAAGATCATAAAGAATCAACTAAGATAAAGATACTCAAAGAATGAACTACAACTTAGACAAAAAAAAAATTAGTAAGAAGGTCAAAAGATCAAGAATGTAAGTAGATGATAAAATACTAATTATTATGAAACAATTAGTGTAATATCTACCGACAACTCTAGAAAATATTATAAACTTCAACTAACTAAGAGATATAAAAAACTAGAAAGAATGCAAGTACAAAATTAAAGGAGATAAGATTTTAACGGAGTTCGATAAGGTACCTATATCTTTGAGGTCTCACTCCAACTAAAGGAATGATGATATATTGATACGAAAGATGTTTACAAATGAAGTTTTAGCTTCTTTATAAAACTTATACTCGAAGACTAAGAGACAACCCTATGCTTTTCAATCATTATGGTTATTTTATGTATTATTTTATTTAATTACTTAATCATTATGATTATTTTATATATTATTTTAATTATTATTAATAATTATATTATTGTAATATTATATTATTGTTATTATTATTATTATGTTATCAATATTATTACCAATAAATTATCATTGAAATTTTTAATTTTAACAATAATAACAATAATAACAACAATAATAATAATATAATAAGTATAATAATAATTATTATTAATCATGAGAAATACTCTGAGTAATATTATTATTATTATTAATTTATTTATAAATATATACTCTTCTTATTCTTTCGATCAACAAAATAAGAATATCTTGTGATATCATAACTTTACATAAAAATGATATCTTTACAGTACACCTAGCAAAACATGGGCTAAATTTTTAATCCTATGCCTTCTAAGGAGGGTTGTCGCAAGGTCTTTAAGACGGAATCGGTTAATTTCTTAAGGGCTTGAGACCAAAATTTGTGCTAAGTCTTATTTCAACAATTAAATTAGCGTTGAGATTGAAAAAAATATAGAATGAAAAATGAGTTACATCAGAATTGGTGAAAAAGATTAATCCAATGATTGAAATAAAGTTTGAGATAAATTTTGATCTCAAATCATTGGGAAAATAACTGGTCCTTTAGAGCCTGTTTGGCCTGAGTACTATTCGGCTGGAAAAAAAAACTCTGAACTAATTTTTTTTCTCACTGTGCACAGTAAAGATCTGTTTGATTGTCTGGGTACAAATGAAAATGGAAATGAGTTTAATTTTTCACATATAGTGTTCGACTGCTATTTTTGGTTCATTGAGATTGGTTGTTGTCCCAACCTTGATTTTTGTGTCTTTGTTAAATCTTGAGAAAAACAAATTAAATCAAAATGAATTATTTTTTTCTCACTCTCTCCAATGGTTGTTGGAAACCCATTAACTAAATAGTTGGAACTCATACTTAGGAGTTCTCAATCTCAAAAAAAATCTGTCCAACAGACTCTAAAATTAGTTCGAAACCCACACCCACACCCACACCCACACCCACATCTACATCCATTCCCTTCGGCTGGCCGAACAGCCCTTAAGATTTGTGCGGATATCGCTGAGATGTCAAGAAAAGAAAATATAAACCAGTCCAGTTCAATATTCATTCCCTCCTCTGGTCTCTCTCCCTCGATTTGATCTTGACCATACACGGGATCGTCGTTGATTACATTTCCTTTCCCAGACATAGATTAGAATTTTGAATAAAAGAATATTAGAGAATGTAATCTTAATTCTCTTCACTCTAAGAAATTAATATTCGGAAGGTTAAACAATTTAAAGAGCAACATTAGTGCCAAACGATTTGCATTTTGATTTGTGTAAGAGAAATGCACGTTTTTGTTTTTAAGATAAAAGATCCCCAAATAAATATATAAAATTAAATATGTAAAAAATAAGAGATGAGATTCAAATTTTAAGAGGATCGGTATTTTATTCAACGGCGCTTGATGTATTATTTCACTTCTAGTATAATAATTAAAAAAATATTTTTTATTAGGGTAGAAATTAAAAAGACGGCTCATACTTTGAATCGGTAGTCAAAACACTGACCCTTTTTTTGATTAGGTAGTCAAAACTCCGGCCTTATTAAAATAATATTTTTTACAACAAATTATCTTTGCAAGAAAAAAATGTCATGGGCAGGTAGATACAATACTGGCCTCCTAAACAGAGACAGAATCAGAATGTCGAGTGTTATATTGAATATTAGATATAAATATTGAGGTATCGAGTGGACAAAATTTCTTAAAATACACTACACTTTTTAATTTTTCGAACAAATTTTGATTTCATAGGATCAGACCCTTGATGGTCTACCCCCTAATCCGTCCATACTTTTATGTCACTAGATCTCTCCTTATTTACTAAATATTTAATTGTTTAACTAAAAAATCGGTAAAAGATGCCGTGGATGAGGCGCAAAAAATGGAATTAATTATGGCAAAGAAAATCGTTTTTGTTTGTGTAACAAAAAAAATGAATCAAATTATGTGCGGGTCTTGACGCAAATCGAATGATTCAAGAAATATTTGTAGCAACAACCTGGTACTATCGTTAATACTCTGGATTGGACTTCGAGATAAAAACTAAAAAAAAAAAAGTGTTGGTAAACGGTACGACAGAAGACATTAGTAACTTTTCTTTTTGTCATGAAGTATATGACAAGTATTAGCTTCAACATTTGTAAAATCATGTGCTCCGTTCTACATTGATAAAACTGATCTCAATTTCTGCTACGAGGACATAATTACTTTGTAACTACATTCTGTACTACTATGGAAAGGAATTAGAGGCAGACGCAGAATTTTAATTAGGAGGGGTTAATATCTGAATTATAATAGTTTATCGGGTTCAAATTTATTAACTAATTGGATACTTAATAAAAAAAATTTAACAATTTACATACATTTTTACCTAATAAAAATTATCAAAATAATATTTTTTTATATATTAAAAATAATAAAAAATAAAACTCAAAATAATAAATAATTATGTTGATGAAGAAAATTTTCCTTTACGGACTTCATATTTTAGAACTTTTGCATAATTTTTTCGTTGTTCATAGTACTAAATATTTTTTCTCAATAAAAATTAATCAGACAAACTAGAGGGGGTCAGAAATTAATTCCAAGAGGGTAAGATTCGTAAAATCTTAATCTAAAACACTATTTTTCAAAATCCAGAGGGGACAGTTGATCCCCCTGGGCTAATGTAGATTTGCCCCCGGAAGGAATCCCTTAACAATGAGTTATCTTGACTGTATCTCCAAATAAATATAAAAAAATCTTATAGATATGTTCTTCTACTTATAAATTGATGGTGATTAAAATTTCATGTGATTTCATTATCATTTGCTAGTCCATCAAAGACCATCAAAATGTTATACACTTTACAATGGTTTCAATTTAATGATTTTTTATGGACTATCAAATGATAATGAAATTATATAAAATTAAATCAACATCAATCATAAGTAAAAAAATATATTTTTAAGATTTTTTTTAAAAAAAATCATTGTCAAAATAAACATTGTCAAGTGATTCCTTCCTTACTACTATTATAGTGAGATGAGGGAACGAATTATAACTGAATCATAGTTTAAGTTCTAACTCATATTAGTGCTTCACAAATGGTTTGTAACTTATTTGAGATCGATTCGTGATTTAGCTCGTCCATAACTCACTTTGTTATCAGCTTGAAATGAATTGTTTTGAGCTCAGCTCGGCTCATCATTTTTATAAGTTAAACTTGGATCCAAGTCTAATTCGTTTGAAATCGGTTCATCAACTCGTATATATTATATTATGGATTGTTAGCTATATTTTTTTTCTTTTCATACTCAAATAATTTAAATAAGACTATTCAAACAACCTAAATTCAAAACTATTTAACTAATTTCAATTCTCTCCGACCAACATTCATCTTTGTTTTTCCCATTAATGAAAAAGTTGATAGCGGCTCTCAATCTCCTTATGCTTTATAACTTCAACTATCACATTTAGTCATCGCACCCATCTTGCTTCATGAGTTAGCTTAGAAACCAACTCATACTGTGATGAACGTGAGTTCAAACTAAATCTTTCAGCTCATTAACTCCTCATAAAACTCGCTCAACTCAATTCATTATCTTTTATGAATCAATAACTTAAGTTGAGATCAGTACGTTCGAACTCCACTCATTTGACTCTCACTCAGTCTCAGATATGTAAAATGAAATCGCTTGAGCAATTTTTTTTTTATTTTTTATTTTTAAAAAAAGAAGAAGATTCCAAGGCCTTAATGATGAATTGATGACAGTATACTTAGGCTGTTGGCCATACTCTATGCTAAGGCCTTTTAGCCTCAGTTTCGTTCTTGCTTCTGCTGTTATTATATCGCATTATCGCTCGTTTGCTCTCCTCTCTCCTCTCTTCCCCCCTCCCCCGATCACACTCTTTTCTTCTCTCGGTAGGTTTTCTTTTCTTCTCTGTCTCAGCAAAAGCCCGCCTCCAATTTCTCTCTCAATCTCGATCTGTCTCTTAGGGTTTGTAGAGAGGAATTTCTTCTTTATTTGAATAGACAGTGAGCTCCTTGCTCCATCTCTTCTTCTTCGCGTTCTCGCCGTTGCATGAGAGAATCTAGGTATCTGAAGTTAGATGGAGGTGGAGAGGCAAGAACCTTGTGGAGTAAGGGATATGGCGTCTCTCGACCTTGAACTCTTGCAATTGCCGGAGCTATCTCCTTTTGCACTGAGGGATAAGCCGAGTCTTGCTGAGACCTTGTTTCGTCAGTGGCTTTCCCTTCCTGAGACTTCCAAATCGGTAAGAGCCTTTTTCCTCTCTCTGTTGTTTTCACTCTCAGGGCGTAGATGGCCCTTGGATTCTATCCGTGGTTGAAAAAAATGGGTTATAAGAGCTTGCTATTAGTTTGTTAAAAGGAGAATTCAGGAATTCAGTTAAAATTGTTTTAATCACTTTATAAGTAGCTGTAGAAACTTACATAAGTTAATTCAGTTTCTTGAATTGAGATCTGGTATTGGAAATATTGATATAAAAGTTGTCTCTTCTCCTTTCCTTGGGAATATTTAGATAGTAATGACAGGATAAAGTGAATTCTTTGATCCCTTGAAAATATTGAGAAAAAGATATATAAGTACTGTGCAAAAAGTTGCTTCTGGATATCCTTGATTTACGGGTTTTAGCTACATGTAATTTATGTGGGCGCCGGCATAATTCTTCTTTTAGTTGGATTTACTGAATCTATCTCTATATTTAGTACACATGACATTTGTCAGAAGGATTGTGTTTCGGGGAATTCTGAAATTAGCTATTTTCTTTTCTTTTGAGATTTTTGGCGACACTGCATGTATGCTTAAGCGTTACAGCATGTCTGAATTATGTAGATTCTTGGTTTGTTGTTCCTTTTATATTCACACTAATTTTTGTATTGGATTTGATAAGTCAAGAAGGGTAAAGAGGTGGACTAGGTGCTTACGTGTGGTTAAACGTGCACTTTTGCCCTCAACGTGACAATTATATGGGAAAAATGAGAAATATTTGTCCATATTTGGTCGTTGCTTCCCAAAGAAAGATGAATTGAAGTTACACGTTGCAAATGGAGATGCTTCTAATTTTGGATATCCCTTTTTTTTAATCATGTGACCAGTATATGTTATCTTAATATAATAAAAAGTTATAATTAAGTTCTGTTTGTAAAATGATCTTACTATAAATAAATATGGAGGAGCAAAAGGCACTATCCCATATAATAGTGTAATTGATGTCACCATTCTGAAATAAATCATGGCGGCTAAATTCACATGTTGCACCGGCTTAAAAGTTATAATAGAACCACAAGTAGGAAAATATTGTTACCATTAATATGTTTGCAAGATGTTCTGGAAAGTGTCTCTTACCTTGATTATGCCTATAGGTGAAGTCATTGATAGAAGATTCCCAAGTGGGAGGATCCATAAACATCTCCAGTAGTGCTACTGCAACAAATGCCAACATTAGCGGATCATTGCCTTCAATGTTCCCTGCTGGGAGTGCGCCGCCTCTTTCACCACGCAGCTCCACCAGTTCACCTCGATTTTCACGTCGTGCATCTGTGGGCCCCTCTTCCCTTGGTTCTCCACTGAAATTAGTCAGCGAACCCGTCAAAGAAGTTATACCGCAGGTACTTCCATGAACATATTTTATGCTGTACAGCGCATTGCAAGTTAGGGTTCTAACTTATTATGGGTGGAATCTATAACAAGTTACAAGTTTCAAGCTAACCTGAAGAGCCTACATGACGCCAAAATAGTTCCTGAAAAAGAGTTATTTGATTGAACTATTGAACACAATCTTTCAAATGTCAATGGCCCTAGCTGATAAATCCAAGAACCAAAGCAACCAAACTCGATTTGTATCCACAACCACAACTGCTGAAACTGTTTGCCGCCTCTTCTGTAAATTATCCAGCCAAGGGTGATATGTACCTTCCCTATTACAAAGTCTTTTCCAAAGAAGATCGGTGTTTGCATGAGCTGGTGTGGAGATTCTGTTAACTAATAAATTATAAATAAACCTTGTTATAATCTGCTCTTAAATTTGAATTATTCTAATCTAAAAGGTTAGGTTTTTTCAATTATTTATTCTTAAATAGTTTTATTTCAAAAATGGGCGTCCACTCCCAAAAGAAGTGAAGGAGCAGTGTCTATCTCGACTTGATCACCTTTTCTTTGGAGGCGAGGGGCTTTCTATTCAAGGTGTATTTTACTTGAAAATAGTAAATTACTTTGCATTTTTTTTTGTAAAATCAGTTTTTTTAATTTAGGACTCACTCTTTGCTTGCTTCTTTTTCCAACTTAGAGTTTAGATCTGTTACAAAGGACATATGTAAGCTACCTACTTTCCTCTCTAGTTCTCTTTTCAGAAAGATTGACACCGGTGAAACTGGAATTGTCACAAGGTATGCAAGTCCTCTTTTTATATGGCTTTTATTTTTCTGGACTAGTATGGAAGAAATTTTTGTCACATATACAAGACCGGCAGATTTTAGAAATAATAAGTTTTATTAAATTAATATTATTAAAAATAAGAGTGAGAAATGTAAAATTTCAAATATACGAATGGCAGCGCGCCACTGCCAGTGGCGCGTTTCATTATTTTTAGGAAACGCGTCACTGCCAGTGGCGCGTTTCGTCCAAACCCCGCGAAGTGAGATGGAGAGGCGCCGCGCATTTTGTATATATAAGAAGCAAACGCGCCACTGCCAATGGCGCGTTTCGTAAAAATAATGAAACGCGTCACTGCCAGTGGCGCGCTGCCATTCGTATATTTGAAATTTTATGTTTCTCACTCTTATTTTTAATAATATTAATTTAATAAAACTTATTATTACTAAAAACTGCAAGACCGGTAACTTTAAATTTTGTGATGATTCCAGGGATGCATTTGTGGACTATTGGATAATTAGCAATATGATGACAATGGATGTAGCTACACAAATATTTACCATATTGAAGAAGCCAAATTTAGACTATCTGACGAAGGTGAGTATTGTGTTGCTGTGCCAATAAATAAAAATCACTTATCTATCTCTTTACTTGTTAATGCATTTAATCCATTTTTTTTAATTTAAGTGCATTTGTTTGTTTTAGGATGATTTTAAGCCAATCCTTAGGGAACTCTTGGCAACTCATACTGGACTGGAATTCTTGCAGGGCACACCTGAATTTCAGGAGAGATATGGTACACATTTTTTTAATTCCAACCCATAAGTACCAATGGACTCTAGCAGTCATACACTCACTTTGTGTTCACTTTCTTGGCATGTTGTAAGCTATATCTTTCCCAAAATGTATATTTAGAAATTCATTTTTTGTTATAAAAATGAATCGTCTAATATCTTTGTAAGCAAATCTGACATTTGTGATGTAAAATTTTACTGCAGCGGAGACGGTAATATATAGGATATATTACTTCATAAATAAATCTGGGAATGGTCGTATAACTCTTAGAGATCTCAAGCTTGGAAATTTGGTTGCTGCCATGCAACAAGTAGATGAAGAGGAGGATATTAACAAAGTGTTAAGGTAATTCTATACTTAAAAATTGTGTGTTCACACGGATTTTTCAGTAGAGAGATAAATTGCCTGGTTCAAATTTCTTCGAACAGTATAAAAAAAGTAATAAAATGTATGACCATCCTTTCCTTCCAAGATTTTTTGGCCTCTTATTAGTGTTAGTTTTGGCTGATATTGGTGCTATACCTTCTTTTGTTTCAACCTGAGAAGGACAATCTTTATTTCATCAAATTTAGTTAGCATGTTTGAATCTTGAACAGGTACTTCTCGTATGAGCACTTTTATGTGATATATTGTAAGTTCTGGGAGCTGGACACAGATCATGACTTTTTGATAGACAAGGAGAACCTAATCAGATATGGCAATCACTCTCTGACCTACAGAATAGTTGATAGGATATTTTCTCAGGTATACCCCACCCCCCCCCCCCCCCCCCAAAAAAAAAAAAAAAAAAAAAAAAAATCTCATGAAAGAAAAGAAAACAAACAAATACCTCTCTGTGAAAAAAGGGAAGTCGTTATATTTTATATTTCTTATATCTGCGTTCTGAATGTGATAGGGGAAATAAATTATAATCCTTGATGAGTTATTTTGGTAACTAAAATAGAAAGCTAAATTTGAAATTGCCAACTCAAAATCATGCTACTGAGACTGATATTTCCTGTTTTGGTTAATTGTTGAGAAATTGCCTTCAGGTTACTCTGGTGATCTCAGTTCTTTAAATACATGAGGTGCTTTTTTGCTGTTAGGTCCCAAGGAAATTTACAAGCATCAGCGAAGGGAAAATGGGATATGAAGATTTTGTTTATTTTATATTGTCAGAGGAGGATAAGTCATCTGAGCCTAGTATTGAATACTGGTAAGCTCCAATTGTCAGAACTATATTAAAAAAAAAATGCTTGTTCATGTGGTAAATTTGTTATCATTACAATGTCAGGTTCAAGTGCATAGATCTGGATGGAAATGGGATCCTTACTCCTAATGAGATGCAATTTTTCTATGAAGAGCAATTGCACAGAATGGAATGCATGGCTCAAGAACCTGTTCTTTTTGAAGATATTTTATGTCAGATGTTTGATATGATTAAACCGGAGGTTTGTCATTTCCATTATATATGAAAACTCCTGACTGAAACATGGATCTACCACTTTCATCTGAAAGTATTTATTTGATTGCAGAATGAAGGGTATTTTACTCTGCGTGATCTAAAGAAATCCAAGCTTTCGGGGAATATTTTTAATATACTGTTTAATCTCAACAAGTTTATGGCTTTCGAGACGCGAGATCCTTTTCTCATTCGTCAGGTAGGGGCAGTGTAAATTTGTAAGCTGTCTTGTCTGTCCATGTGAATCCTCTAAAGACTCACTTATCTACCCTGTAAAATGTGTATAGCATGAGAGTTACAAGACCACACTAAGTGTTAATAGTACCCCTACAAAACTAAATAAAAATAATTAATGCCAGGGATAGTTTGGATTATATAAACGTTACTTAAATTGGTGAACAACCTGAGATAATTTCATTGTAAACAGAAGTAAAAATATCTTTGGTTAAGATTTTCATCATATTTCCTATTATTTCCCACGAAATCTGTATCAGCACCAACACTCTGAGGTAGACATCTTGCTGATGTCATGCTGCTAGCAGCAGACATTCTGTACCTTTTATGGTTCCGTGGATATGTGTAGTACTAAATATTTTGAGGGGCATCCCTGATGTGTTGTGATTTTGCAGGTGTTTACTTGATTCTCTCAGAATTTTGTCAGACAAGATTATTTTCAATATACTATAAATTTGATACTTAAATCTGTTTTCTTTCTATTAGGAAAGGGAGAACCCAACAATGACTGAGTGGGACCATTTTGCACATAGAGAGTATATAAGGTTGTCAATGGAGGAAGATGGTGAAGATGCCTCCAATGGAAGTGGTGATGTATGGGATGACTCGTCACTTGAGGCTCCATTTTGATGTAGTCAATCCCTCTCCCCTTCTCCCTCTCCCTCTCTCCCTCCCTGAATGAGATTGTTTTAATTCAGCTATAGCAGAGATAACCCACCAGCATTTTCGTACTTCTATGTTTTCTCTCTCCAAATTTATTAATTTTTGATCACTTTTTATTATTTGAATTAGATGGGAGGCTGGATCTTTTCAAAGAAATCTTCCATGGGATCATAGCATCAGCTCGCATTGCCAGATGACTAATTTAAAGTTTACTGTGCAGTTCTAATACGAAATTCATTTTTTTATTCTGTGCAAAAGGCAAGTGGCATCTTATGTGGCTAGAAAGGTGCCTCAAATTTGCAGTGAGGCCCCAGGTTTAGTTTGTATTGACAATTTGAGGTCCAGCAATGACCTGTTTATTCCTAGTATCGGGCCGAAATTTTGAACAGTCATTTGTAGTTGTCTTTTATTGAATAGCAATGGATATTTTCGGCTAGGTAATTAGTTCCGTAAAATGTATTTTGGTTTGCAGTGGATATCAAATTTGGGGCGTGAGTTGCATGTTGGTAGTTGGAAAGAGATGTTTTGTTATAACATTTATCCTTGTGAATCTGCTTTAAACATTCTCTTATTTTTTTCATTTCTTCAAATTTTCTGATCGCAATATCGTAATTGAACTAACCTACTTAAGACAGGGTTTATGGTACCTCTATGTAAACCGTGTAGTGAGTTGTGACGTTTTTTCAGAATCAAACTTGAAATTAGAAATGGTTTGTTTCGACCTCTTGTGAAATATAAACCGTGTTGCGCTCCTTTTTGTCAAATGAAAATTATATAAGCCCATGGGACCCTTTTTATATAGAGGCAACAATCGGGAGGGTTGGGTTCGGGTTCAGGCGGGGCGGTTGGGTCGGGTACGGGTTCAGACGGGTCGGTCGGATTGAGTTCAGATTTAGGCGGGCGTCAGTTTGATTTTCTATAACAAATCGAGTCGAGTCGGGTCAATTTATATATTATGTTTTTTTTAAAATCTTTGATTGATTTCGGTTGGATTGTAGGTCATTTGATTTTAGATCCGGTCAAATTTTTTTTTTTTGAAGTAGCAGACGAAGGGCCTACTAAATGATTTCATTAATGAAAGTTAAAAAGAGATACAAAATGATCTAGGTATTAAGAAAAACACAATAAACAGTCCTCTAAGGCTTTTCTAGTCCAGTCTAGTTTGGTTCGTTGTATCTGTTGTCGCATTTCAGCTGGTGTTATTTCCATGCGTGGCTGGGTTACTTATTGACCATTGCTTGATATAGGTAGCCGCCTCAACGGCCAATGCCCGCAGGTTCTTTATTCGGCCTTGAAAGATCCGTCTGTTGCGCTCGTTCCATAGTGTCCATGATGTTGCCGTTCATGCACCATGTTTGTTCATTTGGCAAACCGAGGCCCATTTCTCCTGGACTGTGCTATCTCCCCGCCGCATGGTTGCACTGGTAGTTTCATTTGTGAGTGCATGTGCCGTCGGATGTTTCTGGACTGTGAGAGTGATACATAATGCATTCTTCAATTGCCGGCCATCCTTTTTGCTGTAGATTCAGAGCAGTTTGTAGTTTGTTAAGTATAAGCAGCCATAGAAAAAAATCTTATTTTAGACGGTAGGGGTAGGGTCCATATGTTTTGTAGAATAGGTTGTGGGATGCCTGGGTTATTAAGGAAATTGTATGCAGATTTGACTATGAATTGTTGGTTCGATGTGAGTTTCCATAGTAGCTCACCATGCTCATTCCTTGTCGTAGTGGCGTTTAGGATAGGTTTGAGGTTCATTATGTCGTTTATGAAAAAAATGTTGCGACATGGTATGTTGGTGCTGGATGTAGTGGTAGAGCGTAATCGGTTGAGGTAAGGGTTGAGTTTCAAAGGGACAAGTCGGTTTGATTGTTTTGATCGGCTAACCATAGCCATTTGATGAGCATCGATTAGTTCTGTAGATTGAGGTCAATTATTCTCAGTCCTCCAAATTATTTGGGCAGGGTTACTTTGTTCCACGGTAGCAGACAGTGACCTCTCGAGAATTTGTCTGTGGTGCCTCGCCATAAGAATCTACGTGTTATTTTGGTTAGGGTTTTTGTTACCCATTTTGGTAGCATGAATCCTTACATATAGTGCAACGACATCGCGTTTAGTACCGCATTCACTAGGACTGCTCTACCAGTTGGGGATAGTGCTTCCCCGCCCATCCCTCGTATCTTTGTAAAACTTTCAAGATAAGCGAGAGGTAGGCTTCCTTAGGTGGGCGTCAAATTGAGAGGGGAAGGCCGAGGTACTATGTGGGTAGTTTTAGGCAGGGACATTGCATTGCGCTGTCAATAATGGAGTTGAGGTTAGGCAGAACGACTATTAAGATGTATCCGCTTTTGGTTAGGTTAATCTTGAGCCCCGATGCTTCCCTGAACATGTTTAGTATGTTATGGATGATTTTCATATTTTGTATATGTGCTGGGGTAAAAATGGTTGTGTCGTCGGCGAACTGTAGGAATGTCGTTTTGAGGTTTGGGATCAAGACTAAGAGGGATTGAGCCTGTTGTATGATCGTTTAGATGGTGTCAGTGGCTATTATGAAGAGTGGCGGGGATAGCAGGTCCCCCTGTCGGAGGCCTCGTTGGTGATAAAAGTACTCTCCTTTTATGCCGTTAACTTTAACATGGGATGTGGTAGAGATGAGCAGGTTTTTTTATCCATGTTATCCAAAGTGTTGGGAATCCCCGTGCTATGAGAACTTTGAGTAGATATTCTCAGGATAAGGTGTCAAATGCTTTGGAAAAGTCAATCTTGAAGAAAATTAACGGGATACATTTTTTTTGTGGAGGTAGGCCAGTAGTTCTCATGTGGAGAGAAAGATTTGCATAAGTTGTTTGCCCTTGACAAAAGCTGTTTGGTTGTGGTGTATTAGTTCAGGTAGGAATGGTTGTAGCCGGGTTGCTAAGATTTTAGTTATTATCTTTGGTAGTGCCGAGAGTACACTGATCGGTATGTAGTCCAATATCATTAGAGTATTTTGTTTTTTGGGTATTAGGGTTATGTATGCTTGGTTGATGTGTCAGAGGTCTAGTCTATTGTGGTAGAAGTTAGTCACGCTTTTATAAACATCGTTGGAAATGATGTTCCAATATGTTTGAAAGAATTATATCGGGAAATCGTCTGGCCCCGATGCTTTGTCCTTTGGCAGCGCAAAGATGGCTTCTTTGACCTCTTGTAAGGTAATCGGGTCGATGAGCGCGCGTAGCTGATCATTGGTGCTCGTGAATATAGAGGTTGGGTTGGGGTTTTCTACGTGGTTTTGGTATAATGTGGAAATGATAAGGGTTAGTGGGGTGCAATGTTTAGTACCTAGAAGTGCCCTGTAGTACTTGACAAATTCTTGGAGAATGAGAGGTGGATGTGTTATGGCTGGCGGAGGCATTTGTGTATTGGTGAACTGTGGTTGGATTTGTGGTATGAAGTTACTGTTGTGTTTAACTGAAGCTATCGCATGATAATATTTGATGTTACAGTCCCCTTTTCGTAGTCAGTTCATACTAGAGCGTTGTTTCCATTTGGCTTCTTGAATTCCAACTAGGTTGTAGGCATGAGCACGTAGGTCAATACGTAGTTGGAGTTCAATGTTGGTGAGGTTCTGTGTTTCCTCTATTGTGTCTAGCTTTCTAATTATGTATTTGGTTCATTGTAACATATGTTTAAGGCCGTGGTATTTGTTTTTTGCCCAAGATGTGATTTTTTTTACCCGATTGTATTTGAGGATTATGTTGCGCGTTTAATTGGCGGTGAGTGGTACGAAATGCCATGCTTGTAGGATAATGTCTCTTGATTCCTCCGATCTTAGATAATATCTTTCGAATTGGAAGGTTCTGTTTATTAGGTTGTCGGTTCTTTGAAATTGTAGGCGTAGTAGGGCGTCGTCTGATGTGGGTGCCGATATGTCCAATAGGTATGACGTGTGTGTGGAGAGTTTGGCCCAGTGATCGGAAAGGACAACCCTATCTAGTTTGGAGAACGATGGTTAGGGTCGTTTGTTTGACCATGTGTACATTCTTCCATTTAGGGGTTGCTCTTGGAGTTTTAGTGTCACACCCCAAAATAAATAAATTGGATTAAGAGTGCTTAATCCCGCCACGTACGCACAACGAGATGTGCGTACTGAAGGCTAAAAGAATAAAATAATACAATCACATAATAAATAAAATAATAATAAATATGAATGCATGACCATACAGTCCAGAATGAACAAAAGAGTACAACGCCTGCATTGACGGGGCTAGCTCCATCGGAATGGACAGTAAAATCTCTCAAATAAGAACCCAAAATAAAGAAATAAGACGCGAAACCCGATGGATCCTAATCAATTACCCTGCTCACATACGAATGTGGCAAAACATCTCTGTCACCACGTAGGACTGCATCTAGCACTCTCTCATCAAAATAAATCCTGCACTTGTAAACTGGATCCCACAACCACCGTGAAAACGTGAGTAATTTAAAAAAAATACTCAGTACGGATTTAGATTCAGCCTTAAGATTTAATTTTTTTTAGACTGGACCCAAAAACCGATACCGATTTTTAAAATACAATATAATATTCATATATAAATAAAATAATATTTTTATGCGCATTTTGAGAAGTTTGCTTAAATATTATGACATAAAATGATAAGAAAACCCAAAATAGAAAATATGTGGAATAATAGAAGGTAATATATAGTACGAGAAAAAAACACCCTGAATAGAAACCTAGTTTGTAAATTTACAAGACTCATCCCGAATGAGCACTACTAGGGCCCACCTTACTAACTCGGGCCTTGCCTAAGCAGGTAGTACTAGGGCCCAACTTACTAACTTAGGAATTTATGTTTGTGCGGCGATAACACCGTATAAACGACAATTCGGGCTCCCGAGGCGATAACGCCATAGAAGAGTGAACGACTATAAAGCACGTACTATGGTCTGCTGAATCTGGTAATTTACCTTACAAAATAGAAGCAAACGGATATAGTAAGTCTTCAGTTACCATATCGCCAAAAGGAGATAACTACCCGTAAATTGATAAATCGAAAACAAATGAGAGACTACACTGTACCAACCAAGGGTTAGAGGACCGCATCCCATAAAAATAATAAAACGAAATATATACAAATGAGAACCTATACTGTACCCATTAGGGCCAGAGGATCGCATCCCGACTTTCTCTGTACCAACCAGGGGCCAAAGGAGAAAGCCCTTCAGACATACCAGGATCCTAAATAAGCTGGATAAATAAAATAATATGACCGCCCACACTAAATAATATAATATCTCGGAGTAGATTCTAGTCTCGAATATGACCGCCCACACTAAATACTGAAGGATATGGTATCCTAATCGCTCAAATTTAAATTAAAAATCAAATCATATTAAGAATCATAAAAATATAATATTGATAAAAAAATGCTTCTTTGACACAACCGAACCCGCCAAATAACGGGGTCAGTGGATAACCGATAAGCAAAGATGCGCAGTGCATATACAGACCAAGGGGCCCCACGAGCCAACCAGTTTACCGAACGTAACCCGTTGGTCTGGTTATGCAAGACAACTTTAGACTGAGAAATTATTCGGCCCGCCTCTCAACACTCTCATGCATTTAATGCATGATTAACTACCTAAATCAAATAATAATTTGATGATAATAATATTAACCTAATATTATACTCTACAACTTGATTATTTAATTCTAATCTAATCATATTTCGGGATTATTTCTCGAGTCCTACTCCTATCATGTCTACATGCAATATGACATGTGAATGCGGGTAGGCCCCAAAAATGTTAGTCAATTTACTGAATGCAATGATAGTTCAATTCGGATCTCTAATTAGTGTTTGGGTTTCTAATTCTGAAAAAAAAGCAAATCCTAGAAAACCGTACCTGAGAATGCTGGTAAGGATCGCTGTTTACCCTTGAAAAATCTCAAAGATAAGCAGCTGAGTAAATGAAAATAAATATCAATTGTTGATAATAAAACATAAGAAAGGGGAAAGAGAAAGGGCCCACTGATCAGAAGAGGTCGCTAACGAACCCCGGAACAAGTTCATTTGTCCCATAAAGAAATATCAGGGTGAGAGACAAAGGTGGATTTGATTCCTCAGTGCTCGTGCTTTTTCTTGTAATTTCAAGCACAAGTGCGGGTAAAATAGAGCTAGTTGGTTTTGCACTTTTAGGTTCCTTCTCGTAAGAAATTTCTTCAATAATTAGTTCTTCAGGGTTCACGAGGCGTTCATATGGTGCTTCTCTCATGATCTTTATTTCTTCTTCCGTCGGCATGGGTGGGTCTTGATACGGAGTTCCACTTCTCAAAGTTCATTTGACTTCCTATATATCAGGGAACTTTAAACCACAAAGCTCGTCCCTCGATGTTATCGCCTTTATCTCTCCTTTGGGATTTGTCTCCTTTGGAACCTTTATTATCTTGTTCTCTCCCATTGAGTCTCATAAGTTGTACATTGATAGCCTGCATCTTCTCTAAAAAGAGCTCATTCATCTTTTCTTGCCCTTATATGAATTCAGAACAAGCTGGGGCAATGTAAGCGGGTCTTGATTGATTGAACTGAGGTCTACTGTCTTGATTCAGGAATGAAGTGTTCTGATAAAAGTCATGGCTACCACTCTCAGAAGGTTGCTGGAACTGATGATCCCATTGATTGTTCTGATATGAGTTCTGGTCGTAGTTCTCATAATTTCCTGAATTTGATCGTCCTTGCACCCACTTTTGAAATTCAGATGAATCCTCTGATTGGTGCTCAAAAAGAGGATTAGACATGAATGAATGCTCGTAAAGTGGGTTTGACATGAATAAAGACTCATTGTTGACTGGACCCATCCCTTCATCTGATTATGCCAGAAGACACTCCAGGTAGTTGTGGCTTTCATCTCCATAAAGATTACAAGACGTTGATTGGACATTCCCGATCGCTTTTATTTATTTACTCTGCTGGAGTTGCATCTGTAAGACATCAATTCTCGCTGAGAGTGCAGAAAATTGGTAAGTTCTTTCCTACCTTCATAGCCTCCTCTGCGACGACCATGGTCCATACACTATTCTTGTGCCACAAGTCGATCAAAAAGTCTTAATGCCTTATTGAGCTCCATCTGCATGAAGTTAACGAGCGTGCGGTTACTATTTGTCAAGCCTTGGTAAAAATTCTCAACTATCATCCAATTAGGTATGTTATGGTATGGACAAGAGTTTAATAATTCCCTATATCTTTTCTACACCTCACACAATGACTCATATGTATCTTGCCTAAATACTGAGATTTGTGCCCTAATCTTTGTAGTTCTCTAAAGCGGAAAGAATTTGCTCAAGAAAAGATTAGAGAGATTGGTCTAGATACCAACTGAGTCTTTAGGAAGAGAATTTAACTATCTTTTAGCTCTATCCTTTAGATTGAAAGGAAAAAGAGAGAGATGATGTAATCTTTTGTCGCTCCATTCGGGCGGACTACTCCTAAGCACTGTAGAAATATCTAGATATGATCATGCAGATCTTCGTGCTCTAATAAGTGATAGCAGTTATTTTAGAGGATATTGATGGTGCTTGCACCATAACTGGGTGGTTCTCCCACTAGACGTGGAAGTTTGATTGGGCCTCTAATATTTTCAGCTCGTGGTGCTCTATAGTCTAGTAGTGTTCTGGGTACAAATGGTTCATCATCCTTGATGGGTCGGCCTCGATTCTTTCATTGGTAGATTGTGCATTCATCATGTTTGTCGAGCCTTGAGAGTGTCTGAATCAGAAGAAGAGCTTGATATGCTCGGTATTATCTTTCTGCTCCTCAATTGGTAGACTGCAATAAGAAGGAGTCTTTCCAGTTTAATTCCTGAAATAGATAATAAAAGAAAAAAACTAAAATAAAAAAATAAAATTCTAGAAATAAAAATAAAATAAGTCTAAAAAAATTGCTACCATCCTTAGCAACGGCGTAAAAAAGCTTGATAGCGCGTGACTGTACTACCTTTAAAATTTATAATCCCTAATAGTACTTTAGTTCGGCCACAAGCGTACGACCTACGTTCAGTATAGTAAAGGTGTCGAACCACAGGGACGGTGAAAAATACCGGACTTATTTTACTTTGGGTCTCTAAAATTAAAAAGCAAGTAAATGAGGAGTTTGTTCGGAAGAATGAGTTATGGGTATTTTAAAAGATTAAAAAGAAAGCAATAAATATTTTTGGTTATTTTTTATATTAATTAGATAAATGTTCCTAGGGTTTAGTTCTGTTTCCATTCGGATCTATCTCATACGGTCCGTATACTCTCATATATGGTATGTATGAAGCACAAACGAGTTACAATTACTAATAAAAGGTCATACTCTCTCACTGGTTGTGCGAATCCTAAACAAACAGTACCTAGAAAAAAAATTACATAAACCTTAACTCTCGCATGTTAGCTTAGATCCCTTAGTTTGAGTGCTGGTTTTCTGTAGGCACGCTCGATCTCTCGATCTGAGCGGGGTTCAACCTCTCAGATATAACTCGATCTACTCTCTCGGGTCTCAGATATATCTATTGTACTTTGAATGACTTTGATAAACTACTCGAATCTTAGACAGTCAAACTTGGAGTCAGGCCACGGCTCGGGACCTACCCTAGCAGTTCATCAACAATCAAATAAGTATAAAAATACTACTCAACACAATCAAAACACAATCATAAAATGAGAAAATATCTAATAAGCAATCATAATCCGAGTTTCATATACCTAAATAAAAACTAAAGTACTTAGCCGCTCATGGTAAAATAGAATAAAACAATAAGGATACAAAAAGCGAGTACTGAAGACATAAGAGCAAGAGTATCAAAAAGTAATAAGAAATGCAATAATAAAGCAAAATAAACTCTAAATTTGCTCATGTACTAGTCTCTTGTTACAGTCTCTGTCTCCTCTTGAGTGTGTGGACTCCTCAATCCCTTGATTCGCCTCGAGAATGGTCGAAGAATGCCGAACCGTAGCTGTCATAATCCTAGGGTTTGGAGCATCCAAGAACACCTTTAAAGATTGTTGGAGGCGTTCTTTTGTAGTAGAGAGTTAATAAAATTGGAAGGGAATCAATCAAATTAGTTTTTGCCTTCTTTATTTTGATTTTCGGAAATAGCTCATACGGTCCGTACGGTACCGTACGGCCGTATGGGTATTGTTCACAATGCAATGGTTGGTAGTTTGACCATAACTTCTTCGTCCGGACTCCAATTTGAGTGATCTAAAACCGTTGAAAATCTAAAAATAAGATTTACAAGATTAACACATTATCTTAGTCATTTCATGATATTAAATTATTAGAATTGGACGTAATTTACTGCTCATGATCTGTCTTGACTCCGTTCATATTCAAATTCTTCTTAATTATGTTCAATTACTCTGTTTTTGCTCCAAAGTGTGAAAATATGTGTTCTAGTCTCAATTTTTCAGCTATTTAGCGTGTATTTTCCTGAAATATAAAATACGACCAAGGCATAATCAAATCCAACAAAAGAGACTTAAAATGCAATAAAAATAAATATGAGTTTGAGAATTATATCTCGCTTTTAAGCACAAAAGGGGATAAAAAAATATATGAATGCGCTACATCAAGTACCAAGAAATTATATTATAAGAAAGTGCAGAAACTAAATTAAACTGTACCAAACAGGGTGACTGATTTCATTGTATTACTAAGTTGGAGAAACATTTTAGAATCTTTATAATTCTGGGAGATCCAAAATTAACTAGAACCTTCCATGATAGATATGACTTGCACAAATCACAATCTACTAAATACTACATACTGCTATCTCAGATGATACCAAGTTACAAAAACATATAAGTTTTAAGTAAAAGAAACCTGAAGATGGAAGATAACAACAAGCAGAGTACGAATTCAAAGTTCCTATTTTTGGATCATTTATGCTTTACATCTTGGCTCACTCCTTGATTTGTATGAACATTTATAGAAACAAAGAAAAAAAAAAAGAAAAAGTACAAGCAAAGAAAGTAACCGGTAGATAATTTAAGGATAATTTAAGGATCAGAAACCCAACAAATTCATATACAAATAATAAATTACCTTGAATTCATGAAATAAAATTGCACATAGCAATTCAATATTTTTTGTTCTATTATTATTAGTGGATTAGTGGAAAGTATCAGTGACATGAAAGAACTTACCGGTAAAACTAGGGGTGTCAATTATCAACCCGACTCGACGGGTTAACCCGATCCGACTCGACATGACCCGAAAATAAATGGGTCAGGTATGAGTTTAATTTTTTTGACCCAAATCGGATCGGGTCGAGTTCGGATCAACCCGATCCGACCCGATTAATTATGATTTTTGAAGTAATTTTATGATTTAGTACTAATTAAAACTTAAATCTACATTAATTATATACTAATTAAGATTAATTATAAATTAATCAATATTTAATTGCTTAAAATTATATAAAAATAATTAATAAATATTTAATTATTTTACACGGGTCGGGTCGGGTCGACCCGTGACCCGATCGGGTCGGATATGGATTAACATTTTTTGACACAAATTTAATCGGATCAGGTCAAAAATAATAATAAAATAATATGATCCGACCCGAACCCGACCCGACCCATTGACACCCCTAGGTAAAACTATGTTAGCAAACTGTTCATCAAAACTCAGAGGAATGATCAGAAATGAATACTTCTAATAGTCGTTGCTTCCTTAAGAAACTCACTGATTCACGAATTCAGCCCTGCACCACCACTCGAGGAGAGGCGATGTTGCCACATTAATAGAAACCCGAGCTCAATTTCGAGAGAGAATGAAGAAATCAGAGGAATTCGATGAAGTATCCAAACCTAGAAATTGGGAAATGATGAAAATGTTAGAAAATAGGAAGAGGGAAGCCGAGTCGGGTCAAGTCGGAAATGAGAAAAAAAAAGAGAGACAAGATGCAAATCATACTCAAATCAAGCCAAAACTAAGGGAAGAGAGCCAAGCCGGCCATGGCTTCCCGTTGGTTGAGATGGGCTAAGAGAGAAGACGGACACGCACGAAGAAGAGGGTTGGTTTTCTCTTTTCTGAATGAGTGCGAATGTGGGACACGATGATTTTCTGAGTCAGAAGTTTGAGCGGGATAATTATGAGGAGGGGAAGGGTGCGATCGAGGAACCTATGAACCAGTGAAGCAACGAAAAAATGGAAACTGACTAGAGAAGAAAAATGTCGCTATCTAAATCTAAACCTTTAATTATTCGTGATCTCTTATGTAAAAGAGTATTTTTGAAAATTCACATCTTAAAAAAATCCAAAATGACTGAATTAATTCAGTTCTTAGCTTTTTTTTTTTAAGATAGTAAGAAATAAGTTAGTAAGACTTTTGTCATTGTGATATTAACTCATTACTAGTATCTTATCTATGCGTTGCTACTGTGATGTCTTTTAAAAATATAAAAATTCATATTTTCATGTGAAAGAAATAAAAATGAAGATATTTTGTTAATTAATATAAATTTCAATCATAAATACATAATTAATATAAAATAAATGTAAAATTGAGAGAAAAGTTGACATTTAGAATTAAAAAAAAATGAATTCATAATTGATAACTATCTATGAAAAAAAGAAATGAAGTAGAGTAATTATACTCCTAAATTATAAAGCATTTCGTGTAATAATTAAAATTAAGAGAAAATTATAATTTTAATATAAATGATCATAGAAATAGTAATATTATTTGATGAATAAGTTAATATGATGATTGATATTAGTTCTAAAAATTTAATAAAAAGTCTGAATCATTGCAGAATCAAAACACTTATGTTTAATAAGGAGTAAGGAGTGGAGATACTTATTACGCCATAGGGGGATCTGTGCGTATGTACTTCGGAGGTTTTGTATTGAATCTACTGATACGGTACTAAATCCATTATTTTCTGAATTACTTGGTAGTAGGGGTGGTAAAAAAACTCGTAGCTTGTGGCTTGCTCGTGACTCGATCGGGATCGGATTGGTAATGGCTCGCTCGAAACTGAACCGAGCTCATAACGAGCTGGCTCGTTTGGCTCATTTTCTTAGTGAGCCGATTATGAGTTTGGCCTGGCACGGTCCTTCCTGGCTCGGTTAATTACTGTGCTGATCTTGACCGTCCATACATATATTCTCTTAATTTTATCTGTCTGATCTCCTTTTATGAAACCCTACGCAGACCCATATTTAACCACTCAACCTCTTAGTGCCGCATCCATTCGACTATTCCCCTCTTTCTTTCTTTCTTTCTTTCTCATTCCATATGTTCGATGATTCGAGAACCCTGACCTAGATCAGAGCTCTTCCACGGCTCCACCTCTCTCTGTCGTCTAACCACCGCACTCGTCAGTCACAACGCACTCTTCCATACGACGCTCAATCAGTAGATCATCACACAGCCCACACTCGCCAGTCGCAACTCATGGTACTCACCTCTCTCACCGAACACTCAGTCTCTCTCTGTCTCTTTGTACTATTTAAAGGAAAGGGAATGGTCCAAATGAATTGTCAGCTTCAAAGAAAAAGAGAAAATAATACAAATGGGTGTGCAACAACTATACTTAAGTTGTCATGTGCCTTTAAAAAAAAAAATTGTGGGGGCTCCAAAGAACAATTAATCTTCTCTGTTTTTGGACACTTTTGCTTCAAAATGTAACTAGAGAATGATTTTTTTCTTGGCAGGGTAACCAAATATTATTAAAATTGAACTTAAAAATAATAGTAGATACATCCAGGACAATGATCTGTGTTTTTATAATATTAAAAGAAAATTCTACATTTTCAGAGAAAAATATTACTATTTTAGTTCAACGTTACTTTATATTGTTAGTATCTTAGTTTAACGTTGTTTATAGTTTCTTGCTAGTACCTATTTTCTTACTTCTTTAATTGTAAATCATTGTAGAAATGTCAAAGCCATCATCAACAGTACCGCTGCCAGTAATGACATGATATCAGATGTAATTCAGGTTTCTGATGAGAGTGACGTAGGAGAACAAGAGAATAATGTGGATGATGGAACTAGTCCCATCCCAAGTTCTAATCCCAGTGGTGGGCGAAGTTCTCAAGATAAGAAGAAGGTTCGGAAAAGAAAATCTGAGGTTTGGAAATTTTTTAAATTATGTGAACTTGCTGAAGGGGAACAAGAAGTGAACCGAAGAGTTGAATGCAAATTTTGTGAGCAAAAGTACAAGTATGTTCCAGGTGGTACCACATCAACCATGCAACGCCACATTAAGGGTTGTGGTAGAATTAAGAGAGCAAAAGGTAAAACATCTGGTCTGATTTCAATTTGTGAAAGTAGTGAGCATGGTGAAAATGAGGTAATTAGAAAGGGTTGGGGGAGTATTGCCAATTTAAAAGTAGAGAATTACTTGCTAAGATGATAACAGCCCATGAGTTGCCTTTCATGTTTGCTGAGTACCAATGGTTTAATGCTTTCATGAAGTACAATAATCCTATGTACCAGAAAGTGAGTAGAAATATCATTAAAAAGGAGTGCGTGAAAGTGTTTGAACTTTTATTTTTTATTTTTAGTTTGGACCTGTCTATGAGGTATTTCTTCCATGAAAAATGGGTAAGCGGGTAGTATATAACTGTAATGAAAAGAAATGTACCTTAAATGCCCTTAAATATCAATTTGGGATTAAATGAACAGATCTGGGATTAGATAATTCGACTATAGTGCCTTTGCATGCGCACAGCAAAGAGCGCTAGGGGTTGTGGAGCCCGTTGAGGATATAGTAAGAAACATAATTGTTCTTTATTTATTTTTAACTTGGGATGTTGCATTAAAACATAAATATGGTATTCTTGCAGGTGGTCATGAAATAGCAATAGGCTTTCAAGGAACTCCCAACAAAGCAACAAGGTTGTTAGGTTGTTGTTTGGATTTGTTGTTGTCTCATATTATTGTGTCATGTTGTCTAATGTTTTGTTGCATTTTGGATCTGTTTGTCGAATTTTGGATCCTTTTATTGCTAGATTGCTAGTATTTTGTACCGTTGAACAAGAATGGTGACATGGTATAATTATTGTGCTGTGCCGGTACTGTCATTGTGTTGGTATTATATTGCACCGTTATTATTTACTATTTAGTGGTAGTTTCTATTAACTTTTTAAATGTAATATTTAACTGAATTGTGGTGTTGTACCGTGGTTTGAAGTCATGTAGAAATTTTGTACACTTTCTTTAAATACTTGAATATTTGATGGAGCTATTGTTAATTAGCTTAGCGAGCTAAATCGATCTAGCTCGTTTGCTTAACGAGCAGTCTCGAACTGAGGGTTTTAGCTCGGAACCTAGTTGCTTAACGAGCTGGCTCGAGCCAGTTCATTAACGAGTCGATTATGAGTTTGGGCTAGCTCGGCTCGGCTCGTTTACAGCCCTACTTGGTAGTACAACTCATCCAGTTAAAAAAATACTGGTATAACTCCAGACAGTTCAGCGTTTATGCTTGGAACAGTCTTTGTCCAAGGTACTCAAAATTGGTTGCGTGCATCTTTTGTTTTTTGCAAGTTTCTTTTATTTTTCTTTTCCTTTTCCTTTCCCTTTCCTCAAGAACATCCTGCATACTGTACAGCGAATATTTGTCGTTTAAAAACATTGAATTAAATGTATGCACTGTGAATGTTTTTCTTTGAGCTGAATATTTCGGAATCCATGAAGTATGCATGCCCAGAATTTGTAAATTTCCTGACATAAGTATTTAATGAGCACTGTTATATTCCTATTAGTTATTATTGGAGGACTTATTAATGTATTTCTCCGGACCCACTAATTATGGTGTGGAAAATTTGCATCCAAAATTTGGATGAGAGGATATACATGCCAATTATTCGGATAAAATCATAGAAGACATTTATTTGCATCTCTAGGAAGTCAATATAGTAGCTAAAATGTGCATGTAGAATGTAAGTCATGATTAAAGTGAAAGTGGGGAGGAATTCAACTGGCTCAAACCGTAATCAGAAAAATGATAAATCTCATATCATGATTAAATGTCCTGAGAGGATATTTGCACTCCCAACGTTCCAATATGAAGGACTGTACACGTCAACTTAGAATTTTATACTAGTAGTTTTCTAATTAATTCGAATTTGCGCAATATATATTTTTCATCTATTGCACTTTTTTTTTGAAGCTGAGGGCGGTTGCCCTACTGAAATTTCATTAAATAAAAATCAAAGTATTTACATGATTATGTACAATCAGAAAATAAGATTCTAAAAGTAAAAATTCTACAAATCCTAAAAAAGAAGAGACTTCTAAGCTAATCTAGCAATAACAGAAGGGAAGAAAAGAGAAGAAAGGAAAATAGAGGAAAAGAAAGGAAAAGAAAAGAAAAGAAAAGAAAAGAAAAGAAAGTTGCAGAACATTGCTACTAATATTAAGAGGACAGCCAAACAAAAGTCCTCCAACTAAAAAGGGAAAAATAGAAGAAAAAAAAATCATTTACCTTATTTTAAATAACTGGAGTAATCGTTTGATTGAGCAAATAAGGTGAATGAAAACGTACAAAAATAATTAAATGGACGAACAAGTAAAATTGCAAATGCTCAGGGATTATTCCAGATATTTCCTTCAGGGGAAAAATAGCTGTACCAAAATTGGTTTCAAGCTTTCAAGAGCCACTCATTTTAACGCGTGCCATCTTGCAATTGATTAATTGATCAGGTGCCGAAACGAGTGCATGAGTTACAAAGAGCAACAACACATGGCTTTGGTTCTATGGAAAGCTAACCGACGAATGGCTTAGCCTCTAAGCCTCTATAAAGCAGATTTAAGTTCGGAAAATTTATTTGGAGAGAGAATTTATCTGAAAAAAAAATTTAGTAAACACCAGGCGAGGAAGAGGGGAAAAACAGGAAATTTTTTTTTAAAAGGGATTGTATGTATTCAGCCCGACAATTGATTTGCATTCGCATTTGAATGCTTCTGTAAAGATCATTGCCAAGGTAAATTCACAATTAGATTTAGTGGAGAATGATATGCTTTTTTTTTTATTTCTTTGATTTATGAATTAATGGTATGCTTTTGAAGATTCAACTAGAATCATGACATAGATGCAGACTTTGTTAACTATCTATTAATTGTTATCCTTTTTTTCAGGAGCAAAGTAAAAAAATATAAATATAGAGCGGGCAAAAAATTCCGATAAGGTATTTCTGATTCATAAACATAAGTTAGTAATATTTTCTTTTGTAAAATAATAGCAAAAAAAACTACATATGCTTCTTTTGCTCTCTTTTTTTTTTTTTCTCTTTGTTTTTAATATTTATAAACTTAATCAACTGATAAATGCTCGATATTGTTTTCTCTTAAAAAGTTTCCTTGTTTTGATGCCGTCTACATATGTTAGCTTTGCTTTGATTTTTGGATTAGCTGACAAAATACCATTTGTGAAAAAAAAATATTTGTTTATATTTCCACGAGATAATTTTTACAAGCACATATAATCTTACTTAAAAAATTTTAATAGCGCTTGCAAATTTAGGCATCGGCTCTACCTTTGAAATATAAAATAATTTTCTCACTAAAGTATATATTTATTTTTCCCTATGTCCGATAGGAAATAAAAAGAAGAAGATACTATCACATTTCTCTTCATTACGACCAATAAATGGCTTCTAAGATGAAGAAAGGCTTGCTCAGGCCTCTACGCTATCTTTCTCAAATTTTCGGTTAGCAGACTTTACATTTCTCTAATATTTTATGAAGTTAAATGTACCATGAGCGATCCGCATTCTCAGGCATACAGAGATTATATAATTAATTATATTATATTCGGTAAAAGTTTAGATTCGTATAAAATTAATACTAATGAAGAAATATAAAAAAAATGTGACGAGCTTGAATTAGTGAATGATTCAAGGACAATAATGTTCGAACAACTATTAGCATCCCAGAAAAACAAATAAATGCATATTAGTAATGAGATTACTGCGAGTGAATCTTTATAGTTTCAGTGTTTGATATTTTGGTACATGCTTAGATGGAAGAGAACCTGAGCTGCAGATTGGTTTTCCGACGAACGTAAGACACGTGGCGCATATCGGAATAGATTCAACCAATGAAGGGCCTAGCTGGGTAATTTACTATTTCTTCTGGGCTTCACTTCAAATAATAATATCAATAAGGACATCATATTAATGATTTGTTTTGTCAAAAATTAGATGAAAGAGTACCACTCAGCGCCACTTCCTAATGGAGATGAAGAGTCGGAGAGCCCAGCAGCAAACATATGGGCCTCCGCAGGTTAGCCATTTAAATTTTGGATTTTGCATCTGATCTCTCTCAAATTTCTCTTGCGGAATCTATATTCCTACTAGTCTATTTGTAAGGCAAGGCATATACAGTGAAGAATTAAAGAGGATTTGAAATAGAAGATAGGTTTTCAGTTTTCTCCAGATTCAAATGGTTAAGAATTTTTCTGTGACTGACTTTTTGCCAGTATCAGACTTAAACAGGGTGTTGTCAGTACAACTTAATTATTAGTTATAACACATCATTGATAAATGAGTATCATAAACACAATCAAGATTTTCTGTAAAATAAAGAAAGAAAACTGAGTACAATTTATATGAAAGATGAACTTGAGCTGATGGACAAAAAAAACAATGTTTGTGCCATAGACATGGTGTTTGTCGGAGGATTTGAAGACCTGAGGTCCTCCGGACGTACCAGTTCAGCATCAGTAGAACAATCGACGGAAGAATCCCCATTCATGTCTCCTGAAAATTGTCCGTTTCAACAGCCTGAAAGAGCAGAAATATCTAAACGTGCCAAGAAGGGACGCAGATACAAGAAGAAAGAAGGGGTCGAGGCACCAACCGACTCGATATCTGGCCAAGAACTGCCCGCAGTACCCAAGAAGACCCGCCGAAGGAAACAAAAAGAGTCTGAGGCAAACAAGAGTCCAATGGGGCCCTCGAGACTAAAGGAGTGCTCGACCGATGCAGCAGCAGCCAAGGAAATTGACCAGATGTTGCAAACACAGGTTATGAAGCCATTAGCTATTAGCACTTAAGAGCATATTGTTGTTGTTTGCAAGTTGGTGTGACTTGTACTATGGATCCTATATTTGCGCCATGAATTAAATTCGGTATATATAGTTCCATGTATATTGTTTCATGACTTTGTACTGAGAATTGCTTAAATTCGGTGTATATAATTGGAACAAGCAATAGTTATTTCTCTTGTAGAAATTTTGACCCTCTAAGACCATTTTTTTTAAATTCATTGTATATTTAATTTAATTATTCAACTTTTGCAATACATATACATCTAATCTATATTTGAAAAACATATCAATGAAGTAAAAAGTTAAAAAAATATTTTTATTATATAATAGAGCATGCATAGAATTGGGCTAATTTGAAAGTAATCTCATTTTTTATTACAACAACAACAATGACAACAAAGTCTTTTAATCTCATCTTTTATTAAATAATTAAAATTTCTATAGTTAGAAGTTAGGCTATCGGATTAAATAAAATTAACAAACATTATTTTCTATGTACAATAAGTACATTTATAATTTTAATATTTAATTTATAATAATTTTTATGTTTACAAGAGACAAAGAAAGATGCTTTCTCAAACATAAAATTAGAAGCAACTTTTTTTTTACTTTTTAGTTTTTAGCTTCTGGTCGTTCGGGGGTTTACTTGTTGGGTTTTTTTACGTTTGCTTTTCTGTTATGGATGTTAAGATTGGTACCTTTACTGTTATTGTCTTTCTTAAAATTAAACAGGATAATATTCTATGAGCTCTCACCAATGTTTATGGCCCGATTCTTCCTTCTTTAAAATCTTTATTTTGAACTGAACTTTTAGATTTATTTCAATTAGGATTACCTAATTGGGTTGTTGGTGATGACTTCAATACTATTAGGACTAGATCTGAGAAATTTGGGGTCTCTCTTGATTTATGAAATTCTTATCTTTTTAATGATTGAATTTCACATTTTTGTTTGTTAGATTATAAGAGTTCTAATAATAATAATAAAAAAAGGGAAAATTAGTCTCATGCCACCTCAAAACTTTAAATTTAGCAAAATGCCACTTCAAAGTTTTAACTCCCTCTAATGCCACTCTAAAATAAGTTTATTTTGTTAAACCGTAAAATTTAATTAAACAATAATAATAATTAAGAGGATAATTAAAATGATTTAGCATAAATTAATAAATAACTTGAACTAATAATTAAGGATATATATATAAAAAAAATAAATAAATCGATAAATAAAGCTAAATGAGAGTAGATATCTAATAATTGAACCAAAGATCAAAATAAAAATTTATAAAGATATAAATTTCGTAATATCAAATTCAATAACTAATACAAATCATGTTGATCTAACTCAAATTAAAGAAATAATATTTATAACAAAATCTAAAATATGAAAGTCCAACTTGTATTCTTAAAACGAAACAAGATGATAAAGGAAACATTCGATTAATAAAATTCAAGAATCATGATTTAGATTTAATAATACAAACTATTAAATTAAATGAGTTTTGATAATCGAATTTAACACAAGTAAAAAAATCAGAGCGAAATGACAACAAATCGATAATGTTCAAAGATGTAATCTCGGCTTAGTCAAAGTATTTAGAATGGAGAGATTTTAAATTAATTAATCGAATTTGACCGAGTTAGAATCAAATAGACTTGAACAAATCAATTACCAAACGATTAATGACGATTATACATGAAATAATAGGAATAATAACACTAACTATAATAACACGACTCAAATTTTGTCCGATACGAAAGGCTACGTAAAATGTCACGAAAAATCCAAACTTATCTCTCTCACCTCATTAAAATTTCAACCCTCTCTCTCTCCTATTTTTCTCCTCACCCGTCACTTCCCTCACCCGTTACCGCTTTTTGTTTCCGTTCTTTTGACTCGGTCTGGCGAGACCATGCCCCCCTCCGCTCTTAAACTTTCCGCCCCACCTCTCTCTTTCCACTCTTCGCCGAAGCCTTCACTCCCTCTGTTGGCCTTCCCTTCTGGCGACGACGCCTTTTCTTTTGCCTCCTTCCCTTTTTCTCTTTCTGGCGAGAACCCACGCCAAATCTGCCTCAATCGCCCTCTCTCACTCGCACCCCCTCTCTCGCGCAGGAGCGCCGCCCCCCCCCCTCACCACCGCCTTTCCCTCTCCGCTCTTGACTTCCCCAGGCGAGCAGCCCCGCTCCCCTTTCTGGCTCACCCCTCTCTCTGATCGCGTTACCTCACCTCTCAAAACTCAAGCCGCCGCACTCGTCGAGTCTCACACTGACCGGCGTCGAGCAACACACTTTGCCCCTCTCGGGCCGAGCCACCCTCTCTCGCTGGCCGCACATTCCTCCCCTTTGTTTCGCCTCTGTTGAATACTGGTAAATCCTTTCTTTTTCGGCCGTGTGGGCCTTGTGCCGAGGCTGAGCCTCGTGCCGCTTGTTATTCTGCCTCTGGCATTATTCTGTTGCTTGTGCTGATTTTTGAAAGCCTGATTATTGTCCCCTGGTACACAGTACCGTCTGGTACACTAATACCATCTGGTACGGTGACGCGGGGGAAACTGACATGGCTCCCTTGCTTGCCTTTGTGTTGTTCTGTCCGGGTTGGGCCTGTGCCCACCTTGATGCTTGGAATTGTTTGGAGTAATATCAATTGGTGCTGACTTGTGACATAAGGCCTGATACTGGTAAATTGGTTGATATGTTCCATCGAAAATTTGTTACTGCTGATTGCCTTGTTCTGAACTTGACTATCTGATTCTGTTCTGATGCTAGCGATGTTGGTTGACTTTGAAATGCTGATCTGTGAGTTGGGGATTTTTTTTTATATTGGATTGTCAATCTTGTGATCTGAGTCTGTTATCGTGTGTTGGTTTTAGTGTGCTGGTACCTATCTCGTATTTCCTATTTTTGATCATCTGGTTGTTAGTTTGCTCTTGTACCAGTTGTACCAGTAGATATGTTGATGGTTTGGTTATGATTCCCAGTATTGACCCCTTGAGTTGTTGCCGAATTGTGAATCTGCTAAGTTTAAGGGTCAAAATAAACTTCTGTGGTAATAACTCCTTTAAGGGTTATATGCACAAAATAAACCGTGGCGGGTAATTATATCTAAACGGATTCGAGAATTAGTTGATCTAAACTAAGCGGGCCGAAAGGTTAAATTGGATAATGATTTAATTAATTTATTAGCAAGTGCCGTAAATTTAAAAACGTGCGCAACTAATAATTAATTAATACTTAAAGCTGAATATGGGAGATGATTACACGATCTGCCTCAATAATGAAAATCCGAACAGATACAGTGGTTTCGGAGGCAGCCTATGATCCCAAACACATTAAAACACCAACACGTTTAATTAAATAAAAACATTAATTAAATTTAAGTTTAATTAAATTTCTTTTCTTTTAATTTGATTTTTATTATTTTTAATTCTAGTTGTATATAATATATTTTAATAATATTAAAATATAAAATGAGATATAATTAAAGAATATGATATAAATAATTAGGGGTTATAAAATAATAACTAAAGGATAATAATAATGTATAATATAATATACATATTAATTAATTTCTCTATTTTAATAATTGAATAACATTAATTAATATATATTAATCAATTTCTCTATTTAATAATGGAATAATACTTATAAATATATAAATATTTATATATTAATCAATTTCTCTATTTTTAATAAGAAGAATACTAAATATATTAAATATAAAATATTATACATTAATTAATTTCTCTATTCCTAAATAAGTAATCATCCTTATTATAAATCTAATTTAATTAAGCGATTATAATTAGTTAGCTTAATTAATCAAAATAAAATTTAAATCAATTATATTAAATCAAAATAAATATAATCTTAAAACACGAACATAAATAATAATGCTCCCGTCTCCGAGTCCGGTGTACCCTGACCTAACCAGACCCAACGCGAATAAGATACTCGCCCATTTAATTTATTTTGACTTTATAGGTTCTCGGAAATATCTTGACGACCCGACAATCACGTACACTCAGGATGAGACGGTTGACGAGATCGTGGGCCCCACCGGAGACCGAGCAATCAGACGTTATCAACCTTGCCAAAATATTCAGGTGCGGATTGCACTGAGATTTATGATTTCTTAGGACATGACTTAGATTATATTTTCTTTTCTTGTGATGTTGAAACTTGATCATATCATCCGCATTTCATTTTATATGCATTTCATTTTGATTATTAATTAGATTAATAATTAAGTTAATTAGTTGTAGGATAGATTATCCTAGATAGAGGAAGTAGTATTTAATAATTTAATATAATTAGTTACATGATAGATTATCTAGGATAGATTATCTTAGATAGATTAATTAGTATTTAATAATTTATATTGGTATTAATTAAGTACCTTGAAATTTTTATTGTACAAATAATGTGATTTGTAGATTATAATTAATCAGATTGTTATATTGATCAAATTAAGCGAGTCATAACTAAATTGAATTAAGATTTGTATTTGCATAATATCCGTTTTCTATAATTTGTATGATGTTATGAAACTCAAGGAAATTTTTAAGTTAAAAATGAATATCCAAATTTGGGTTTGGGAAGAGTGTCAGGACCGACTCGATTTCATAGTAAAATACACTTTAAATTTATTATTGAGGAGCTATTCCGTGGTTACAGTGATTATTTTATCACTTTATATTTAGCAGTGACTATTTTGTCACTTTATATTTGTTCGTGATTGATTCACTCCATTTTATATTATTTTCGGATAGTCTCCTTCAATTTGAATTATATATTGATAAAAATCGAGTCGTTGTTCGTTTCATTATAGTAAGGGACTGAGCGGGATAAATTAGGGATGGTTTTGATAGTGAATGACGCTCTCTTCTATAGAGCGGGCTCTCTTCTATAGAGCACTGGTTGAGGTTGGTTCTTTCTGAAAAGAATTTATCCCGCAAGGTCACTCGTGTGATATGGGAGTTTGAACCCGTACCTATCATATTATAATATCTCAGAATGATTTATTTTGGGTTTATCCTTGATTTTTAAAATATTCATGACATTCAAGTAGTGCATTTTTATAAACTCTTTTGGGTTCTTTTATACTATACTCAGAACAAAATTTATTCAATTTAATTATTTAAACATCAAATTTCATGTAACTGTAATATTTATTATAACAATAAATTTTTAATGGTTTTAAGTCTAAGCCTAGAGATTTATAACATCTCGGTGCCGGACCTAAAACCGCACTGAGTGATTTATCACTCACGTTTCCACGGTGGTTGTGGGGTCCAGGTTTTACAGGAGCGGGATCGAGTTTTTGATGAGAGTGCTAGGTGCAGTTCTGTGTGGTGACAGAGATGCTTCGCCGCTTCCGCATGTGAGCAGGGTAGTGGATTAGGATCTATCGGGTTTCGAGTTTTATTTCTTTCTTTTGGGTTTTTCTTTGAGAGATTTCGCTGCCCATTCCGATGGAGCTAGCCCCGCCGATGTCGGCGTTGTATTTCTCTTTGTTCATTCTGGACTGTATAGTCATGTATATTATATTATTATTGTTTTGTTTATTCTGTTATTTTCTTATTTTATTCACTTAGCCTTTCGTACGCACGTCTCGTCGTGCGTACGTGGCGGGATTAAGCACCCCTAACCCGTTGTATTTTTTCTGGGGTGTGACATATTTAGTCTTTTGCCACACTTATATATTTTGTGTTCATTTTTAATTAAGTTAAGTAAAATATCACTGTATTTTTGGGATGTATTTTTTTAATTCCAAAAATACCCTCATTTCTGTCGATATATCTTTTCCTACTAATTTCGTCTGTTAAAAATCGTTGATATCTCTGCAAAATGCGTAATGCAGAAAGTAAATTTCACATCATGATTCAGAACTTTAAAAGCGAAAATTCTATTTGTAAGCATATATAAATGCATTTTTGTAATTTTCTTTATGGGTCATTTGGATAGAAGATTTTAGTATGATTTATTTGTTGATCGTTTTCTCTATTGTAGAATAAAATAAAAAAGTGTTTGGTTTGACATTTGCTAAAATAATTACGCATTTTGCAGAGATATCAACGATTTTAACAGACGAAATTAGTAGGAAAAGATATATCAGACAGAAATGAGGGTATTTTTGGAATTAAAAAAATACATCCCAAAAATACAGTGATATTTTACTGAACTTAATTAAAAATGAACAAAAAATATATAAGTGTGGCAAAAGACTAAATAAACTTATTTTAGGGTGGCATTAGAGGGAGTTTAAGTTTTGAAGTGGCATTTTGCTAAATTTAAAGTTTTGAGATGGCATGGAACTAATTTTCCCTAAAAAGAATCGGCTCGAGAGGGATATAGTTCACATAAGGCTCTCTTAGATAGGATTTTTGTTTTCTCTGGTTGGGAATTGTATTTTTCTTCTATCAATTCTTTTTATCTTTCCTTGTATTTTCTCTGATCATGATCCTATTGTTCTTGATGCTGGCATTGTTGGTTTTATTAGGTTGTTTCATTTTAAATTTGAAAAGTGTTGACTTCAGATTGTCGTGTTTGATAATTTAGTCACAGATTGTTGAAGTTCTATATTTTAGGTCGGGATAAAGCCAAAGGTTAGTTCTTAAATTGACAGATTTAAGACGTAAGTTAAAAGGTTTTAGTTTTAACATTCATAGAGATATAGATATTAGTGTCACACCCCGACTGATAGGGCATGATAGACCCTACCATGAATATTTACATGTATGTTTCTGTAAGACATTTTGTCAGGTATATCCAAACAAACAAACAATATAATATCATCTCAGTTATAATATGTAATTCAATGAACAATTGTATACACAGAAAACAAGAACTTTGAATGAATATTTACAACGGTCCTAAGGTTATGAAATCCTAAAACATTCACAAATAGTACAATACAAATATGGATTTAACTAGTTATGATACAAAATAATATTGATACAGTATTTTAAAATATACACAAGATTAGTTCTTACACAATCGTCTGACTCATCTCGTGAGTCGCTTCCAAAACCTGTAAAAAGTACCTCAAAATAATGTAGTGAGAAATAAAATTTCTCAATATGAAATTTAGTTGTAGTATTGAATTTACAAGAAAATCATATTTAAAATTAAATACCCACAACTGCATATGTTAATAACATTATAATCAAATGAATATTAACAACAGATCGATAACAATGAAACATATAAAAGTCTCCATTTTACTTGGTATCAAATTGTATACTAATATCAAAATTTTGGTCCGATTTTCAATTACGAATCATATCATAATAGATAGCACAATTTTCAGTTCATTTTAGGTTCAAAAAATAATATAACCTCATTTTTCAACCAATACTATACACAAAAGGGGACGATTTTAAGATGCACATAATAAATCTATTTTTGAAGTCAGATTATGACTCTCGATCTTATATATATTACTTTCACATAATTTCAATGATTGGATACATAAATTCATTCCAGAAATTCAATATCGGAGAACAGTCAATATGATTTACTACTCAAAATGAAAATCAACTTATGCAAAATTCAGTAAACAATACCAATGCAAATGCTATCATATACAAAAGATGTAATTCAATAAAAATCCAAAATGCAATAACAAAAATATATATTTTCAGAAAATGAATTCTCTGTAATGCTTATAAAAACTACGCACTTGGTATGTAATCCCTCACGCATAACTAGTCGTTGTGTATCTGTGTGTCCATCGATCCCTCTTGGTCCCCCATAATGTTGTTTAGACCTAAATATAAGATAACGACTTATTTTAGTCTTTTTATTTTTTTGCTTTTGTTAATGTAAGTACTTCTTTTACGAAATTATGATTCATTTTTCATATTCTTATTTCAATTTGCCTGATCCATAATACTAATTAACCATAACTTGAAAAATTCTAGCAATTATGAACTACAATGAAAATAATATAAAAGATAAATCATAAAGACTAACTTAACTCATTACCATGGAAACATATTTTTTTGTGTGTGTATATATAGAGAGATGTGTTATAGTGCTTTGCAAAGCAAAAAAATTCATGTTGCTTTGGGGTGAGATTTAATATTTTGAGGTCTCAAATGGTCAATCTAAGTTGCTCAATAATTTCTTCATGTCAAAATATTGTGGGATATTAAATTTCATTATTTTTTGAGCTTTCTAGCTATTTTTAAATTATTTTTAAAATCAGCCATGAAATATGCTATTTTCTTATGTTAAACAATTTTTTAAAAAATAGCTAGAAAACTCAAAAAATCATAAAATTTAATATCTCATAAGATTTTTGATATGAAAAAGTTATTGAGCAACTTAGATTTATCATTTGATATTTCAGGATATTAAATCTCACCCCAAAATAATATGGTTTTTTACTTTGCAAAGCACCATAGCACATCTCTCTCTCTCTCTCTCTCTCTCTATATATATATATATATATATATATATTAGGAGTTTGTCTAGCATGCTTCCGTTAGTATTTCAACTCGAAATGCTAATGAGTCAAATTTTAATTTAATTAGCTCAACAAAATATTTATATGATAATCTTATAGTATACTAATTTTCATTGTGTTTGAAGTTAGTTTATTATGCTTAATAATTTTTAGAAAGTAAGTTTTTTTGACATACAATTTTTATAAATTTTCTATTATTTCAGGGCTATTTTTAAAAAATCATTAAGTATAGTAAACTAACTCCAAACACGATAAAAAATAGTATTCTATAAGATTATGTTATAAAAATTTTATTGAGATACTTAAATTAAAATTTTAAACATGAAAAATTAAAATTTGACTCGTTAGTATTTTGATTGAAATGCTAACGGAAGCATGCTAAACAAACTCTATATATTAGTTAATTATAAACCAAATAATTTTGAACTTTGTTATTTTAAAAATTAGATTCGTTATTGATATGAAATGTAATGAACTAGAATGAACAAAAGTGAATCCTTAATCAGATTATATCCTTTCAGATGTATTTGACTCTTGATTAATAAAATATAAAAGAAATTCTAAAGATATCATATCATCAAATGTACAATTATGGGTTTAGCTTTAACAAATTCATATATCCGGGGTCCATTAAGTTGATACCTACAACTAAAATATACTCATTTTGGAAAATTCTTAACCGTTCCTTTAGAATTGTTATGAAATGATAATTTAACTATTATTTTTGGTGGCATTTTGTCTTCCTTTGCTTATATATTACGAGATACATTTACATTGATCAAAACAAACTCCATCGAGAATTCAATAAAATTCAATAGATGATTATAATAGAAATGATTTACAGTTGAATTTTTATGATCAAAATGAATAATAGACAGATAAGAATTCAATGTTATGAATTTTCTGAAAATCATTGATTTTCTCTCTATTTACCAACTATATCATTATTCTAGGTTTAAAAATGGAGTTAAAAATGGAGTATGAATCACAAAGATGAGAAAAGAAGAAAAATAAGTTATTTGGAAGAAAATTGTGTATGTAATCTCTACTTGCGTATCGGAAGAAATAGCGGAGGAATACGCTAAGGGAGGAGGAGGAGAAGGATTATTTAATTTGTTCACAGTGTATTGGAAGAAATCATGTCAAATACCATCATTTTTGGATGGATTTCAAACACGATTTGGACCCCCTTCAACTCCCTTCGATTCCAAATTACGTTGTCTTCCCTGTCTGTCAGAAGGGGATTTGGCTTTGATAAAGGCAACAGACTCATCAGAACAGCCCAAAGAACATTAGGCGGGAATTCTATTGAAATGGTCGACTGGAGATGACAGTTAGGTTATTTCAAATTACGGCCACTCATTGACCAGCGGGACCCATGCTTATTTAAATTAACAGAGGGCAGCGCGCGACTCGTTTAATTCGTGATAATCAATCCTAGCTATTGAAGATTCGAAATGGCTGATGTGGCGAGAGCTGGGTTGTTTAGCTTAGTTTCTCAATCAAATCTTGTAATTCTTTTTTCCTTAGTTTCGCCTATATATAGGCACTGATTGTATCCATTCAGATTATGTGATTAATAAGAAAGTATTGAGATACACCAATTCAATTTTCAGCTTCCGTCATTACTGATTCTTGAGATTATGTTCTAATTACTTCACAAACGACTACAATTCTCGTCCAAATTTCTCTCCAGCATCCTAATTTTACATTAGGAGTGTTACAAATGGTATCAGAGCAAAAAGATCGTATCTGGTTCTTTCTTCCATGACTCATACTACTCACAGTACTTCTTCTACTGATGAGGTGCTTCCACCTTCTATTACTGTTGAGCAGCAACTAACGAGCATGAACAATATTCTTCAGAATCTATCAACTCGTGTGGCTCATCAAGATTCTCGTGTTTACACTATTGATTCCCAATTTAAAGATTCATAAGAACAACAAAAGGATGCCCTGGCTCAAATAATGACTGAATTACACAAAATGCAGTCAAACACACCTTCCACGCCTACCTCTCAGACGACACCTCACAAGTTGAGCGCACAGTTCCAATGACTACTTCGCTACAATACCAACCTCCTCATGCTACAGGTCCATTTACTACGTCTTCTGACAATCCACGATGAAGCGATGATTGTCGTCCACCTGATTCTTCTGCGCATTGGTTTCCTCCTCAAGTTGAATTAACTAAAATTTATGGTACTAATTTAGTTGATTGGCTCGATGACTGTGAGTATTACTTTCACATTTCATACACCTGATTATTATAAAGTATAATCTATCATTCCATTTTTAATTGGGGAAGCTAAGGAATGGCATCGTTCATTTAAATTCAACAATCCTGATCCTCCATGGTCTCTCTTTCGTGAGGAATTAAGTGATAGATTTAATTTTCGATTTCAAGAATCTTGTTTATGAATTCAAGAAGATCCATCAAACTCATAAGGTTGACGATTATATCAATTCCTTTGAAAAAAATTAAAGCACGAGTTTGGGCTAGTCAATTCTTTGAGGAAGAATTATATCATTTTGGATTCTTCAGTGGATTAAAGGATGAAATTGCAGCTGCAGTTAGTTTGTATAATCCAACTTCTCTCAAACAAACTTATAAATTAGCCAGACAAATTGAGAAATCACTAGAAAGTCAGTCAAGGATGTTAAAACCTATTTGTTCTCTCTCTTCTTCTCCTACTTTATTTAAGCCTTTTAAATCTCGAGAAGAACCAGTATCCTCTTCACTTCCTGTGCCTCAGAAAATTTCTGATTCTACCAAACTTTTATCTCTTGACCAAAAACGTGCTTTATGATTGTGTTTCAAGTGTGATGATAAGTATTTTACTGGTCATAAATGCACCATTAAAGGGATACGCATTTTAGAGGAAGATGAACTACCTGACCAAGTTGAATTTATTACTGAGGATCCACTTCCTGATTTGTCTAAATTCTCTCCTACTGATCCTCAGGGGGTTATTACTATTGGCGGATGAACAGTAAAAAATGAATGAACAGTAAAGTTGTTTTGATTAGAAATAAGTTGGGTTTATATAAGCCTTACAATCTTACAAATAACCCCCTGACAATATCTATAATAACATAAACCCTAAAACATATATCTCAACACTCCCCCTCAAGATGGGCGAAAGATATCCACTAAGCCCATCTTGTCACACCCTCTAGCTAAATCCAATGAGTTCAGTCCCTTCGTTAGACAATCTGCTGCTTGGTCTCTAGTTGAAACGTGACCTAACTCTAAGAGTCAACTGTTCAACTTCTCCTTGATGAAGAACCTATCAATCTCAATATGCTTGGTTCTGTCGTGCTGCACAGATTGTTGGCGATACTGATAGTAGACTTGTTATCGCACCACAACTTCATTTGGGCCCTTTGATCTACCTTGAGCTCCACCAACAGAGCTCTCAACTACAACATCTCTGCCACGCCTAAGGCCATGACCATGTACTCTGCCTCGGCTGTGGATCTCGCAACTACTGTCTGTTTCTTGCTTTTCCAGAAGACCAGATTTCCCCTACAAACATGCAATATCCAGATGTGGACTTCCTGTCATCAGGGCAACTAGCCCAGTCTGAATCACAATAATCCTCAATGTTCAAATGTTCATTCTTCCTGAAGATCAACCCATTTCCTGGTGCATTCTTCAGATACCTCAAAATCTGGTACACAAGATCCATGCGACCCTCTCTCGGGATCATGCATATACGACTCACCACACTCACAACAAATGATATGTCGGGACGAGTGTGGCTCAAATAGATCAAGCGACCAACCAACCTCTCGGTACCTTTCTCTATCAATCGACTCTCCCGCTCAAAGACTCGCCTTTGAACTTTCGGTCAATGGGAGCAATCGCGGTCCGCACCCCAAAGATACCTGTCTCCGTAAGTAAATCTAGCACATACTTCCTCTGGGATAAGACAATTCCCTCTGCACCACGAGCTATCTCAATCCCAAGGAAGTACCTCAATTGTCCCAAGTCCTTCACCTCGAACTCCTTTCCCAATTTCTTTTTCACCAACGCAATTTCACCTTCATCATTTCCCGAAATAATCATGTCATCCACATAAACAGCGAGCACTGTAATGTGAGCTCCATGTCGCCTAAAGAACACTGTATGGTCTGCATTGGTTTGCCGATACCCCATGCCTACCATAGTTTTCCTAAACCCGTCAAACCAGCTCGCTCGGGACCGTTTCAGCCCCGTAGAGTGACTTCGAGCCCGCACACCTTACCAACCGTTTGTTTTGTGCCAAAACCTGGTGGTACCTCCATGTACACCTCCTCCAACAAGTCACCGTGGAGAAAGGCATTCTTCACATCAAGCTGGTGTAACTTCCACCCCCCATTCGCTGCTAAGGAAATCAATGTTCGTACCGTGCTCATCTTTGCCACGGGTGCAAAGGTCTCATCATAGTCGATGCCATAAGTCTGACCGTATCCCTTTGCTACCAATCGGGTTTTTAGTAGCGCTCCACCCGACCTTCCGGTTTTGCTTCACCGTGAAGACCCATTTGCAACCAATCGTTTTCTTGCTCGGTGGCGTGACACGAGCTCCCTGTGTTTTGTTCTTGTCCGAGCCCCAAGTTCCTCTAAGCATGGCAAATTTTCCACTTCTGATCATCCTTAGCAACATGCCAACACTTAGGGATAGAGACAGTGTCCAAAGATGCAATGAATGCTCCATGTACAGGTGATATGTTAGAGTAAGAGACAAACTGGGCAATATCATGTGGAAAGCCATACCGATCAGGAGGAACTCCCTACATTGTCGCGAGAAGTCCTCCCGATCGATAAGGGCGTGGAGAGAGAGAGGAATCATATCACCTGTATATTCTGAATCTGAGGTGAATGGTGTAGATGTCTCAGGAGTCAGAGGAGGCAGGAACAAGGGACTTGGCACAAGTGGCACTGTAGGCACTGCTTCCTCATTTTGCTTTCTTCTTCTCGTGTACACCCTTAGCTCCCCCTGAGCCTGAGTCCCACCAATCTCTGGTTCGGTCCTCCCATGATCGTGCACTCTCGCCGACTCCACAAGTGGACAGGAATATCCCCCACACTCACCATCCTCCTCTCACTGCTACTATAATCCTCCCCCTCTCGCCTCATACCTCCTGTATCGAGCGAGTCACCAAAAGGCGACGCAACCTAAGTGGAGTAGTATGGCTCAAGTTCTAGAAATGTGACATCCATACTAACAAACAACCTCCTCTCTATCGGACTCCAGCAAATATACCCCTTCTGGGTAGCCGAATACCCAACAAACACACACTTCACAGCCTTTGGATCCAGTTTTCCCACATTCGGTCTGTTGTCCTGTACGAAGCACACACAGCCAAATATTTTAAGAGGTATAACGTCTTGATTCTTACCTTTCAGCATTTCGATTGGAGACTTCCAATCTAATACCCGCGAGGGCATCCTATTAATCAAGTAGGTCGCTGTCAGGACCGCTTGACCCCACAAGTGTTTTGGTACATTCATTGACATCATCATACACTGGGTAACCTCAAAGATGTGTCTGTTCTTTCGTTCAGCCATCATATTCTGCTCTGGTGTGTATGGACATGTGGTTTGATGTTGTATTCCCTAGGATGACAGGTACTCCCCAAACGCCCTGTTGGTGTACTATGTCCCATTGTCAGACATTAATACCTTCATAACTGCACCGTATTGGGTCTGAATCCCTTTATGAAAGTCTTTAAAGTAAGCAAACACATCACTTTTATTTTTCATCAGATAAAGTCAGGTCATTCGAGAAAAACAATCAATGAAAGAAACAAAATACTTATATACATTCACAGCAGTTGTGGGACAAGGTCCCCATACATTAGAATGCACTAAGTAAAAAATAAGAGAACTCCTACTCCCAGAACTAGAATACGAGCTCCTAGTGTGTTTCCCAAACTCACACGCATCACAAATCAGTTTTTCTTTATTAGCCTTTTCAAACAAAGGCGGATACAACCTACTCAATGCTAGAAAAAGAGGGATGACCTAAGCGCCTATGATGAAGCAGCAGCAAGTCCTCCACACTCCTCCCAACAACCCCTGAACTCTCTAGGAATGATGAGAGTGTCGAGTCCACACTCTCTCTATCCAGGTACCATAAACCACTATGCCATGTGCCGGGCCCCAAGCCTCCGCGCGCTCTCCTTCTCCGGAAGATCACCTTTGGAATATCAAACAAAATGACACATTTTAGTTGTGATATAATGTCACTTATGGATAAAAGATTCACAAGGAAAGGAAGGAGCATGCAAAACATGGACAAAGTCAAGGTGTCAGTACATTGCACGTGCACTTACCAATCACCGGCCGAGCCGCACCATCGGCCGTCCGGATGCTCTCGGGGGCATTAGGTGAGTATAAGATGAAAACTCCCTAGCAAAGACCACATACATGTCGGGATGCACCGAGTCCACTATCCAATCGGTGATCTGGAGGTAGATATAGATGCAAGAGCAAGTGTATCACAAGTAACTGTGGCTGAGTGGGCAAAGGAAGCAATGTTACCCCTTGTTGAAGCTGAGGTGGACACATCATCTAGCACCTGCTTCCCCTCACCTGCTACTTTCTGCTTCCTCTTCAACATCTTCAGGAACTCGTGATCCTCCTCAGTAAAGATCACGGTCTCCTCACCTTCTTCCTCTGCTACCGTCAGATGTGCCTGGTAGCCTCCTCTACCACCCCTTCGACCACCTCTGCCTCGACCACGGCCTCCAGACTGGCCTCTTCCACCCAAGTTCCTCTCATTCGGTGGCTTTGTACAAAATTACTTTAGATGACCTACCTCACCACAGTTGTAACACTCCCGGATCTCGCCCCTGTACCCTGTATTACCTAGCATAGAGACTGCAAGTGCCGACTTCACCCCTGGAAGCCCTGCTGCACCAGACTGGAGTCTAATCCTGCTCTCCTCCTGTACCATAGCCGAGATCGTCTCCTCCAGGGAGGGAATCTTCGGATGAGCTAGCAATACTGCACACCTTGGCTCAAATGCCTGGTTCAACCCCCTCATGAAGTGCATAGACCTTCTTTAAGTATCGCGCGCCCCTCTCTTACACTTAGGATCTTTGCAGCATGCGGCTGGCGAGAAAATGATCATAATCTGCCCACAGTCGCTCCAGATATGTGGCATACTCCTGAATCGATCTATCTCCCTGCACTATAGCCTCAATCTCTCTCTCGATCTGAAATACTCTCAGATTGTTTCCCACTCCATCGTAAGTTCTTTTTAGCTTTTCCCAGACATCTTTGACTCGATCTATGTCATCCACTGTGGATGTGATAGAGGGAGTCAATGAACTCAGAAGCCACATGTATATCGTCATATGAGTGAACTTCCACTCTTCCCTCTCTGGAGATCCCTCAGCTGGCTCCTTTTTATCCCCGGTCAAGTACCTCTCCAGGTCCTTACCCTCCAGAGTGTACCTTACCCGACGCGACCAGCTCAAGTACGAAGCTGATCCATCAAGCTTCCTGTCAAGCAGTGGAAGATCTATCCTCTGCACGGGTCTAGGTGTGCTCTCGCTCGCAGCCACACTGAACGCTCGCATCAGCATCTGGAGCTCAATGGCACTCAGTTTCGCCATCACCCCCTCCATTGGATTCTTACCCTCCTCTGCCATAACTCCAACTTAACTCACTCGCTATCTCCTTCTTGACTCAATCTTGATCTATGTCATCAAGATCCGAGCCGACTAGTCAACAAGCTCAATCACTCCCACTTCTCGGGTTTCGTGAGGTATCGGCCCCCAACGTCGGCCTCTTCACCACGAGCAGCATGACCGGATCGATCGGATGGGTCGATCGATCGATCGATCTAGTCTGGCGGTTGTCCTGGTGGTACTGGCGGTGGCGGCCTGGTGGCGGCGGTTTTGGCGGCGACGACGGCTACGGTGTGCTAGTTGTGACTAACCTAGGGTTTTGGCTCTGATACCATATTGGCGAATGAACAATAAAAGACGAATGAACAGTAAAGTTGTTTTGATTAGAAATAAGTTGGGCTTATATAAGCCTTACAATCTTACAAATAACCCCCTAACAATATCTATAATAACATAAACCCTAAAACATATATCTCAACAATTACAATGTGTACTGCTTCTATAAATACTAAACATAACACTCTCAAGTTCAAAGGGCATATTAGTCAATTAGATATCATGGCTATGGTTGATAGTGATAGTTCACATTCCTTTATTAATCCACATATTGTTCAAACTTTATCAATACCCACTGTCATTTCTCCTTGCCTTACTGTCATGATAGCTAGTGGTAATAGACTCACTTTCACCCCATCTTTGCCCCTGTTTATCTTTCACATTGCAACAAAATATTATTACCGTCGACTTGAGAGTCCTCCAGGTAACTGATCATGACATCATCCTTGGTATGGATTGGCTGAATTCCTACAGTCCAGTAACTTATGTGGTTGCAAGGATCAATTCACAGTTCATCATCAAGGCCAAAGAATCACCCTGCACAAATCCAATCAATGCTGAGCTTCATCTTTGTGAACACAAATTTAATCTCTCTAAGAAATCTCAGCTTAGTGGTACAATTTTTCTTGCACATCTATTTTGTGTCTCTGAACATGAGGTAAGTCCTGCCAAGGTACCTCCCTCTCAAGTTCAATCTATTCTTACTGTTTTGCTTAACCTATTTCTCTTCCTCCACAAAGGCCTTGTGATAATCAAATTCAACTACTTCCAGGCAGCAAACCGGTTAATCTTCGTCCTTATAGATTCTCACATTGTCAGAAATTAGAAATTGAAAAAATCTTGGAAGATTTGCTCAAGAACAATTTTATTTTAACCTTCAACTAGTAATTTTGCTTCTGTTATTCTTTTAGTTAAAAAGAAGGATGAATCATGGCGTATGTGTGTTGATTATAGAAAATTGAATGATTTAACAATTAAAAATAAAATTCCTATACCTATAATTGATGACCTATTGGATGAACTCAAAGGTGCTTGTTATTTCTTTAAACTTGATCTTAGATCGGGTTATCATCAAATTAGGATGAGTTATATGAATTATATGAATTTATAGTTATGCCATTTGAATTAACCAATGCTCCTGCTACATTTCAATCATTGATGAATTCTATATTTAAACCTTATTTAAGAAAATTTATGTTAGTTTTTTTTTATGATATTTTAATTTATAGCAAGGATTTTGATTCTTATTTGATTCATCTTAGGAATTAAATGATTCTTTTCAAGGTGGTCACTGTGGTATTGATGTGACTTATCATCGCCCTCGTCAGATTTTTTATTAGCCAAAAATGAAAGATGATGTCATTACTTACGTTCATTCTTGCACAAACTGTCAAATGAACAAATCTGAGCCCACACATACCCTTGGCCTCTTACAACCCTTACCAGTTCATGCCACCCCTTGGACCAGTATAAGCATCGATTTTGTGACCGACCTACCTCGTTCTGAGGGCAAGGATGTCATCATGGTTGTGGTCGATAGGTTCACCAAATCCGCACATTTCATTCCTCTCTCCCATCTATATACTGTTGTTGATGTTGCCCATTAGTTCTTTCAAACAATTTATACTCTCCATGGCTTACCAACCTCTATCATCACTGACCGAGACCCAATCTTTACAAGTAAATTCTGGCAAGAATTGCTTAAACTCTTTGGTATTCAATTAAATATGAGCTCGCGTGTACTACCCTCAAACCGATGGCCAAATCGAACGTGTCAATCAATGCCTTGAACACTATCTTCGCTCCATGCTTTTAGACCATCCTAAAAAATGGACCAAGTGGTTACCATTGGCACAGTGGTGGTATAATTCCACTTTCCATCATTCTCTTCGCACTTCACCCTTTCAGACTTTATTTGGCTACTCCCTTCCTCAACTTCCTTTAGGTCACCCACCCAGAAGCCGAATTGAATCAATTAATACCTTTCTTCATGATAGACATCAAGGTTTATTTGGCAATGCATGGGATAACAAAAAATAAGAATAGAATTGCTATTTCGATGAATTAATTTGCCAAACAAATTTTTGACTAAGTAGAAAAGTGCAGAATAGTGCTAATCCGGTATATCAAGTTATATGTGGTATACCAGATTAGCTCTCGTCGGAATATCGATTATTGTTTGATTATGTTGTATTATTATTATATTATATTATGATTATGATTTATTATTATTATATTATGATTATGATTATGATTTATTATTATATTATATTATATTATAATTTATTATTATATTAATATTTATTATTATTATATTACTAAATTATGATTATATTATCATCACTATTAGTATTATTATATTATTATATTATGTTATTATAATGATTGTTATTATTATACATTATCATCATTTGTTATTATTATAATATTATTTATTTTATTATTATATTATAATAATTATGATTTTATTATTATATTATTATATTATGAATATAAATAAGATTATTTTATTATTATATTATTATAATTATGATTATTATTATTATATTATTATATGATTATGATTATAATTATTATTATTATTATATTATTATTATTATGATTATGATTATTATTATAATTATTATTTATTATTATTATTATTATTTTATTATGTTGTATTATATTATTATATTATAATTTTATTATTATAATTATAATTATTTATTATTATTTTGATTATGATTTATGATTATAATTTATATTATTATATTATTATATTATGATTATTTATTATTATTATATTATTATGATTATGATTTAATAATAATTTTTATTATTATATTACTATATTATGATTTGTTTATATTTCTATTATATTATTATGATTATAACTATGAATATTATTATTTATTATAATTATGATTATGGTTTATGATTATGATTATTATTATTTTATTATTAATATTATTATTATTATTGTACTATTACTTTTATCATCATCATCATCATTGTTAGTATCATAATTATTCATATTTTAACTATTCTAATTAACAAGCCAAACGATATTTTCGCTCTTCCGAATAATCAAGAATACCACTCTTCCAAAAAGATATTATTCTATCACTCTTCCAAATTACCACTTTTCCAAAACTATACCTTGATTTGCCAAATGAACCACAAATGTTTACTCAACTACGCTCCAATCTGCTCAAAGCACAAGATCAGATGAAGAAATTTGTTGATCTTCACCGCATTGAACGGAAATTTGACACAGGCGATTGGGTTTACCTAAAATTGTAGTTTTATCGCCAAATTTCTATTTCTAAAGGTAAGAATCAGAAGCTGGGACCTCGTTTCTATGGCCCCTTTGAAATAGAAGCTCACGTCGGTACCGTTGCATATTGACTCCGCCTTCCTGCCGATTCAGCTATACACCCTGTGATTCATGTTTCACAACTCAAGAAGCATATTAGTCGAGATACTAATGTCTCCCTTACATTACCAATAACAAGTCCGTCAGGCCAATTGAATTTTTTTTCTGAGTACGTGCTTGCCAGACGGACTATTAAGCGCAACAATGAAGCAGTCCACAACTCTTAATTAAATGGTCTAACCTTTCCGAAGACGATGCTTTTTGGGAGGATTACACCCTCTTGAAGACTCACTATCCTAGCGCTCTTCTTGAGGACAAGAAAAATTTCGAGGAGGAGGGAATGTCAGAAGGGGATTTGGCTTTGATAAAGGCGACATACACATCAGAACAGCCTCAAAGAACAACGGGCAGGAATTCTATTGAAACGATCGACTGGAGACGACGATCAGGTTATTTCAAATTACGATCATTCACTGACCAACGAGATCCATGCTTATTTAAATGAACGGAGGGCAACGCTCGACTCGTTCAATTCGTGATAATCAATCCCAGCTGTTGAAGATTCGAAATGACTGACGTGGCAAGAGCTGAGTTGTTTAGCTTAGAGCATCTCTAATGTGAATTTCTATTCCTATGTGTCATTGTTAATTTTTAATTTTAACATTGAAGAGGTAATTTCTAATTTAAAAACTTTAATTATAATTTCTAATTTAGCAACTCATTTCTAATTGCAACATCATATTAGCAACTCATCTAATTGCTAAATCTTTTTTTTTTTTCATTAAATGACTTGATATAAATAAAATCTAGACATGATTTCTATATTGGAGAGTGTTAATTTTAATTAGCAATTTCTTTAATTAAATATGATATAACATTAATAAAAGATTTATAATCAATTGCTGCATTAGAAATGCTTTTAGTTTCTCAATCAAATCTTGTAATTCTTTTTTCCTTAGTTTCGCCTATATAGGCACTGATTGTATTCATTTGGATTATGTGATTAATAACAAAGTATTGAGATACATCAATTTAATTTTCAGCTTCCGTTATTACTGGTTCTTGAGATTATGTTCTAATTACTTCACAAAAGAGTACAATTTTGTTTGAAATTTCTCTCTAGCATCCTAATTTTACATTAGGAGTGTTACACTGTCCGTTTTAATCATGAAAAAAATCTTCATTTCCGATTTCAAATCGCATTTGGTGAGGACGACTTCGTTTTCGTTCTGATCAGGAGATTAGCTGCTACTAGTTTAGTTTAGGCTTTTTAGCACATGGAACTTTTGAAAAACAACGAAAATCGGCAGATATAAAATCTTTTTTTTTTTTTTTTAAAAAAAAATCGAATAATATTTCTCGAAATATTAAATAAATACCCACAAAACCAGGCCTAAAAGAAAAGCGACTTTTGCTTCCTCAGTCGACAGTCGTGTCTTCTTGTCTGCTCGCTTTCGATTAGCTCTATGCTGTATTGCTCTTCTTCTCCCTTCTCCGCCTTCTTTTCCAGCGCGCGCAAAGATCTCAGTGAACCCTAGACAACAAAAGGCGAAAAAAAGTAAAAAATAAAAACAAAAATGCAAGGTTTTCCCGGAGTATCGTCGGATTTGCAAACCCTTCAAGCTTCCATGCACGCGATCGAACATGCGTGTTCCCTCATTCAAGTAAGCTCGGATTAACATTTTAAGTTGTCCCTCGTGATATTTCTTCAATATTGTGATATGAGACCTAGGGAATTTGAGATAGTCGAGGGATTTCCTTTCCTTTTTTGTGAAAAATATTCGAATTATTGTAAAACTACTTGTAGCCAACGGATTTTTTCTCTGAGAATAATTTAGATTAACTCAGTAATTTTCCAGCAATGTTAGTTTGAAGCTTACTATATTATCTTATGGTTAATTTTCCTGATAGGGTCGCAACATCTTATTCTAGCTAAGTTACCAGTTTGGTTCACAGTACAAAGGATAATTTTTGTTGGTTTTGTAGATGCACGTGAATCCTGCCGAAGTAGAGAGAGTTATTGGTTCACTTCGTTCTTCTTCCATGCCTTATCAGACCTGCCAGTTCATACTAGGCAAGTAACATTATCAATTTGAGAGCATGTTGGTGTACAGTATTAGTTTGGTTAAATATTTGAGTTGATAAGTCCAGATTCCGGAACAACACTGTAGCTGACTTCAATGCTACAGGTTCACAAAGTAATCTCTAATCTAGTCCAACCAAGCATCAACAGCACTGTAGCCGACTGAGCTCAGAAATCTTATAGTTTCTGCCAATTAGTATAATGTACCAGTTTGTTTAGTCATTTGTGAGCCTTGATTGTTATTAGCATTAAAGAAACCAACAATATTCGATATGAATGTGAAATAATGATCAAGCTGATAGTAATCTTGTATTCTGCTTGGAGGAAGGTGCAGTTTTCACTTGTTTGTTTGTTTCACAACTTTTCAGAAGCATCACAAATGGCAAGTGCAAGATTTCAAGCTGCTGGTGCAATAGGAGATGCTGCAATCAGAGAATGGGCACTCCTTACAAAAGAGAACAAAAGAAGCTTAATACTGTAATTCTAAAATTTTCTTACACCTTATGCAAGAGCTTTTCATTATGGTCCCAAGCTAGTTGAATCTCAACAAGTCTTGCACACTTTTGGTTCATTAAACCTTGGACATCAGAAAGTTGTGGAAAGTAATTCTCAGAGTTCACTAATATTTCAGCTAACTAATCAAATGTTTTGTAAAACTATCCTAGGTTCTGTCTGAGCTATGTCATGGAGCGTGCCAGTGCACCTGATGCATATGTACAGTCTAAGGTTTCTTCTGTGGCAGCTAGATTGCTGAAAAGGGCCTGGTAAATATATAAACCATGCAGATCATTGTTTGCAACTAACGTCCTTATGTGCTCATCACCTTCTCTTTAGTGTTTGATTTCAGACTATTAGCTCATACACCATTGTTCTTAATTGCATATCCTAGAGAATCTTTAATTGATTATGTCATCTCTTTGTTTGTTCTTCTAGGTTAGAATTTTCAGAAGCAGAAAAAGTGGCCATATTCAATGAGGTATGTTATATTTTTTCTTTTACACAATTTGCAAATGAATATTTATAATAGCATTTTACAGCCGTTATACTGTACTTTTTGGCTTTTAGGTGAAGCAATCTATTGTCGGTGTACATGGCTGTGACCCACAATATGTTGGGATTCATTTTGTTGAGTTATTGGTATTCCTCTTGATTAACGATCTTTGAATTAGAACTCATGTAGTGAAGTTATTTATTTTTTAAATGCATTTTGAGATATGTTCATGCAGGTTTCAGAATTCTCACCTTCAACCTCATCAGCTATGGGCTTGCCAAGAGAATTTCATGAACAGTGTCAATCATCTCTTGAGATGAATTATTTGAAGGTCTGTCACTCGCATATCTATACTATTATATAAAGCATCTAAGAATTAGAGGGTCCATTTTTTGTCATGGTAAATTTTTATTATACCCATTTTATCCCTCAATTAGACGGATAATATTTATTGTTGGTTGATCGAATGCATGTGATCGCGTCCATTGATTCCCTCTTTCTCTCCATTTTTTCCCTTATATACTATTATTTCCATAATTTTTGTTTTTTATTTAGCATCCTTGTGCATATTTGGTAAAAAGAAATTAATGGTGATAATATATGTTAGAATAATTTACTTTTCTTGCCATAAAAATCATGAATCATTAACTCATATTGTGCAAAAATCTCATCCAAGATTAAATATAGTCTTTATTATATGTTTTCTCTATAATTTGGTGAATTTATAATTTAATATTAGATAAATGTGAATTTTTATCTTATAATATTTTAATGTTTAAATAAAAAATTCTGCTGCAACGCGCGGGTATATAGCTAGTTTGATTAAGATGTATATATCTCTACTCCTTATTAAGCACGTATGTATCCTGATCCTGCAACGGTCTAGATTTTTATTGAATTTTTAGAGCTAATATCACTCATCGGATTGAGTTATTCATCAAATGATGTTACTATCTCTATGACCATTATGTGTTGAAGTTAGAATTTTCTCTCAATTTTGTTTGTTACACGAAATGCTACATAATTTAGGACTACAATTGCTCTATTTTATTTCCTTTTTTTCTGAGATTGTTATCAATTATGAATTTCAACTTTTCTTAAACGCCGAATGTTAACTTTCCTCTCAATTTACATTAATTATTAAATTATTTTTATTTTTATTTTTATTTTTCACATGAAGATATGAATTTTTATATTTCTGAAAAATATCAATGTAGCAACGCACGGACAAGATATTAGTATATATATAGAGTTTGTCTAGCATGCTTTCGTTAGCATTTCAACCGAAATGCTAACGAGTCAAATTTTAATTTTTCATGCTCAAAATTTTAATTTAAGTAGCTCAATAAAATCTTTATATCATAATCTTGTAGAATACTAATTTTCGTCGTGTTTAGAGTTAGTTTACTATGCTTAATGATTTTTTAAAGATAACCCTGAAATAATAGAAAAATAATAAAAATTGTATGTCAAAAAACTTACTTTCTAAAAATCATTAAGCATAGTAAATTGATTTCAAACACGATAAAAATTAGTATACTATAAGATTATGATACAAAGATTTTATTGAGCTACTAAAATTAAAATTTGACTCGTTAGCATTTCGGGTTGAAATGCTAACGGAAGCATGCTAGACAAACTCTCTCTCTCTATATATATATAGATTAAAGATACCGTGAGCTTAAGCTCATGAATGGCTTCCGTAAGCTTAACTCAAAAAGTACATCAAATCATCTCCAAATTTTAATTTATCATGCTCATTAAATTCTTTATATGAAAATCTTGTGGGATGCAAAAATTTGAAGTGTTTTGAGCTTTTTAAGTCACCGTTTTTAATTTTTAAAAATGATGTTCAAACATTAAATATTTTATTATTATTTTTAGAGCTGATTTTCAAAAATTAAAAATAATAACTTAAAAAGCTCAAAACACTCCAAATTTTTGCATCCCACAAGATTTTCATATAAAAAATTTAATGAGCATGATAAATTAAAATTTGGAGATGATTTGATATATTTTTTTGAGTTAAGCTCACGGTATCTTTACTCTCTCTCTATATATATATAGAGTAAAGCTAGCGTGCTTTAGGAGCACAGAGCCTCTCCGTGACTCTAGCTCAAAAAATATATTAAATGATCTCTAAATTTTGATTTATCACTCTCATTAAATTCTTCATATTGAAATCATATGGGGTGCAAAAATTTGAGGTGTTTCGAATATTTTAAATCACTCTTTTCAATTTTTGAAAATCAACTCTAAAAATAATAATAAAATATTCAATGTTTGTACATTATTTTCAAAAATTGAAAATAGTGACTTAGAAAACTCGAAACGCCCCAAATTTTTGTACCCCACAAGATTTCAATATGAAGAATTTAATGAGTGATAAATCAAAATTTGGAGATCATTTGATATATTTTTTGAGCTAGGATTACGAAGTGGCTCCGTGCTCCTAGGAGTACGCTAACTTTACTCTCTCTATAAAAAAATTTAGTCTATATCGAGATATTCATATGAAAATCATTTTGTAAGGTTCGGATCAACTATTCGAACTTTAAAAACGAAGAACGAATCCATAGCATGGAGGCGATCCGTGCTATGCATAGCATCATAGCTCAGCTCTCTCTCTCTCTCTCTCTCTATATATATATATATATATATATATATATATATATATTATTTTGATATTTGAGATCTCGATCTTTATGACTTCGGTTTGGGTTAAATTTCTAGCTACCCCAATAATTGGGATTAAAAGCTTTGTTGTTGTATAACTGCTATAATTGAAGCATCAAAGATTGTAAGGTTTCTATAAACCAACCAGATAAGTACTTTTAGAAGAATGACAGTTATAAATCTCGTGTATCTAAACCTTTGTTTTATATTTATTTAATTTTATAGGAGTTCTACTGTTGGGCTCAAGCTGCTATGTTGGGGTTGGCAGATAAAATTCTGAGTTCAAGTGGAAATGTGTCAGAAGAACGGGCTTGTTCTGGTGCAATCCGATTAATGTTCAATATTTTGAACTGGAATTTTGTTGTATCTGATAAATCTAGTTCGAAGTCAAATGTGTTACCATCTGGAATCAGGCATGACGCAGTGATGTTGAAGAAATTTGATCGTACTCTTATTAAGGTAGTTCCATTCTTCTGAAAAAAGGAAATTTGAGATAAACAATGAAACATTAGAAAAGGTAGTGGTGCATGTTGATTACTTGATCCAGGAAATCAATGTTATTTCTAGCTGTCCAGCTGGTAATCTCATGTTGATAGATGATTACCAAGTGGATACCAATTGGGTAGATAAGTGAAGAAGTCCAGACATTTTCTGTTTCTTTTCACTGGTTTTTTATTGCATTTCAATTTTCAAGATCCACTAAAGCCACATTAGTTCATTACATAGGCTTCTTTTAGAAACACAGTAAAGAACAGAAAAAAAAAACACAAAAGAAGACCTGATCCTGGTATTGACAACTTTGTCATGTTTACTTGACTGGCTGACATGGTTAGTGGATGTGTGAAAATTTCTTCTGACTCAAATAACTTGGGCATACCACAATGTCAATTAATTAGGAGTTGGCAGGCTGACGACCGTGCCAAACCTGAATCGCAATGTAGCTCGACTACCTGCATCTCAAATCTTAAATTTCAGGCTTTTTGCCCCGTCTGACTATCAGTTTGCTTGAAAGTCAACTTGAACTGAAACTAAGTTGGCCTAACTGCGGTTCCTCTACATACTGATTTCTTTCTCTTTTTTTTGGGGATGGTTAAGCAGTTCAACTACAAGTAGAGGTGTAATGTTACATATGCTCGACCTTGTTAAAACTACTATTCTATGTTTTTGGTCTTCCAGCCAGGAGTGACATGGAGGGACACACTCATATCCTGTGGCCACACCAGCTGGCTCTTGAAATTTTATGGTGCATTGAGAGAGAAGTATTCGTATGATACACTGTGGAATGACTCTCTCCTTGCCTACTCTATTCGGCAGTTAATTGTGCAACTCTGCTCCTTGGCTGGGGCTGTCTTTCCTCCCGGTACATTTATTTTATTATTATTGTATATGAAATAAATTATTGGATCATGAAGTTGTTAACTGTTGTTGTTATTATAACTATATCACCTGCATCATAATTTAATTAAATAGAGAGTTTACAAAGTCCCATGTCAATAATAGTTTGGCCACGCAATGGGAACCTGTGACCTGTTGCGGGCCTTCCTGGAACTTACAGTTTGAGCTACTAGTCTATTTGTTTTTTAGAAAAATACCATTAGGCCCACTTGGTGCATCATGGAAACTTGAGTACTGTGAAGGGTTAAAAAAAAATTCAAATATCAGCTTAAGTTGTTGTTATTAGTAAAGTAGACTATGATTTTTTTTTTCTTTTTATTTCAAATGTTGTTAGATAATGGAGAGACCCAGATAAAGCATATAATACAAATTCTGTCAGCTATTATACCGTGGGTAGAGCCTCCAGATGTCATTGCAGCATCAATACGATCTGGTGGAAGTGAAAGGTCCTTTTTAAGCTTTCTATTCAGGCAGTAAATAAAATAAGTGCAGTGAACATCTTTTGGGAAAACCTCAAATATTTATTAAACTGCTTATTCGTTCTCTTTTTGTATTTATTTCATCAGTGAGTTGGTAGATGGCTGCCATGCATTGCTTTCTATGGCATCTTTGACAACTACAGCTCTCTTTGACAACCTTCTAAAGTCTTTGAGGTGATAAACTGAACTAAGATGGTATAATGTGTAGAAAAAATAGTTCAGATAATTATAATCCAAGTAGCCCATTGTAAAGATTTTGCCTTTTTTCTTTTTTGTTAGGCCTTATGGTACTATACAACTTTTGGCAGCCTTAACATGTGAGGTGGTGAAAGCCTTGATGAATAACCGGACCGAAGAGGAGACTTGGGTTGAGGAATCTCTGGATATCTTATTGGAGACATGGAATGTTATTCTTGAGGTGCTAAATGTTCCTTAAGTACCCTGCCAAAAGAAATCATTTGGGCATATGGACTTGATGTTAAAATTAGTAATCGTACCTGACAAATGGGTTTTGGTCATTTTCTTATTCTATCTTCTGTGCCCTCATTGTTGAAGGTGCACAGAAGAGTCTCATTTTCCTTTGTTATGTTGCCAGGGAATGTGCGATAGGAGCTCAATTTCTGCTGATGGGGTTTATGCAGCTTCAAGCTTATTCAATGTCATTGTTGAGTCACATTTAAAGGGTAAACAGTTAATTTGCACTGTAAATTTTTCAGATATTAGTCAACTACAACCATGTGGCAGATAGAATCCTCTCGAGCACTGAACTTCCATTATGTCCCAATTAGGTCACTCTTCTATCGATATAGTAAAAAAACAGAAATAATGATTATTTCCACAATTTCTCTCTCCGTCTTGTCTCCATTACCTAATAATTCTTCTGCTTCAACCAATAAAAAAAAATTGTGAAAGGAGAAGGGAAAGAAAAGAACATGGCTTGGAGTTAGTAGAGAACCATGAAGAAGAGAAACATTGAAGGATATTTTTATTGCTTTTGTGGCTGAAAAGGGACGGGAGTGACCTGATTGGGAAGACATGGAAGTTCAGAAGCATTTAGGGGATAAATTAAAGGTGAGTGACCAGTTCACCGCTTTAGGTACATTTTTAGGACCTCTGAAGAAGTATATCGTAATTTTGAAATGAGAGCTTTCGATGTATTAGGGCTTAGGAGTTCTCTTTCATTAACAAAGTTCACTAAACCTACAATTCTTTGTTTTCAATAGCTGCTGCTGATTCTGCCTTTGAGGATGCAGATAATTCTGAGTACTTTCATGCCTCTATCTCAAGTAAGATATCATATGAATGGTTAAAATTGATTGTTATCTACAAAAACACCTCAACTGTTGCAATAAATGCTGGAGCTTGCTTTTTACACTATTTAAGTGTTTATTCAAAATAGAAGCATCATGGCAACTAAGGAAGACCTAATAAATAGTTAAGCACAAGCAAAAAAAAGTTGCTAACTTGATACCGGAACTATAGACTGAACAGTGTAAATCGCCTGCACTTTTTAAGTCCTTTGTTGATGATGAATAATCATTAATATGAGGTTGTGTATTTTGTTTGCTTTTATCCTTGAGAACTTTTGGTATTGCAGAGAGAGATGAAAGGTTAGCTTCTTATGCTCTCATTGCGCGTCTAGCAGCTGAGTCAACTGCCCCTTTTCTTGCAAGGCTATTCGAAGAACGTTTTGCCGCCCTTAGCCAGGTGCACATCTCTTACCTAGAGTAGGAAAATTTTGACCTCTGATTAGTCACCTGCCTGTCCCAACTGAGCTTGATTGAGACAAATGTTTTAAAAGGTTGTTGACGGTGACTGGACCCAAAATGGAGTTTGCCTCGATTTTGTGACTTGTATTAGATCTTCCCTAAAACAGACTCTCAAACATATTTGTTCCAATTCTACGTATGAGCCTGGGTAAACTGAAAACGAGAGATGACATAAAATCTGACTGACTGAAACCCTAGGTAGTAACCTAAACCAACTTATGTAACCTGATATAACCAGAAGTAAAAATATTCTGAAAGTTTTATCTTATGTTGGTCAGCAACCCATGATGATCTACACCTGTGACAACTCGAAGCTGAATTTATCCGAAAGCCAATTTAGGCTGAGCTGGCAGTACTCAAAACCAAAGATAACCTTAAATCCAGTGCACCAGAATACAAGAAAAAACTAACCCCAAATGAACCCTATATTTATCTTAAATGCCTAACCTCTTTGGTTTGAACCATTTTTGAACCATCTTTTTTTTTTCATTTTACTTGTGTTAGTTTATTTTTTCCTTGGAACATTTTTTGTATACATCTTGATTGGTTTACCTTAACAGGGACTTGGCAAAAATGACCCAACTCGTACACTGGAAGAGCTTTATTGGCTATTACTCGTAACTGGTCATGTTTTGACAGATTCAGGAGAAGGCGAGACATTGCTTGTAAGTTCCACTTGGCTTCAAAGTTTTTCTGGGTGTACAAAATATTTACTTTTTTTTTCAGTTTTTTGCCTCTTATGCATCTAAGAGTACCTAACTATGTGCACTATGGTAGATTAAAGCAAAAGGTAACAAAACCAGTTAGCATGATTTTAGTCAGCTGGGCTTAGGAAACTATAAAATTAGGGGCATAGATGCTCACATTCAGTGGAATTTCATTTTTCTGTTACATATATCCAACTGCAGGTGTTTATTTGGAGCAATCCTACAAAGCTTGTGCATGAGTTGCAATTATGAAATAGTAGGCTTTGTTTGCAATTAGGAAAAATATATTAAGTTGCAGTCTGCAGAATCACTTTTTTTTTTGCAATTTCAGACAATATTTTTGATTGCAACTACATGTTTTGCAGATCCCAGAGCTACTTCAGGTAGCCTTTTCAGATGTGGTGGAAGCAGCACAACATCCAGTCATCATGCTTTCATGGTACAATTGATCTTCTGTCAATTTAATTTCAGGTCAAGGATTAGAGACAGCTAAATAGGGTGCATATTGGCTGTTTGGCTGATTACTTTTCTTGCAAGCATTGGCCCAAAAAAAGGGGCATGTCAACTAGACAAAAACTTCACATTTAGAGGAAAATGTAAGAAATGCCAACAAATATTGCTTCGATGGAATCTGGTACTGGTCCTGACTTCTGAATTCTATCTTGAACTGAGACCATAATGCTTATGCGACTGGAGTTGTTTCTAAATCTTGATTTATTTGAATCATCAGATGAAAGACATTTTGCCTGCTCATGGTCTCTATTGCTTTTCCGTTTATTTGGGCTTCGAAATTCTAACTGGAATATCTTTGATCTTTTTTCTTCTCCACTGTAGGTCAGTTATTAATTTTTCAAGGCAGTGTCTAGATCCTGCTATGAGATCAGCATATTTTAGCCCTCGACTCATGGAGGTATTTTTCTGCATTACCTTGTCTAAAGTAAAATCGACCTTGGATTGATATGTATAACATGAAAATCAAGTCAAGGGATGGTTTGCTTGTTGGATGAGCTAGAATCTCTCTCCTCTCCCCCTTTTGATTTTGTGAATTCTCAGTCATCGCTAACTGTTGAAATATCAATGTGATCATGCTTGTAATGTAGCTGTAACCAGTACTAGATGTTACTAGAACTAATAATGCCTTATTTTTGGTGTTATACAGGCTGTGGTTTGGTTTCTTGCACGATGGGTAGCAACATACCTAGTACCACTTGATACTTGCATGGGTAACATTAAACCAACTGATTGTGAAGGTGTGGTAACAAATGGGTCTCAACCTTCCAGAAAAATCTTGCAATGTTTTGGCTGGCAGAACAACCAAGGAGACATTATTCTTGATTTGGCTATACGAATTTCCCTGGTGGCACTGACTGTGTATCCTGGTGAAAATGAGCTCCAGGTATGTGGTTGAAGAACATGTAATCATCCATTCTCCATAGCAGACTGAACTTATGCAAACCTAAAGGACTGCATTCTTGTTATGTGCTGTTTTTTTTTATAGTGTTTAGATGGTAATTTTAAATGAGGTGCTGTCGCCCAAGGCAGTAGATATAAACTGGAGTTTTTCACCCATCACGGAAATATAATAAAAAATAAAACAGAGGCTGAAGTCCATTGGTAGTTAATTTTTTTTTATAAAAGGTTAATATAAAGGTGGATTCAAATTTATTGCTGAATATGTATTTATTTAGTTTGCATTTTCTTGAACTGTTGAGCTGAACTATTAGCACTAACGCGTGCAAAAACAGTAAACAGGTTAGGTCAGGCCATGAACTGCCAACCTTTACGGCCTGACCTGAGTCGGGAATCGATGGTCCGGTAAGTGGGGCTCAGACCTGATCCAATAATTCATCGAGTTAGGCCTATGTGGGTTGGTTTTGTGTCTGATATTGACATCCTTAGTTTTGATTGTCAAGTTTATGCTTTCAGGCGCTGACGTGTCAAAAGCTACTGGCTGTGCTTGTTAGAAGGAAACATATTTGCACTCGCCTTGTCCAGTTGGTCAGTTCAAACTCTTCATTCCTAGTAGTTATTCATTTTCTACATTTTATCTTGAAAATATGTGTTTGTGTGTGTGTTTTAGTTTGTTAACTTGATTTCTGTTGCCTATTTTTTTTATTTATCCTGTATTTTGTTTCTCCTCTTTTGTCCTTTTTAAATATACTCAGGAATCATGGCGAGAAATCGCAAGAGCTTTTGCAAATGAAAGTATCTTGTTTTCAATCAGTGGTCGATCTCAGGTAATTGCTAAGTGTCTGATTTATATTCATGTGCTGTGACATTTTACTTGCTCTCTGATTAAGTTATATGTTTGGAAACTTCTGAGTTGTTTTTTTTTGTACATTTTTGTAAAGCGTTCTCTTGCAGAAACATTCATTTGTGCAGCTTCAAGCCTGAAAGATTCTGAAGCTTCACTTCAGTGAGTCAAGTACAACATTTTCTCAATATTACTTTTTTCATAGTTAGGTTTACTAATTTGTTTCCCTGTTCATATGCATGTAGGTATCTGAAAGATGTGATAGGGCCTATGACAACCTGTCTTGTAGAAAATACTAGCAGAACTGATCTCAAATCTGTTGCTCAGCAGGCAGAAGCAATTTATATGGTAACTACAAATCATATCATGAGCTATGGATTGCTGTTTGTAACATATCTATCCAGCATAACAGTTCATAATAACTGCTTGATAGTAAAAAGAGACGTGAATGGGTAGGTCAATTTGCATCTGGGTTGGAATAATTTCGGGTTTTGTCTTTTGTACTCCAGACTTCTTAGTTTCCCGTCATTCAACTTTATAGCTTCTCCTAGTTCAAAAAAAAAAAAAAAATTCTAGCTTCTCTGCTTGGGTTCTGCTAGTCTTTAGGTTCATTCCATTCTTGGTTTCTTTTCAGGTTTGATTTGTTTCAGATAAGTCTGTCAATTCAGGTTCAGTTCATGTCCGTGTTACTCAGCATGTACAGTTTGATTGGCTTTTGACTTTTTGAAAGTTCCCATTAAGTTGTATTCGGTTGAGATTGGAACATGATATGCAATGTTGGATCGAACTCTTTTTGCTGTAAAATAAAGTTAATATTGAATGTATAAATAAAGAGGGGAAAAAAAGAAAAGGGCCGAAATCTCATGCAGTATCATACTGGTCAATAATCTGTACCAATAGATGGCTCATAGAAGGAAATATTTATTGTTGGAAATCTGTAGGTCAGTTGCTTGCTCGAAAGGCTAAGAGGAGCTGTTAGAGCAACTCAGCCAAGAACACAAAAGGCTATTTTTGAAATGGGATATGCTGTCATGAACCCTCTCTTATCTCTCCTTGAGATTTACAAAAATCAGGTAGATATTTAAAGTTTCTATCCATTAATACGCCATAAATCAGAGGTACGTCGCATTCTGGTACATGAATTGAGGTGTCATTTTTTTTACTCCCCTAATGGATAGGATCATAGGAGTTCCTTTGTTTGGCATAATAAGATTCTTTGTTCAGTGGTTCTTACCTTTGTGTTTGGACCAGTCGTGTAAGACATTAATCCACAAGGCAACTTCACCAATTTCATTACTAAACTAGGATATTTGAGTATCACAACCTGAATTCTCAAGGGTAAGTAGACATATAGTCTTACTAAGCAATTACAATTCAAAATGATATACCTATTAATCAACTACAATCCAGAATGGCATTTTGATATCTCATAGGAAGCACATAACAAAAGCAGACTGTTAATAGTAATAAAGATCCTCTCTCAGAGAAAGTTATACAGTTGCAAAGCTGCATTATTTCTCCTTAAAAATCATTTATATTTGCCATGAAAATCTACTATTTTTGCACTAGATTATTTTTCCTTAATGATTTAAAACCATTATATATTTGCCATCGAAGTCTTTTTTTTTTTTTTTTGCATTATATTTCAAAATATTAGCAACTTCATCTTGTTTTTCATACTAGCTCAACCAAGTTTCTCTGAAATGATGATAAAATTTCAACCAGCATTAGGATAGCATAGTCTGATTTAGGTCAACTTTTTAATAGAAGTGGTCTGACATCAGACAACCAGTTTCATTACTTACGCTTTTGCTATGTAATGGTTTTGATTTAGGTAAATTTTTGCTTCATACAAAAAGTATTTTTTTCTTGGGGGTGGTCCTGTTGGGGGGGGGGTGCATAGTACTTGTATACAAGAAAACATAGTCTTACATCTTTATCAACAAAATTAGATTCATAGTCTTACATGTTTACCAACAAATTAATCTAATTGTCTGGTTATCTTCAGACAACATAAATAAAATTATCTTGTTGTTAGGTACAAATACTGAGAATCTAGGTGTTATTCAGCAACCTAATTTTAGTTGTCTGGAAACAAATAAAATGTAGTAGGTAGCACAAAGACACTCAAAATCTAGATACCATTTGTTTTTGGATGGTATATGCTAAATATATGCACTACTCCCATTTTAGTTGAGAAAAAGCTGTGGTTGAATTGAGCAGTGTTATTTTGTTATTTCATTGAGGTTTTTTTTGTGCTTGAATTTGCATCTTAATTTATAAAATTAATGACATCTGCAATTTTAATTTTCTAGTCAGGAGTTGTTTACTTGATACTCAAGTTTGTGGTTGATTTTGTCGACGCACAAGTTGTATTTCTTGGCACCAAAGAGACCTCGATTTTGGTTAACTTTTGCATGCAGCTTCTCCAAATTTACTCATCTCACAATATTGGCAAGGTATTAATTAAAATCTTCTTAAGTTATCTTGGATTCTCATAAATAAAAAAGTTAGTACTGCAAAGTTGTCTAAATATTGATGAGCTGCATACAAAAGAAAAATAAATTCATTAATACCACTATTATTTAATGGAAACTGATCTACTTTTCTAGATATCGCTTTCTCTTTCTTCGAGCTTGAGGAGTGAGTCGCAATCAGAGAAGTATAAAGATTTGCGTGCTTTACTTCAGCTTCTGAAAAATATGTGTTCCAAAGATTTGGTGTGACCTTTATTTACAACTTCTAAATTCACATGTCGAGATCTTTCTAGAATTTCCACTTATTTGTGTTGAAACTTCCACTTATTCATGTTGAAACTTATGTGATAAACAAGCAGGTTGATTTCTCTAATGACGCTGAACAAGAAGATAGCCCAGATATCGCTGAGGTACATAATTTTGTAATACATATATCCATATGATTACCAAGTTTTCTAATTTTTGTCATATATGTTTGAATGTTTGATATTTTTCAGGTTGTATATGTTGGACTTCACATTGTTACCCCTTTGATATCTCTGGACCTGCTCAAGTATCCAAAACTCAGCCGTGATGTAAGTGTCATGTGAATATAAACACCGACAAAGGGGAAATATCATCTTCACCCTGCACCACACAATATTATTGGTATTCCCAAGTGATAAGGACATTTTAGAAATTAGGATAAGAGGTACATTTGGATAGATATCCAATCATCCATTGTAAGATCATTTGCTTTCATTCCATTGCAAGTTCTACAATCTTTGTTCATAAGAAAAAAATGATGTGTAGCTATTTAATCGATGAGTATCAATGGACAACTGGAAAGCTCCATTATTGCAGAATTGTTTACTCAATAAGTACAATCATTGCAGTTTCTTAATTTTCCAATGTAATGCATGTGAGACATTAATAGTTTTGTTTTCCGAGCTTGCAATTGTAGTGCTTGTTTGCGAGATCTGGCTTGATAATATTTGAGAAATACTGTCATGTTATATCCTTAGTTTTTCACTTAAAACTTTTTTCAGTATTTTGCACTGGTATCACACATGTTGGAAGTGTACCCTGAAAAGGTTGCCCAATTGAACAAGGATGCCTTTACCCATATTACTTCAACATTAGATCTTGGACTACGCCATCAGGTAATATAAACTATCAAAAATTTTGTTTCCTTTTGTTTATAATTTTAGAAGGGGAACATGCACAGATTCATTTCAATTATTGTTATACAAGACAATATCTCGTATCTGAATATCTTTTATTTTTGTGAGAAATGAAGAAAAAGTAACCTTGCTAAAATATATACCACTTCCAATTGTAATTTTTGCAATTATAGCCCCAAACTGCTGAACAGGTGAACTTACATAATCACTAAAATACAATAAAAATGATAGAAGGATTTTTATATTTCGAAATGATTCCCCTATGAGATGGAAGCTTCATTCGTGCATTGAACAAGGAGAAATTTTGATAATCTAAAGGAGATAATGCAAAAGTTGGGGTATCAGAAAATGAAGCAAGTGGTTAATTTTTTATTTTTTTTGAAGTAGGCAAGTGGTTAATTTTTAAAAGAGTAGGGAATTAAAGTACCTCCTGTTGCATTTATTCCAATGCAATTTTGACCCTTTCCTATTAGCAGGATGTAGACATTGTTGAGAATTGTTTAGCTGCCATAAGTTCCCTCGCATCCTACCATTATAAGGAGACTTTATTGGGTAAGGAGGGTCTCCGTTCGCTACTTCTGGAAACACAGGGGTCAAATGCTTTATTGCAAGCAAGTGTAACTGAGCATTTTTTGAGATTGCTCCTTCAGAGTCTTCTGTTTCAAGATTTCAGGTTAAAGCATTTAACATGCCTTTTCAGATAATTTAGACAAGCTCGTAGAATGATTGTGCTTGTATTGCTCTTTCTGTGTGAATTTTGGATCAGAATTCCTGAAAAGTAAAATTCTCCTGGTTTTGTTAGATCTGCCTATGTGAATACACATTCATATATTTTCTGCCTATGCTGGTTGTTTTCCTTTGTGAGTTTACTTTTGCTGGGGTAAAATGAATGCTTGATGACAGTTTTGATCGATCAAGATCATCCTTAGGTGAGTAGAAAGATGGTTTTGATTTTTATTTGTTGCATTTTTTATAGAATGGAGCTAGCTGGTTCTGCAGCAGATGCTTTTCTTCCTTTAATTTTGTGTGAGCAGGAGCTTTACCAGGTCTCTTTTTTTCTCTCCCTCGTTCTCTAAATTCAGAGTCCAAGAGCTATTGTACATTTCTGAAGTTGATTGAAATTCTCATCTTATGCAGAGATTGGTTCAAGAGCTGCTGGAAGGCCAATCAAATCCAGCTTTGAGATCAAGGCTAGCAAGTGCATTTAATTCTCTGACAAACTCGAACAACCTCTCAATTTCTCTTGACCGACCAAACCGTCAGAGGTTCAGAAAGAACCTCCATCATTTTTTGATTGAGATTACTGGTTTTATGAGGATTAAATGAAATAGAAATATGATAAGTACCCACTTTGACAGTAGCATGTCAATGTCAGTAGAAATATGTTATATCCTTACTGGTTTTGGTTTGTTCATTTGTTTCTTTCTTCAGGGTGGTACCTTTTCTTTTCTCCTTTCCTTTTTTTTTCCTTTTTACCTGGGATTGGGGGCTGGGGATTACAGCATCTTCATCTCTGTAGGAATGGAATTTTGATGTAAATTCTTTGGTTTTATGTTTTAGACAAGTTATTGCTCATGGAAAAGGGAAAAAAAGAAATATAAAATTGGAAAATTAATTTTATTGATCATTAGAATGATATGTTGATGGCACACTTAGGATGGGGAGAGGTATTTTTCTTTTTTATGTATTTTCTTTACAACTGGCAAGTCGAGCAGTCAATGCTTAAAGTACTTCTGAGAAGATGTGAAACATTTAAATCTTAAACAAGAGAGTGATGAAGAATATAGATGAATGAAATGGGTTTAGTACTGCAGTTGTCAGCTTCTCGTAATCTTATTTTGTTGATCAATATAATTGTATTCTAGTTTGCAAATTTTGAGAGCATGTTATTTAGAACACAGTGTTTTAAAATATTTACCATTTTTCATAAGAAGATGAAGAATAATTTAGACGCAGCAATTTGTCAGAATTTAGGCTCGTTTTTAGATGCAATGGTCTAAATTGATACATATTCAAAAGTGGATCGTCGTGTTTGCAAATTTGATCAGATATGTAATGTGCCAGTCCAAAAAAATCAGCCTTGGTTTCGTGGTCATCTAAAATGTTATGTCTATGCTAACTGAAAAGCTATCATGGTCCCGGCTTTTTGTCGCATTTTCTTTAATTGAAATCAGGTCGCAAGAGAATATGTCAAAAGTAGGCGCCGCAGTGACTCAGTGACCCCGCACCTTATTGGTTGGGGTTCTTGATTTCCAAACAAAGTTTCTACACCAAAACCCATAATTTTAGAGCATTATCTTCTCATGATCAACTTTCCCAGCCAAAAATTTTATCCAAAAAAAATAAATAAACTTTCCCACTTCCCAGTCAAAAGATTAAACTAAACGAATTGGATCTATTGCACGTCGAGAGAATGCGCTCTGTCTGCATTCTGGTTCACCTACACTACGAATCTGTCAACGCGCAACTTGGACCACCTACGTACGGGCCCACTTCCCATATCATCATCATCATTTACGCATGGGAATGCTCAATACAGTATTGGGTCTCCAGCTGAATTCAATACTATTTTGGTTGATACTTAGATTAGATCTGGTTTTTGGTCTAGATCTGTTTGAGATGCTTCTATAAAATTGTGTAATACTGGTGAAGTGTCGAATCCTACAATGTATAGACATCAAGTTTTGTCACATGCTCAGCAACAAGCATCAAGTTGCATTCCTCAAAAAAAAAGAAAAGAAAAAAGCATCCAGTTGCAACAGTAAAAAGGCTCTCCACTTGAAAAATATTAGAACAATCAAATAATATATGGTCAAGGCGATATCCTTCACATCAAAGTTGTACGCTCCAAACTTAATATCAGTGGAAATTAGTAAAAAAAAAAAAAAGAGTCTGAACCTTACACAAACAACGTTACTTTCTTCCTATATCTTAAAAAAAAAACATACCCAATACCTGTGGGCCAGTGATTCATTAGTCATCACCATTTACAGCCCAAGCCAGCTCACACTCTCTCAGTAGTCTCACATATTGATATCGTAGATTCGTAGTTTAAAGGAACAAGAAAAAAGAAAAAAGAAAAAGAAAAAGAAAAAGGAAGAAGAGTGTGGAGTGAAGCCCCGCACGTGAACGCATCAATGCGTACACATTATTTTCAATTTATTCTTAGTTCTCTCACCGACAGACATTTCAATTTAACAGTTTTATACTTTTATTATTCGCATACAAAGATTCACTCGGTTTATCTAAGCTTCCGAATTAAGTCCCTGTATATGGAAACCTCCCGTTGTTAAGTTGCATTTTGCCAACTAATGCAAGTGGTTTGGTTTGGTATCCCAGCAATTGCAAAAAGCAAATATTTTATTGCTTTGGTAAAAATACAATACAAATATTTTATTGCTTTCGTAAAATACAATACATTTACTCTCTCAGATAGTCAGATCTACACACTCATTCCTTTACCTTCTGGTCCTCTCTCTCTCCCCTCTCTCACTCTCTCTCACTCACACACAAACACACTCTCTGGCATTGATTGGCCTGTTATCCAAATCGAGGCTTATTCTCTCTTTCTGGCGCAAATTTTAGGGTTTCCAATTGGTCTTCGATGCGTTGTAGGAGATCGAGCTATTTTTATCCCGATCTCTGCTTATAGGTGCCTTGATTCGCCATTGAAGTCAGGTTTCTTTTATTTGTTAAAATTTAGCCCTTTTGTTGTAAAAATTGCTCCTCTCCTCTCGTGAAAAAAAAATGTTCCCCTTAGGCAGCTCGTTCGAAAGATTGTGAATTGCGATGCGCTCTTTGAATTCAGTTAATAAGTGCAACTTATGCGGCTTAGACTGGATTCGTCCATGTCGCTTTCTTCAAGGGTTTATTGAAACTGAGGAAGACATCAGTGTTCCATTACTATCGTGTAGTTTAATAATGCTTTATTTGCCTTGATTTCTTGCTAAACCGCGTTTGGCCACTGGGTAAAAAGAAGAATGCGAAAGTTGGTAAATGTTCTTCGTTTTAGATAATGGAATTATTCCATTACTATCAACCACGGAAATTTTTAGTTTTTTTTTTCTTTTCCGAGTATTCCATGCTTTGTGAAGTTTATATGTGTACGTTAGACGTGAAAGGACACTAGATTAGCTAAATATAAGAAATTTTATAATTTCCTATTTTTGTTTCTTTTAGTTTTTTATTGGGGATTTGGGATAAGGAGCTATGAAATTCTAAACATAGAAAATTTGGAAGAGCTTGGAGAATATTTTCTTTCTCCTTTCCGAGTACTTGTGTTTTTTTTTTAGTTAATTGTTATTTTTCTCAATTGGGTATTTTGTACATCTCCCTTCGATTTTTTATTTTTTCCTCGATTATTTCAGGTCAACAAGCATTGAAGCATCACAGTTCAAGCCTTTGTAATTTCTCTTTGGGAATGCAGTAGTTCAGACAATACCTGATCTCCCAATTACCACTTCAGCCAAAAAAATTTTTTTGGTAATTGACAATGAGGGGCAGTAGGATCGATGGGGCTCAGAGCAAAAGGGGTGTTGCCTTACTATGCACCATGATTGCTTGTTTGTTTTTTTTCTTCATGTATTTTGGTTCCTTTTTTGGCTCGAAGGGACAGAGTGGAGCATTGGAGTATGGTACCAAATTTTCACGGTCTCTAGGCTGGGGTACTGATGATGATGATGATAGTATGAACTCTGATGAATCTATATTTGAAAATGCAGTTCGGGTCAAGAGCTTTCCTGTGAGTTAATAATTTTTGCCTTTTTCATTTCCCTAATTTTGTTCTTAGTGTTTAGGCCTAAACTAAGATTTACTTGTCAATTAGAATGTTAAATAAAAAAAAAAGATTATTTGTTGTGCCCATTTAGAAGTTGAAGCCTTGAAGGCATGAATGCGCCCTCATGAAAATATAAAGTTACCCTTGCTAATTTACTTGAGATGTCCAAAGTACCCTCCTGTCTCACTGTTTATATCATTGCTATGAGGATGAGTAATTTGTGCATTTTCAGAAAACTTGGGCCAGAGTTGTATTTGATAATTTAATGATTCAGATGTAATATAATGTATTTTTATCTTGCATAAATATTGGATAATAGCATTGTGATAATTGGGAAATATGTGAAACTAGTCCTTTCTCGGGTATCTTATCATTAAGGAGACAAAAAAAATGATATCTGGACCTGATGGGAACAGGAAACCTGGCATCAAAATGAATAATAATAATAAATATCCTGGAATGCTTATTTATTAGGTAAATAGATCTTTTTTTTTTTGGAAATTGATGCTGCTTGATTTCTTTTGTCTTACAAAAGATGTAATTAGTTCAACTGGAGTAATTTCCTCTGTGATGCCTCCTATAATCATCAAAAGATTATTTGCTCTCCATATAGAATGTGCACATATGATCTCCAGTTTGTATTCCTATACTTTTCAGAAAATGTACCCAAACTACTTCCTTTTCTCCCTCATGAACTGTCAAGAAGAAAGAGGAATGATACTTTGGCTGTATATTTTAAGAGAAAAAGGTGTAAAAGGGAGAATTTCCAAATCTTTTTTTATGTCTGGTATTATATGTGAGTTTTCCTTTGTTTGCATGGCTATGGATCATATTTCTCTTTATGTTGTAGCACATGGGATTACTTTGTGGTTTTGCTGGCATTTTGGTGAAATACCTTTCTCAGACTTGTTACCATTCTTAAATATCATTAGCTTTTATTTGTTACTAGCAATAATATGTTATTTTTTGCTTTTCATTTTCGTAGGTTTGTGATGCCAAGCATTCAGAATTGATCCCATGTTTGGATAGAAATTTGATATATCAAATGAGACTAAAACTTGATTTAAACTTGATGGAACACTATGAGAGGCACTGCCCCCAGCCGGAGAGGCGCTACAATTGCCTCATACCTCCTCCCAAAGGCTATAAGGTATTTGCTAATTTACTAGGGCAATTACACGTCCTCAGAACCTCAGATTATCAAATACCTGTACAAAAGAATGATAAATGAAGAAATATATGTAATTATTCTTTGGCTAATATCTGAGATAGGAAGAGCCAGGTTGTATGTGAAATGCTCAGTAGTTTTAGGGCAATGTGGTATGCTATCTCCTCTTTCAGTAGTATATGTCACTTTGATGTCCTATAGGGTGTATGTGTTGATTACTAAACACATACATTTTTTTAGGTAAGTTATCAGTATGAATATACTGTAAGCTGACCGCTTTAGCTAGTACTGGTCTAAATTGTCTCAAATTAGAAGCCTTGTTTGCTATTTGGGATTTCATGCTGCATTGGTATCATCGGGGTTATCATGTTACATAAGGAAGTTGAGGAAAGAAATAAACAAGCAGGCAGAAATTACATGAAGAAAATATTTGAAAGCATTATTTATTATTAATAAGGAAATATTGAAGAACATGAAGTTTAATGCAATAACTTGACCTAAACACAGCCATCTATCATACTCTGAGGTCCTGAATTTATTGCACATGGTTGGTTGATGAAAGCAGTAACGGTTTTGTTAATTTTAGCTGCCAATAAAATGGCCAAAAAGCCGAGACGAGGTATGGAAGGCAAACATACCGCACACTCACCTTGCACATGAGAAGTCAGATCAGAACTGGATGGTTGATGCTGGTGAAAAAATTGTCTTTCCTGGTGGTGGTACACATTTTCACTATGGTGCTGATAAATACATAGCCTCCATTGCAAATGTATTCCATTCTGTCTCTTCTTAATTATAGCATTTTTCGAATACCTCAAGGAGATGAAAATTAGCGGAAAAAGGCAATGAGAGTAACAGGAAGTTTTGTGCGTAGCTTGTATACTCATCTCATTGAGAAAATATACAAAAATACTAGCCTCTATGGCATGAGTAGAATTCCTTTTGTGTAATTGTGGAATTAGCTCAATTCCTTCTACCATTGAAATTGTGCCTATGTGACCCTTAGAAAATGCCATGTTCCTCGATACCACCAAACCCCATGGAATTGTCTATTCTAGGTTGGTGGAAGGAGGGACTTAAGGTGCAACATCACAGGGTTTGACTGCAAGACATGGAGTCAATTGCATAATTAGACTATTTTACCTCCCATTATCTTCTAACCACATTTGGCAGCTATTCTGACTTGAATCAATTCAATTCCACACCGTTCAACCTGCCAAAAAGAGGACTCAAGGATAATGTCAAATAAAGGACAGTATTGCCAATTTTGAATTGATCATATTTTCATTTTTGGTATATAGATGTTGAATTTCCCAAACAACAACATACAAAATGAAGGGCAGCTCCGCACGGTTCTTGATGTGGGATGTGGTGTAGCGAGCTTTGGGGGTTACCTCCTCTCTTCTAATGTTATTGCAATGTCATTGGCCCCAAATGATGTGCACCAAAACCAAATCCAGTTTGCTCTTGAAAGAGGCATCCCTGCATATTTAGGTGTTCTTGGCACAAAACGCCTCCCTTATCCAAGCCGTTCCTTTGAACTTGCTCATTGTTCGAGGTTCGTACAATGTTTCATTTTGCATATTGTGAGTTGATGCACATTAGCTATCTCTGTGCTTCTACTTTTTTCTGGTTGGATATGTGATAATAGTTATGGTAACTCTGTGACCGAACAAAGACCAGATATGGTAGTTGTATGTCAGTTAGAGAACTCTCTATCCGGCTGTACATGATCCAACCTGGATACTTCCTGTCATAACAGCATTCACATTATTGTGATGTTCCATACAAATTAAAACAAAATAAGTTAGATTATCAATTCTTGACTTGTTGAATCAGGATCGTCCAAAGGATTTGATGCAGTTAATGTCCTAGCAAGTCTGAATCAATATCCACTAAGAATTAGAAGGATCCAAATGCAGATTTAAATTTAAAAAAAATGGAAGGATCCAAGTGCAGAGGGCATTCTCTATTATCAATTTATCATAGGGCATCCTATATTATCCTTTTTAGATTTTCATATCAGAAATTTGATAACAAAATGCAAATATTTCGTAAACAAAAAAAGTTTAGTTTGTTAACCACAATAACATACTGAATGCGAATCCAATTTTTATTTTTTGATGCCCTTCAAACCATTTTATGCTTTAAAAAGATCAGAATCTATCTGAACTCTCGTTATATACTGTATACTGTAAATATAATTTATTTGTAGACAATATTTACTGGATTCATTTGATATTTGAGACTCTGATTTCGGATTGGGTTTCATTTCTAGCCTACCCCAATTTATTTGGGATTAAAGTTTATTGTTGTTGTAATATTTACTGAATCCATCTTGGATTTTCAGACGTAGGTCATACAAAAACCAAACCAGAACCCCATATATATTCAAGAAACAAGTTCAGATACAATAAAGTATTGAATCTGTTTTGTCCAAATGCACATAGTCCAATTACATGAGGATAAGAATGGTAACTTGATTAAACATGTCCATGAATAGAAAACCCTTACAAGCTTTTTGGCTTCTTTACTCTTTGGTCTATGCAGGTGTAGGATTGACTGGTTACAGAGAGATGGGTTACTCCTACTAGAGCTCGACCGGTTACTTAGGCCAGGCGGCTACTTTGCCTACTCATCTCCTGAGGCATATGCCCAAGATGAAGAAGACTTGAGGATTTGGAAGGAGATGAGTGCATTGGTTGGGAGAATGTGCTGGAAAATTGCGGCTAAAAAGAACCAGACAGTTATCTGGGTTAAGCCATTGAACAATGATTGTTACATGAGCCGAGACCCAGGGACCAAGCCAGTGATGTGTAGCAGCAACGATGATCCAGATAATGTCTGGGGTGTCCCTATGGAGGCATGTATTACCCCTTATACTGAGCGTAAGTTCTTTTGTTAAGTTTGTTTATAGTTGTGTTAGTAACTAACTTGCATCAACTAATTGCTTGTTTCTTATGGTTAATTGTTTTCTTAGAAATGCATAAAACCGGAGGGAGTGGATTGGCGCCTTGGCCAGCTCGACTAACTACACCACCTCCTCGCCTTGCTGATTTTAAAATTACAGCGGAAATGTTTGAGAAGGACACGGTACATTACATGCACATACTACAATGTTTATAGATACAGTACATGTGATAATATATCTTGAAACAAGAAGAAAAATAAATTACATAATTGTCTTTAGAAAGTGAAATACCTAGGAATTTCCTTGAAAAATGGATGTTATTGTTTATTTTGCATATGGAAATGGATCTAATTACACGCACACCACCGTCTTATTTTTTTTTGGGCTTAAATGAGCAATACAATATGCTGTGCTTTAGGGACCAGAATTTACACATTTAAGAAACCAAAATTACAAAACAAAAAATACTTAATAGATTTCTGTGCAAAATTTGAAGAAAGATGCTCAAATCTTTAAAAGATTAGAATAGGCTGACTTCGAGGTTCTCTTCTCTTCTAGGAAATTTGGCAACAAAGAGTAGATAGCTACTGGAGTGTGCTAAGCCCAAAGATAAAACAAAACACGATCAGAAACGTGATGGACATGAAAGCACACCTGGGATCTTTTGCAGCTGCCCTGAAGGATAAACCTGTATGGGTGATGAATGCTGTTCCTCATCACGGGTTGAATACTCTCAAGATCATATATGACCGTGGTCTTATTGGCACTACTCATGACTGGTAATTATCTGGGTTTGTTGTGCTCTGTTTTTTCCCCTTCTTCTGGGTTGGGTGGATGATGTCAAATTTTATAAGAATTCATTACCTTTCTGTCCACCTCAGACATTGGAAACCTGATTTCATTAATAGAGTAATGACCGACATATAAACTATATGAATAGAACTGAAAAAAAAAAGAGCTTTCTGGTGTCTTATACAATTTCTGACATATCTTGGTCATCATAGGTGTGAGGCATTCTCGACCTACCCGCGAACGTATGACCTCCTTCATGCATGGACAGTCTTCTCAGATCTCGAGAAAATGGGATGCAGTGCTGAGGATCTCCTAATAGAAATCGACCGAATTCTTCGACCGACAGGTTTCCTAATAATGAGAGACAAACCAGTCGTTGTTGACTTTGTCAGAAAGTACCTATCTGCACTGAAGTGGGAGTCGGTTTCTGCACTCGCCCCTGAGCCCAACTCTGACTCAGATGACAATGAGTCAGTTCTCATAGTTCGCAAGAAGTGGCCCCAGCACAGCACCATCAAGGACTCAGCGTGATTGGGAAAATTGGTCATAAATTTTGTTTTTTTTTTTTTTGCTTTACAAGTAGTTCGAAATTAGAACAAATTTTGATGTATTATCCCATAATATGTAGCGCGCGAATGAAGGTAGACAGCTATCCTTGCTTACTATTTAGTCTACGGTTTGTTGCCTATTATTTTTCTTTATATTGATATTATTTCATGGCTAGGTAATAATAGCTGTTCTGTATTATAGTCACAAAATATCTTGCTTAAATTGTATCAGCAAATGGTTTTGCATTGCTTGTGGATGTTTAACCGTAGTTTGGCATTATTACTACCAAATGTAGCTTAAAAATTCGTCCTTTTTTTTTGCGAAAAAAGATGTTTCTGGCGAAAGAATCTAATTTAATTAGTTTTTCTTAGATGCTCTCTCGGAATCCATAAATTGTAATTAATGGAATCCATCCCCATACAATATCATTCCCATCTATAAAACTGCAACCGAACAGTCGAACAGACGCTAATTATTGCCTATTCGACAGGTGTAAAAATGGAACAGCACTGGAAAAAGAATGGAGTTTGCTTTTTTGCTTGACAGCTTGAGGTTACTATTGCACTAGACCCCTATATAAGCTAGAGGCTGTGCACTATTCTTAATTTCTCGCAACCTCGGTGGCGTTTTCTTTTCCTTGCACTCTTACTAATTTTTTGTTCATCAGCCGCCTACCAATCATTATCAAAAACATATATATTGATGAATGATGATAAAGGAGTTACAGAGAGAGAAATAGAGAAATCAAGTGTTATTAATGTTGTATCGCCTTATGAGCGACACAAACCCTTTGCCTAACCTATTTAGAATCATTTAATGATACCTAAATCAGGCTCTCGACCTTACACCTGGTTTCTTAGGAGACATTTATTGAACTCCTCTTGTCATAATTGTCCAATCTGCTTTCAGAGTTCATTGTCATGGTACAACCAATATGTCAATATCACGTACCCTATCATCATTTCATTGCATTGTGGCACCGTTGATGAATCTTGCACTTCCCCTGCCATTTGATTGGTTCAACCTCGGAAGACTTGTGTTGAAGCCATCAAGCTTTATTGTATTTTATTTTCGGGTCTTTTCAATCATGTCTAGGCTGGTAAAAAAAATTCGTCACTCCAGCCTCGCTCGTTGCTGGTTCAGAATTGATTCGTTATTGGGTCATTCGTTAAATTTATTAAATTAATGAGTCGAGTTTGAGCTTAGACCGGCTCGACTCGGCTCGTTAGACTCGTTAAACTATTAATATTTATTATATATATTTTTTTATTATGAATTTTTAGTATGATAAATAGTTTATAGTATGATATGTACTTAAATTATTATATCAAATAGTGTGAAATATTTTGTCATTAGTTATTTTAATAATTATAATATAAAATATCATAAAAAATATTATTAATTATTAAATTAGCCTTAATGAGTCAGTTTGATTACCTCGTAAACTTAATGAGTTGATCTCAAGCCAAATATTTTGTCTTGGAAGTAATTAGCAAGTCAGCTCAGTTCGACTCGTTAAGCTAATGAGCCGAGCACGTACTCGGCCCAACTTGACTCATTTACATCCCAAATCATACCCTCGGAATATTTATCCCTTTTCTGCTATGACTGAAATAACCTTTAGAAGTTTGAATTTGCACAATGAACTTGGAGATTGTATTTGTTCCTTTGAACTTTAATCTTATTGCATACTGTGCTAGCTGTATCGTTGACAACTCAGTGGAGATTTACAAAAGATCAAAGGTTTTTCAGTATATATATTTATTTGCAGATAAAATCCGTGAAAGTTTACAATTGCACATTACCTTAATATTCTATTAAGAGGATTAAGAGGAAATTTCACTTAGATTTTGTGCAGTACCAGATTTATCTTTCTTTTTCTTCCTTTTGCGGATAAATCCTCTGCATTAAAAAAAGAAAATATCGTATCCTGCACGACTCTTAAAAGCGAAAAAGCTGGATCCTCGACAATTATTTATTTTAATAATTTTAATAATTTTAACAATCAATTTAATAAAATAGTAAAAAACCATATTTTTTTTCAAAAAATACAAATTTATTCTTATGGATTGATCGTGTTTCATATTTCATACTTTTTGGATGTTATTTGATATTCTATCAATAAATATCAAAATTATATGATAATTAAAATGACTTAAATTTAATGATTGCTGATGGAATATCAAATAATACTGCAATTGTATAAAACTAAAAACACAATTCATAAATTTAAAAATATATTTAAAAATTTATCTATTTTTAAGATTTTTTATAAATTTTATATGAACTTGGTTATCAATGTTAAAATAATTAGTTAAGCAGATCCCAAACCTTTTTTTTTAAATGTTACTGCTCCTAAAGTAGACGTCACGTCATGCACCAAGTGAATGGGCGCCGCATTGGGCCGATGCAGGAACCGGTTTAATGTGCATAAAATCTTCTTTGATTTATGCTCTTCCTTGTACTGACACTGAATTTCAATAAAATTGGCCAGAATGGACTAGTGTATTAAAATCGGGACAGGTCGGGTCGTGACAGGTTATGGCGGATCGGCGGGTTTTGGCGGGACGGGTCAACGAGTTTTCACGGGACGAGTTAGGACGAGTCCATTTTGGGGGGTTTGGCGCGACTCGTCCTAGACCCGTTGGGTCGGAACGGGTCGGGTCCAAGGGTGGGGCGGGTCGGGTCGGGAACGGGACGGGTCGGCGGGTCAAATTTATTTTCTCAAATTCTGAAAAATTAAAAAATCGTTATAATGGTTCAGTAAATCGTTGCAACGGTTCATTAATTCGTTACAACGGTTCAGTAAATCATTGCAACGATTTATGAAACGTTATAACGTTTCAGCTCAATTGATCCAACAACTGCTATTCTTTCTAAACTGTTATAACGATTCCCAAACCGTTATAACGGTTCAGGCACTGATATGACTTAAAATAAATTGAAATAAATTTTTAAATGAAATAATTTAAGTAAAAAATTAAATAAAATCTTAAAGAATTAGAATAAAATAATAGAACTTTAAAAAAAATGAGAAAAATATTTAAAATTTATAAAAATTAAAATAAATGGGTTAAAAATAAAGTTACCATCCTCCTTTATTCTGGGTTTGGGACCGGCTATGTAATACATAGGCAGAGTTCTAACTTTTTTTTTGGTTAGTAAAGTTTATTGAAAAATAATAAAAATGGGAAAAAAATAAAGAATATAAGTGTTTAAAAATACCGTTTAAAAATTTGAGTTCATATACCATAGATTATTTTCTGGCATACTATTTGAGTCTCCATCCGCTTCTATCATAAATTCACCGGATGATTGTTCTATGGGTGCATGTTGATTACGTTGTTCTGCATCAAACCAATCTTTCAAGCATACGAGTCGTTCGAATGTCTTTGCACCTAATCTACTGTGTTTATCTGTTAGTATCCTGTTTGCTGAAAATAGGATTCGAAAGGGACGGTTGACACGGGCACGACAAATATATCACGTGCCATCATGGTGAGAGTTGGATATGCAGTTTCATTCATCTTCCAATAACCGAGAATGTCAATACCGTCGGGTTCCATACTTCCTAAACAATAGCTAACTAATTCAATCATATATTTAACTCAAATATCATTTTGTTATGATGAAACCTTTTGTATAATGGTTGACCACAACCTCTAATTACCAATCGGGCAAAATCGGTACAATATGTCATACTTATTGGTTGTTCTTTTTTCGCTATGTATTGAGCAAACTCATTTAATATTCTTTTTTCGTCATATTTGACAAGAGTTCTAGTACCGTCCGAGTTCAAATAACTTTGTACCATACGGATATCGGGTCTTTCTTGGGGTTCTTCATTTTTTGCTATGTGTTTATCGGTATATTTTTTAAATTGACTTATATCAATTTTTATTACATAATTGTATGAAGTTTTGCAATTACTTACCTTACATCGTGCATTGATTAGAACACCGTCGGGACCTAAAGTTTGTTCGTAATAGCGCCACCAAGGTGCATCATAAGTTGGGAGAGCTCTTTTCCTTTTCTTGTCAGTTTCGGATTCGATTGGGGATTCTGGGACGCTTGAGTCAGGTGTTGGTGTGGAACATCGCGCACTCGTTGGATGTAACGGTGGAAGTCCACCACTAGTTGTTGTATGAGTATTATATTGAGAACTTGGCGGATATTGATTAGAACTTGACGAAAATGAGGTCGAACCTTATCCGGCACTAAAGGAAGTGATTTGCGGGTTGTAATTAGGATCAATATGTGGTTGTAATGGATAATATTGTTGTGATGGAATTTATTGATAATAAGGATGCGGAGGGTTAAGATTTTGTTGATAGTATGGGTTCAGAGTGTTAGAACGTGGCATATCTTCATCAAAAAATTCAACGCTCAATCGATGTGCCATTTCTTCGGCATGAGAGGGATTGGAGATGCCATTTGATATTGCTAAAAAATATTAAAAATATATAATGAATGTTATAAATATAAAAAAGAATTAATTATTATAAATTAAAAATAAAACTAATTATAAAAAAACAAAGAATCTAATAAAAAATAATTAAAAGAAATGAATGTAAATATATTTTTAAAAAACTAATTACCAAAAAATATAAACTAATTATAAAATATAATATATACTAATAACTAACCTTTTTTTTTTTGTCGGAATCGAAAGATTGTCGAAAGCCCGAAACTTTAAAATGAATTAATGACAAATAATATAACGAATGCTAAATTGACAATAATAACTAAATAACACTAATATAAATATTTTTTATTTTTTTCTGGATAATGTAATAAAATTACTATAATAATATAATTAGAGAATTGTTAATATCTAATGATTAACGAATTAACGAGGGAGAGTTTGGTTTGGAGAATTAAGAAGAGAGATAGAGTGAAGTTGTTTGTGTGAGGATATGAGATGAAATGGGATGGTATTTATAAGAAAAAAAATTGAATTATTTTTTTTTTTTTTTTTATTTTTTTCGAATTTTTTTGATTTTTTTTTGAATTTTTTGAATTTCTGCGGGTTTGGGACGGGTCGGACGGGCAAAGTGGGTCGAGTTGGACGAGTTTGATTCCCAGGTTTCTCGGATCGGGTTGGGTCGGGCACGGGTTCGGGTCGGGTTGGACGGGTCGGGTCGGGTCGGGACATGTCTAAAACGGGTCGGGTATAGCACAGGTTTTTTTCAAATTTTTTTGCCCGCGTCCGTGCTAGACCCATCGGATCTAACGGGTCACGGTCTGACGGGTTTGAGCACGGGTCGGGTCAAGGCCACGGGTTGGATGGGTCGGGTCTGACCCGGACGAGTTTTTTTAATACACTAGAATGGACATTAAAAGAATTCACATAGGGTTTGTTTGGCAAATCAAGGAATAGTTTTAGAAGAGTGGTAATTTTGAAAGAGTGATAAAATAGTGTTTTTTTTTGGAATAGTGGTATTCTTGATTATTTAAAAGAGCGAAAATATCGTTTGACCGTTGTTAATCAGAATAGTTAAAATATAAATAATTATGATACTAACACTGATGATGATAATAAAAATAATAAAATAATAATAATAAATAATTATAATCATAATGAATAATAATATTCATAGTTGTAATCATAATAATATAATAAAAATAAAATATAATGATAATATAATAATATAATATAACATAATTAAATAATAATCATAATCATAATCAAAATAATATAATATTAAATAATAATAATAATAATAGTAAATAATTATAATCATTATAATATAATAATATAATGATAATATAACCATAATAAAAAATATAATAATATAATAATAAATAAATAATCATAATCATAATTATAATATAATAATAAAATAATCATAATAATAATATCATAATAATAATAATATAATAATAAAGTAATCATATTTATATTCATAATATTATAATATAATACTAAAATTATATTATTATAATATAATGATAATAAATAATAGTAAAATAAATAATATTATAATACTAATAAATTGATGATAAAAAATAATAATCATAATATTAATATAATAATAAATCATAATATAATATAATATAATATAATATAATATAATAATACTAATAAATCATAACCATAATCATAATCATAATTATAATATAATAATATAATACAACATAATTAATAATCGCTATTCTGACGAGAGCTAATCCGGTATACCACCTATAACTTGGTATACCGGATTAGCACTATTCTACTCAGTCTAAAATTCGTTTGACAAATTAATTCGTCGGAATAACAATTTTATTCTAACTTTTTATTATTCCATTGAGTGCAAACATACCCATATGTTTTGCAGGACAATGTGGATCGAAAAGTGTTCAATAAATTTAGATAGACAAATCTATTAGTTAAGGATTTAAATATTCAGTCTGTTGATGCTAAGAGCCTAAGACGTTGACTTCGATGACAATGATGAGTTATTTTTGTCGATCTGATATTTAAAGGCTCATTAACTTGCGTTAATAAGCTGCTTTTTATGACTCCTCTATAAAAGTCCCCTCAGTGCTTCAAAATGGGATCAATCTTTTTACACACACTTTTTAAGTAAAACAGATTAGAATAACTGACAGAGAACCACACACAATCTCTTTTTACTATTTTTCTCACATACGGCATGTGCATCTTAGACTAAGACGTATCACAATCCAAATGAGTTGGCGTGTCCGGCTTAATGAGGATCCAATCCAGATGTGTTTGGATAAGCTGGGATTGGGACTCTCATTCTCATATATTGTAGAAGGGTACATACATCTTTTCAGATCAATTTCAAAAAAAAAAAAAAAAGATTACATGCATCGAACAATGTACATTTGCTAAAAAAAAAAGATGCACATGGTTATATAGTTCTTTTCTTTTTTCCGCACGCCAAGGAAGAAAGAACACCAAAAAGAAAGAAAAAAAAAAAGAAGCTCAATGGCTCTTATAACTCCATCTCTTCGATGTGAAATCAAAGAACCAAATTTGACTCCGTTCTTCCAGACTGTCACGAAATAATTGGCAAGCAAATCGACTCTCGAGTCCCTCAGACGCCATTAACGCGGTTTCTGCTACATTACTCCTCTTTATAAGTAGGGAGGGTCGGAAAATTTTCTGGTCCATGGCTAGTTGAGGATCGACTAGCTATTATTTTGTTTATTAGTGAATCGAGCGGTTAACGATCCGATTTATTAAATTCGTTAAGTTAATAAACTGAGTTTGAGTTTTGACTAGCTCAGTTCGTTTGGCTCGATAAATTATTAATATTTTTTTATTATGAATTTCTAGTATAATAAATAGTTTATAATACTGTCTATATTATTTTTACTATAAATTTTTAGTATAGTAAGTAGTTTATAGTATGACATGTACTTAAACTATTATATTAAATTTATATAAAATATATTATCATTGCTTATTTTATTTTTTTATAAATTTTGATATAAAATATCATAAAAATATTATTAACTATTAAATAAATCTTAGCAAGTCTTATTGAGTCTGCTCGATTAGCTCGTTAAGCTAATGAGTCAATATTAAGTCAAAAATTTTGGTTTAGAAGTAGTTAACAAGCCAGTTTGATTCCACTCGTTAAGATAATGAGCCGAGCACAAGCTTAACCCAACTCGGCTCGGCTCGGCTCGACTAGGCTCAACTCATTTATAGTCCTATTTGTAAGTACGGGCCGGGTTATTATTATTTTATTATTTTTTAACCCGACTTGATCCGATCAATTAAAATGGATCAATATTTCTTTGATATAATCCGACTCGAACGGATCACGGGTCGACCCGACAGGAACTGAATAAAATAATTAAGTATTTATTAGTTTTTTTATATTTTTATGTAATTTGATACTAATATGAATTAATCTGAATTAGTGTTTATATAAGTTTTAGTTAGAATTAAATTATAAAATAAATCTAAAAAAATAAAATTAAATCGATCAGGTCAGGTCGACCTAACTTGTGACAGTTTAAAAAAATTCTTGATTTAGATAAGATTAATTTATTTTTAAATTATTTTGGATCGAATCAGATTTGAATTGACCCATGAGATGGTGTCTAAGTTTTGTCCTCCTAAGATTCTTAACGTATGTAGCGAATTTGCAAATTTTATAAATTTGATTTACATCAAATAAATACGAACCTGCAGGTCTGGTACCCGGGCAATGAAAACAACTTTTTTTGTTTTATAGTTTTACACGTATTTCAAATCTTGTTCTTCAATTTAATTTTCATATTTTTATATTAACAGAGTACACAAAATCCCTGTTGTTGGATCTGAAAGCCAACATAAATTTTACTTGCAGATCAACGACATATATTTTCATGTAGTTTTTTGTCTCATGATATTGGCAACTGATACAGATCCCTCTTCTTACCACTGAAGTTTCCGGGCACGCATCTTCTGAAGAGTTTTTTCATGGAGAGTTTTCAAAGGTTAATCATAACGGCTCATTTTAATCACAACGGCTGTGGGGAAGTCTAAATACAAATTTTGATGCACGAAAGATTTATTATTGTTAAATCAGGACCGTTGATCTCTGATCAAATGGATTAGATCAAAAACACTCCATTCGAGAGCTTTTTTTCTCTCCACAGGATGTGGTTTCTGTAGGGCTGTCAATGGATATCCATAATCCAAAAATTAGATCCGAATCCGCACAAATGGATCCACATAGGGATCATTAAAATATATTCGTTTGTTTATTGGATCCGCATATGAATTCTAAAAAATGATCAATCTAATATAATAGATCCGCATTTGGATCTTATAAGATTCAAATTCGAATCCGCTATGAATTTGATAAATAAATAAAAATATATCATATGTCAATTAATAAAATAGACATGTTCAATTTAATTTAAATTGAAGAGCAATATTTATGTTTCACTCTGTGTTGATTCATAAAGTTGAATAGTAGTTATTGTATTAATTAGGTATATTTTATTATGTTATTTGATGTTTATTGTATGTTTTAAAAGTTAGAACAAATAGTTATGATTGTTGCTATGTTTATGATTGGAATAAATAATTTTAAGATTGCTATAATAACAAATATGAATTATGATTGTTGTTATGTTTGAAATAATTTTAAGATAACATGATAATTTTTCTCGTCATATATTAATTATGCTATTTTTAATATTATTATAATATAAAATCCGAAATATGATCCGAAATCCATTATAATAGTAAATATGGATTCATATTTGGATTCTCAAAATTTTATTGGATACGGATCCGCATATGGATCTTATAAATTTTTAATAAATTCACATTTTAAATCTTTCAGAATCCGATTCGAATCCAATCCATTGAGAGCCTAGGTTTCTGAAGTTTCCTCCGTTTTTAAGAAATAAAAAATAATAATTTCTTCGACTTCCTATCCAATATTTCCTACCGACACCGAGGCACCTGCATTGATCAGAAGGGGTGTAGATGGAGATATGAAGCATCCCTCTCATCATTCTCTTCAAAATCGCTGTCAAATGACAGTTGGGTGGGATGGATCTTTTCCCATGTGGGTGTGGGGTAGTCCAAAATCGTACCCCGTGAGACCCCGTTGAGTTCCTGTGACTCCTGCTTTGTGCTTTCTCACTGATCTCACAACTTGGGTTGCTAAGCCTAATTTCCTTTGCTTAATTCATTTTAGAACAGACAAAAAAAATGTATTTGCTCGATTTGATGTAACTAATAATTGACCCATGATTGGGGCCATGGTGATTGCCTAGTCTTAGCCTCAAAGGTGACATGGCGATGGCGGCTTCCAGTTAGGATTCTCTTAGATCATAGCTGCACAAGATAAACACGCAAATAATTGGATTTGCGTAGGAGAAAACCAATCAAATTAATCAAATGTTATATAATTCTAGAAGAATATAATGAACTACAAGCTAACTTTACAAAAAAAGTGTACTTTTGGACCTGAATATATAAAGTTTTATATAATAATAATAATGTCACATATAATCGAAGATGTTTGTTGGTATCTAAAATTAAAAATATTAATTTCGTATCAGACATTATTAAAATTACATAGAATTTACCTAGCGTGTTATCTTGTTGACTAATAACCAAGCTTATAATTTTGTTCTATTTTCAATCTTATTTGAAAACTTTAAATAAAGATATTACAATTTTAAAATAAATTACTTAATAGTTATCTCCTTGTAAAAACATTATTTTGTTTACAATCCGGCACAAAATTATTGTATTTATTTGATGATTAGATTCGCTATTATGATTATTTTGTCGCTATACACATAAATAAATTGGCAATTAAAAAAATAATTAAAGTCAGGAACCAATTCAGATCACAGCTAGAGAAGTACTGTGCGCAAGTGAGATAATGCCAAATAAAGTTATTAAAACAGAAGAGTTTTATGGATTAACGCATCTCCTTTTCTTTAATTCGTTTCTTTCTTTTTCCAACAGAAATTTCCCGGACTTTTGGAAGAAGAAGAAAATATCACTTAGGTGTATTTGGATGACCTTTTTGCAAGAAATAGGGAATATCTAATCCCCTGAATCTCCTTCATTTATGTCATATGTCATATATGCATTGCTAGCACTAGCATTTTAAAAATCATTTCCATACGTCTCTTGTAAGCTGTAATATACTTTTACACGCATATAGTGATATATAGATTGATCCATATCTGTCTCTCATCAACTTGCTTCTCGCATGCCTACGACCTTTCGGAAGTGCATGCTCGGTTTTTGTTTTTTTGTTATCATAATTTAGGCCGAATGTTGTGATTAGGGGTGTCAATTATTAATTCGACCCGATCTGAACCCGATATGATCCGAAAATAAATAAGTCGGGTATGAGTTTAATTTTTTTGACCCGAATCGGGTCGGATTCGGATCAAACCGACCCGATTAATTTTATTTTTTTGAAGTAATTTTGTGATTTAGTACTAATTAAAACTTAAATATATATTAATTAAGATTAATTATAAATTAATTAATATTTTATTATTTAAAATTATATAAAAATAATTAATAATTATTTTATACCGGTCGGGTCGGGTCGATCCGTGACCCGTCGGATCGGTTATGAGTGAAAAAAATTTGATCCGAATTTAATCGAGTCGGATTTAGATCAAATCAAGAAAAATAATAACATAATATGACCCGATCCGATCCGATCCATTGACGCCCCTAATTGTGATGCATTTGTCTCGTCAAATGATGAATGCGATATATCATATATGAATACGATGAACTAGAAAAGGCTACAAGTGGAGCCCATATAAATGTGTTACAGGGTTAAATTCTTGAACTTAATTTTAAAAAATAATATTTTAGATCAAACTTTTGTTATTATGATAATTTTTGTATCTACTTTTTGACTCTCTAAATTTATTAAGTAAGAATATATATTGAATTATTAATTTTTTATTTAATATCCAATTAACTAATGTGTGTTTGAACCCGATAAATTATTACAATCTGATAATTATTTTCTTACTCAAAATTTTATATCCCTTCATGTAGTCAATGAATATCAAAATCAAGTTTAATGCAATTAATTATTTTGCCGGCAGAGAAAATGTTGTCTCTTGAGAGTGGAAGGACAAGGTTTGCCTCTTACTTGATAATTGATCAGGTGGCGGAACTTATCCGACAAAGAATTTCGCTACCTTAGGACCGTTATAGTTACGGCCGCGCACTTGCCCTATTTTTGGAAAGGGAGCTTGAAGATTCTTAAATTCTTCACTTGCAAAGAGGAAAAAAATCGAAAACCATTTTTTTTATCCAGTTCTAAAAATAATTCTCTTAGATTCGAATTCTGAATGGGAGATTTTATTGACTTACAAAATTAGATAACTTAAACTTTCATATTTATTTAAATTAAAGAGTTTAAGAAAAGAAACAACCTCGTGCTAGTCATAATACTGTACACTTTTGTAGGATCTCTTCCCAAATTTTTTGTAAATTATTGCAAATATTGAATATGAACTCAAATTATTTAGGCTACAAGTGTTAAACCTAGAAATTTAATTAAGTATTAATAATAATTAAGATAATGATTAAAATGATTCAACACAAATTAACAAATAAATTAAAAGAATTAAATTAAAAAAAATCATCAAAACCAATAAAAAATAATAATAATTTACTATTTACTAACGATAAAAATAAATAAGTAAATAAATCAAATTCTAAATTAATCAATAAAATCAAATCAATAATCAAAATATATCTAATTTAAAGATTTTAATCTATTAAAATTCAATGCAATCAAATGGAAAAGTTAAAATAAACTGGGATGATACAATAACTACAAATGGCTTAATAACTACACAAAGCTAAATCAAATTCAATTGTTAGTATGTCATAAAATTAACAAAATAATTATCTGAGAAATTCGATAGCTACTGTCTAGCCATTTAAATAACCTGACAGGTCAAAGCTAGAACCCAGACCCAATCGCTACACCAAAAACTTCATACTTTTTGCCTTATCGGATCCCACACCAACTCTCTCACCTCGTTAACTTCCATTTCTCCCTCTCTTTTTGAAAAAAGAAATTTTTGGCAGAAGCTGACAAGTGATCCCTTCCCTCCTTGTCTCTCTCACACACATAGTTCTAAGTAGAGTTTTAAAAAAACCCGGGTCAGATCCGACCCGCCGAATCTGTGTCGGGACCCGCTCCGCCCCGACCCGCACTCAAACACGTGATCCATTAGAACCGGCGGGTCTAATACGGACGCGGAAAAAAAATTGAAAAAAAAACGTGCTAGACCCGATCCGTTTTGGACCCAACCCGACCCGCCTCCGAACCACCCCGACCCGCCTCCGAACCACCCCGACCCGACCCGACCCGACCCGGTAAACCCGTGCAAATCCGACCCAATACCGGTAACCCAAGAAAATTCAATTGATTAAGAATTAAAAATTAATTAAAACTTGATTAAGAGGCAAAATGATAAATAAAAATTACCATAAATTTTGTTATATTTCAAAGAATTTTTGAGCAAAATTTGGTGTAATTTGGACAAAGAAATCTTTGACAAAAAAATTGAAAAACAAAAGAGAAATAAGAAAATTAGCAAATGGAGGGCTCCAATTGAAAATCAAAATGGAGAGGGGCCAAATTCGAAAACACCCATATTTCTACAGTAGCTCGCCGGAGGACATGACTAGAGGTGGCAATTGGGTGGTTCGGTCGGGTTTGGGTTCTGTTCGGATTCGGGTCGGGTCAGTTTGACCTTCTGGAAGAAATTAAGTCGGGTCGGGTCAGGGTCGGGTCGGGTCAGGTCGGGTCAATTTACATGTTGTGTTTTTCTAGATCGTTGATAGATTTTGATTGGATTGAATGCCATTTAATCTCGAGTCGGGTCGGGTCGGGTCAAGTCGGGTTCAAGTTGGATCGAGTCAGTTTGGCTTTTCTTAAAAAATCAGATCAAATCGGTTCAAATCCGAACGGATCGGATGAATTTCTCAGATCGGATCGGATTCTGCCACCTCTAGACATGACCTGAGTCACGTCTTATATCCATTATTTTTGCGGGTCCTATTCCAACGGTTTGTAAACCGGACAGCTGAGAAAGGTTAGGCAGCAAAACTGAAGGTCTAAAGGGTGTGAATTTGTTTTGTGCTTTTTCATGATCATATGTGAAAATGAATTAAATCCATAATTGATGAATGATGGTGTAATTAAGATTGTGGGTGTGATCTCTTGCGTAAAAAATCCAAATAAATATATATATTTTTTCATCAGTGAGAGAGAACCTGCTCTGAGTATTTTAAAAAATATATATATATATATCATATGATTTGCATATTGATTTAAAAAAAACTTTCACCGGACGCCGAAGAAAATAAATAATCTGTGAATGTATTAGTCAGAAACAACATTCAGCGATCCAAACATAACATAATCGGGCGGGTCGGGTCGGGTTCGGGTCATTCGGTTTGACTTTTTAGAAGAAATCAAGGTTATTCGGGTTAATTTATATGTTGTGTTTTTTCAGATCGTTGATATATTTGGATGGATTAAAGGCCATTTGAGGACGGGTCGGGTCGACTTTCTTAAAAAATTGGATCGGGTCGGGTTTAGTCCGGGCGGGGTGTTCAAAGCCGCCACCTCTAATAAGCAAGGTTATTTTTGTCCAGTAAATATCTTAGGAGTGCGCGAATAAAATATTAGGGTGTTCAAAGCCTAATATTTATGGTATCCCTCAATAGAGGTGTAAATGTAGTTGATAATATATATTTCATTCGGTTTTGTATTAGGAAATTATTTGTAAATATATTATCCATATTTACATTCGTTTACAACAACAACAAAGCCTTTAATCTCAAATAAATTGGGGTAGGCTAGAAATGAAACCCAATCGGAAAATATAAGATCAAAGATCTCAAATATCAATGATAATAATGAATATGATGGAAGAAAAAGAAAATAAATAAATCAAATAATAATAATAATATATATATAAAGATGATAATGATAATATGCTAATAATAGTAGCAATAATAACAATAATAATAATGAGAAGGGATCAAATTACCACTATTTTGGTGACACATCGGTGCCATTAAAATTAAATATCAAATAACTATTATTTAAATTCTTAAATAACAAAATTAATTGAAGGAATATTTTGTAAATATCATCTTATAAATGTATACAAAAAATTATATCATTTTGATATTATTTATATAGGTATCAAGCGTTAATAAAATTAACGGACCAAATTTTATAATTTAGACACGTTACTTGGTGGCTATTCGGATGAAGTTAAAATTTTATGATTTTTCATATACATATAATTGAGATGATATAGAATACATCTAACGGTTCATATTTTTAAATTTATACATAAATAAATAAATAGGCACCATGGACACAAAAAAAATGGTAATTAGATCCCTTCTCAATAATAATAGTACAATAAAACTCTATTATAAAATCTATTTCTAAATCCTAAAATTCTATTTTAAAATCTAATTCTAAATTCTAAATCATAAAATCCTATCTAAACATCTATTTTTGAAATATATTTCTAAATTCTAAATCCTAAAATCCTAAAAAATCTAAGAATATGAAGTCTATAACTCTATTATTAGACTCTAACTCCTAAATCATGATTCAGGTACATGAATCACTATCTTCCACGCACTCCTATCCAGCAAGCTCTTTTATTATATTTCATTCCTTCAAATATCTTTTTATTGCTTCCTCCCATGTCAGTCTCGATCGATCTCTTCCTCTTCTTATATTTTCAGGACGACTTAAAATACTGCCGCGTACTGATGCTTCAGGAGGCCTTCGTTGGATATGACCAAACCATCGCAAACAATGTTGGACTACATTCTCTTGAATTGGTGCTACCCCAAGTTTGTCCCTAATATCATCATTTCTCATTCGATCTTTCCTTGTGTGGCCACATATCCAACACAACATCCGCATTTAAGCTACACTCATCTTCTCGATGTGTTATCCTTTTATAGCCCAACATTCTGCGCCATACAATATTGCGGGTCTAATCACCGTCATGTAGAACTTGTCTTTTAGTTTGTTTGGGAGTTTCTTGTCACAAAGAATACTAGATGTTTGTCTCCATTTTACCCATCCAGCTCTTATTCTATGACTAACATCTTCATCGATCTCTTCTTCACTCTGCAACATCGATCCCAAATACTGAAATGTGTCATTCATGGGTACTACTCGACCATCCAAACTAACATCTTTGTCATCTAAGTTTTCCCCGCTGAACTGACACCTCATATATTCAGTTTTTGTCCTACTAAGTCTAAAACCTTTCGATTCTAAAGTTTGTATCCACAACTCTAGTTTCTAATTGACTCAAATTTCACTCTCGTCAATCAGCACTACATCATCAACAAAGAGCATACACGAAGGAATATCTTCTTGTATGTCATTTGTGATCTCATCCATCACTAAGGTGAAAATATATGGACTCAATTCTGATCATTGATGTAATCCTATCTTAAAAGAAAATGTATCGGACTCGTCGTCACATGCTCTGACACAAGTCATAGCATTTGTGTACATATCCTTAATAAGGGTAACATACTTTGTTGGGACTAGTTTCCTTTTGAGCGCCCACCACATGATATTTCTCGGAATTTTATCATACGCTTCTCTAAATCAATAAATATCATATGTAGGTCCTTCTTTTGTTCTCGATGTCTCTCCATAAATTGTCTTATCAAGAAAATTACCTCCATAGTGGACCTCCCAGGCATAAAACCAAACTGATTTTTAGAGACAGTTGTCAGTTTTCTTAAACGGTTCTCGATCACTCTCTCCCAAAGCTTCATGGTATGACTCATGAGCTTAATTCCTCTATAATTAGTACAACTTTGAATATCTCCTTTATTCTTGAAGATTGGTACTAATATACTTCTTCTCCACTCATCAGGGATCTTATTGGACCGAAAAATGATATTAAATAGTTTAGTGAGCCACGCTATTGCTATATCTCCAAGACATCTCCATACCTCAATCGGGATGTCATTCGGTCCTAACGCCTTACCTGTTTTCATCTTTTTCAAAGCTTCTTTTACCTCAAACTCTTAAATTCTCCGAACAAATCGCCTATTGGTGTCAATTGAGTCGTCCAACTCGATTGTGGTTTTCTCACTCTCGTCGTTGAATAGCTTGTTGAAGTATGCTCTCCATCTATTCTTAATCTCCCCATCTTTGACCAAAAGTCTATCAGCCTCATCCTTAATACATTTAACTTGGTGGAACTCTCTTGTCTTCCTTTCTCAAAGTTTAGCCATCTTGTAGACATCATTTTCGCCCTCTTTCGTATCTAATTTCCGATACAACTCCGTGTATGTCTGACCTCTTGTTTCGCTCCCAGCTTTTTTTGCGTTTCTTCTAGCTTCTTTGTACTTTTGTATGTTTTCATCACTCTTGTTGTGATATAAACGTTTGTAACATTCTTTCTTCTCATTGATAGTCTTTTGTACTTCATCATTCCATCACCAAGTGTCTTTAGGTTCACGTTTATTTCCTCTAGTTACTTCAAACACCTCTATAGCCACCTTCTGAATGTGAGTCATCATCTTCTTCCACATATTATCCGCATCCTCGCATTCGTTCTACGATCCTTCTGTAATAACTCTATTCTTAAACACCTGAGAAACGTCCCCTTTGAGCTTCCACCACCTCGTTCTCGTTATTTTCATGTCTCTATCTCACCGAACGCATACCTGAAAATAAAAATCAGTCACCAAAAGTTTGTGTTGTGTGACAACACACTCGCCAGATATAACCTTACAATCCATGCAGTTTGGTCTCTCCTCCCTTCTAGTCAAGACAAAATCGATCTGGCTCGAGTGTTGACCACTGCTGAAAGTAATTAAATGCGATTTTTCTTTCTAAAGAAGGTGTTCGCTACCATGAGGTCATAAACTATAGCGAAGTTCAAGATGTCTTCTCCCTCTTGATTCTGTTCGCCATATCCAAAACCCCCATGTACCCTCTCAAACCCCCCTCTACCTGTGCCAACATGACCATTAAGATCACCTCCAATTAAGAGTTTTTCACTGCTAAGCACTCCTCTAACCATGTCCTCTAAGTCTTCCCAGAATCGTCTCTTGACATCATCGCTCAAACCAACTTATGGGGCATATGCACTGATGACGTTCAAGACTAAATCTCAAAAAATCAATTTGATCATGATGATCATGTCCCTTTGTCACTTAACTGCGATAACTCCATTTTTGAGGCTCTTATCAATTAAGATGCCTACACCATTTCTACTTCATTTTTTTCCCGTGTATCATAATTTAAAGCATGTATTCTCCACCTCCTTAGCCTTCTAACCCGTCCATTTCGTCTCCTGAACACATAAGATATTAACGCGTCTCCTAATCGCAGTATCAACTAACTCTTTTAGTTTACCTATTAAGGACCCTACATTCTAACTACCTAAACAAATCCTACTTTCCCCGACTAGCTTTCTTGCCCCTCGCACTCGTCGAGTCAAGTGCGAAGACCCTTGTTCTTTTGACATTACATCCGGGCGCCGATGCAGCGCGTCACTAAGGTGATGACGATCCGGCCCTCGCTCACTTGTCACCATATTCGGGTTCCAATATGGCGCGCCACTAAGGCGGTGATGACCCGACCCTTGTTCTCTTATCACTATATCCGGGTTCCAATATGGCGCGTCGCTAAGAGGGTGACGCCCAACGAAAATTGATCGGATTTCATTTCCATAAAGATGGGTGTTTTAGTGCGCAGGCTCGCCACACCCACCGCAACCCTCCTCCTTTATTCTCGACTTGGGACGATCGTGCGCAAACTAGTCCACACAAAGGAGTTCATTTCCCCCCTCGCCCGGACGGCGTCCGGGCGAATACAAATATATAGACATGATTTTGATTTTGCTTCGATATTCGTATTTTTCATAAAATCTAAGTTTAAAATTCGTACTTTCAATAATCATTACTAATCTCGATGCAAAATCAATGATTCTAAAGGGTTTTGAACCAATTTTTTGGTTCAAAGTGCTTTGAACCTCCCCCACCTCCTCTTCATTATGTCATTAATGTATAAATAAGGTAGGGGTGCAAAAAAATTTATAATTCATAATTTATTCGGTATTTGATTTTAGTTTAGTTCGAGTTCGATTTGTTCAATTAATTTTTTTATCAGTTCGATAACTTTTTAATGAACTAGTTCGAGTTTGATTCGTAATAGTTCGATATGTAGTTATTTGCACATATTTTTAACTATTTAATCAATAATATTTGTAATAATATAATTATTTTATTATAAAATTAATAAGATATTATTAATTTATTAATAAATTAATAAATATTAGTTATTTTTAATTTTAATATAAAATTAATAAAATATTAATTATTTTAGCTTTTATTATTTATGATAATATGAAAAAAAATATAAAAAATAGTTCATTGAGATTTCGATCAGATCAAGTTCAATTTAGCTCGAGTTCGATTTAGTTCGAGATAATTCAAATTAAACTCAAAATCTAGCTAGTTCGATCAAATTCGATTCTTTTGTAGCCCTAAACTATGGTTAACAAATTTATTTTATAATTATCACCAAATAAACTTGATGAGTTCGATTGTGAGACTGAAGGCCAGCATATATATTAAAAATAAATTATTTAAACAGTGAATATTTATAGAATTAATTACTTAACATGCTATTTCATATTTTAAAACTGAAGGCCGGTATATATGTTTTTATTATTTTTAGAGAATATGTATCAAATTTAGTATAATATTAAAAAAAATGATTTGTAATCTATCAAGCTATTTGAAATATTAACGGTTTTACCAGCATAGTTGTTAAATTGTAACAAATTTGATATAAGGTCAATTGCAGAATTAGAGATCATGAGGGTCAATTATTTACCAATTGAAGATGGGACAATTACTTACCAATTGAAGAATATTGTATGATAACTAATTCATTGTACTATCATTTTTATAATATAGGGAGGTCAATTTAAGTATATGTAGTGAATTTTCTCAAAGTACAAAAGAAAATTCAAAATAAATCACCAATTAAGAAAAAAAAAGATATGTCCACCATAAATAAAATGGCATGTCATTCTCTATGGTTGGTTTGTGGAAACAAGTTAACCAACCTTGCAGACAATCTCTTTTGTACCAACTCAAGCTAGCTATTAGCACTTGACAAGTGGTTTAATTCACACCTTAATTCAACAGTGTCATGACATGACATTTTTATTTTCAAATTATACGCTCTAATTTATCAGTTGCACATGGAAACAAGAGTAATACGCACAGATCTGTATTGCTTGCGGTCCAAACAATGTATATGGATATGTATCCAAATTGTATGAGATACAAAAAATTACAATATAAAAAATTGATATCAATTTGACATATATTCCAATCATTGTGCTATTTCTCCATCATGACAATGACCTAATAGTGTTTATAAGGGGCAAAAAAAACATCAAAAGTCGCTCAACCATATCCATATTAATTGACAAATTTCTTTTTTTTTTTTTTAACAGAGAGACTAATAACATCCACATTGCTCAACCATAATTATATATATGTATAGAGTAAGACTAGCATATTCTATAAGCACGAAATCCTTTCATGTTTCTAATTTAAAAAGTACATCAAATCATATTTAAATTTTAACTTATCATACTCATTAAATTTTTCATATAAAAATCTTATGAGATACGAAAATTTGTGATGTTTAAAATTTTCAAGTCACTATTTAAATTTTTTAAAAAAATTATCTCTAAAAATAATAACAAATATTTTAATATTTATACATCATTTTAAAAAATTAAAAATAATTAAAATTTTGGAGACTTTAAAATATATTTTTTAACGTGTTTGCATATCAGCTGAAATACAAACGTTTTCATAATAGTCTACCCCCCTCTCTCTCTCTCTCTATATATATATATATATATAAAGGAGACCTTATGGTGCTTTGTGGAACCAAAAAGGCATTTTGCTTTATTTTTAAATCTTATAAACCGAAAGCTCGAAATATCAATCTAATTAGTCCACAATAATCTAGATATTAAAAACTTATTGAATATCAAATTTTACTATTTTTAGAGCTTTATAATATTTTTATTTTTGAAAGATGATAATTTTTTAGGTGCATCTATCATTATTTTATTATTATTATTTTTAGAACATTTTTAAAAATCCTAAAAAAATAGTTAGAAAGCTCCAAATATAATCAAATTTGATATTCCATAAGATTTGAATATGTAGTTTATGTTGGATGAATTAGATTGACAATTTGAAATTTAATTTTATGATATTTTTTTAGGGCGAAACAAAACCTTTTTCTTTGTAATATATATATATATATATATATATATATATATATATATATATATATATATAAATTGCATCGAATTTGATGCTCATGTTATTTTCACTTATCAGTGTAATAAAATTATCTATAATTCCAACATGATGTGTCACGTGTGTCGATTGAGTCATGAGTTGAATGGGTTGAGGTGTCGTGTAGAGTTGGCACTAAAACAAAAAACAAAAGGGGTTTACTAATATCAATTTATTAACGGTTTCAAGTGAAAACAGTTAGTAATTTTGGGCGGTGGTATTTTAGATATTAATTTGGACTATTCTATGATGGTTTGGGTGAAGAAACCGTTAGAGTAAACATGTCAGAGGTGTAAAAAATTTTCGGAGAATCTTTACTGATGATTTTTAATAAAAAAACATCATTAAATATCTCAGAGTAAATCTTTGCTTATGATTATTTATTAAAAACCATCATTAAAATTCAGACGCTAACTTTCGCTTTAGCTTCACAAACGGTTGGGATTAGAAACAGTTAATAATGTGAAATTTCATTGGACTTTTCACTAATGATTTTTTACTATAAGCCGTTAGTAAAAGATTTTAATAATGATTTTTAATATAAAATCGTTAGAAATTGTTGGAGCGCAATCAAGTTTTAATATTAATTTTTTAAAACCATCAGCAAATATAAAGATTCAGATTTATATTATTAAAAATATTTTAATAACGGTTTTTCATTAAAAACTGTTACTGAGAATCTTCTATTACGCAAATCTAGCTATCTTTTTTTTTCTCCTCTCTCTCTCTAGCCGCAATTTCCTTAGTCTCTGTATCAAACTTCCTACTTAAAGTTGTAGCAAAATATATACTTGATGCTCGTCCAGCTGAATCTCTTGATCAACTTCCTATACAATTTCAGGTATCTGCTCTTCTATTTCTACTTTTTTATTTATTAATTTCTCATGCATGCATAATAATAATATTATATATATTAATTAGAGAATAATTAATTAATATTATTTATGTGAAATTAATTAATTATATATAGATATCTAGAATATATATATATATATATAATTAATTATTGGCGTATTGTCATATAGGATAAATTTATAATAATTTTAAAATAATTTAGGTCGGTATCCGTTCAAGATAAATATAATAGGTATTAATCTCGAATAGTCCTTAGTGAGACTACTCTTTGAATACTTTATCTCATTTAGGATTAGTGAAAATATTTTAGTTGCAATTTTGGTGTTTGAGAATAATTTGGTACTAATATTTCTCATTTTGCTCCTATAAGTACGTATGTACATGTAGATGTGCATTGGAATACTCGATGAGCAAAAGGAGAAATGCAATAAAATATTCAAAAAGTGGGTTAAGATGGTTGGTCAGCTCAAAATCTAAATCATAAACCCAAAATTCTCTTAAATAAATCATAAAAACCTAAACTCCTAAACCCTAAACACATAATCCTAAATCTCAAATCCTAAACCCCTAATCCTAAATGTCAAATCCTAAACCCTAATTTAAAAACACTCAATCAGTAAAATTAATTTTTGAGCAATCCGATACTAAAAACATGTAAAATATCATCTTTTTTTGTGTTGCACTTTTGACAATAAAGATTAAGAAGCTAGAGGAGATTGCCAATTGTCACGTCTGATGGATATTTCATTAATTTTTTATGTATTTATTATTTGTTAGACATGTGTTATTAATGAGACCATATTATGTGTGGTATGGGAGACATATTATTTGTATGTTTTATGTGTGTCGTTTGTGAAACTTATTTGTGTTATTATTTGTGAGATTAATTATTCGATATTTGTGACTTAATTTAATTATTTTAATTATTGATATTTTACTTATTTTCTTATCGGATTGTTGAAAAAATTAAAATCCTAAACCTTATTCTTGAATCCTAACCCTAACTAAACCTTATGTTATTGTTCTTTAGATGGATCAAAGTTGATGGATATATGAAATCAAGCCAGTATACTATTAAATATTTGAGAGATGTTGATAAATAATTTATGGATTGCACCATTGAAGATATGAATTGAATGGGTGATCAGATAATTCTTTATCCTTATCGGGATTGTAAGAACTTATGAAGATTTTAAAATGTCAAAGAAGTAAGAGTTCATTTGATTAGACGTGTATTTAAAGAATGATACACCCAATAGTTATGATATGGAGAGAATTTTTAAGTATCTATGAATGTCGAGTTGAGCAGAGTTGTACTTATTTTGAAAACTGTTGTACATGATGAATCAGAGAGTGAAAATATAGAAACTGTTTGATTTGGCAACTAATGTACGAGATGACTTGGATGGTAAAAATATACAAAACTTAGATAATCCGGAGTGTATGAAACATAATGATAATTTGGATGAAATGATGAATGACGTTGCTATGGATTTTATTGACATACCTAAAGTTTTTGAAAATTTGTGTAATAACTCTAACATATAGTTATATCCTGATTGTATGAAGTTTATGAAAATATCAATCAATTTCAAATTGTATAACCTAAAAGCAAAAAATTGATGGAGCGAAAAAAAAATTATTGTATATTATACTAAAATGAGTACAGTGATATATATAAATGTTGTAAGGCTTCACGATATAAGTTGAAAGATGATCAAGCTAAAAATGAGAGGGATGATGAGACTGACAACTGAAAAAGGTCCAGCAACGAAAGTGTTACGATATTTAATGATAATATTGATATTTCAGCGTCTTTTTTCAAATCAAAGACAAAATGATCTATTCTATGATTGTTTTAAAAATAATTTAAAAAATAGTTAGAAAACTAAAAAAATTATAAAATTTAATATTTCATAAGATTTTGACGTAAAAAAATTATTGAGAAACTTAGATTGATCATTTAAACTGTCGGGATATAAAATTTTATGTTAAAATTAAAATATTTTTTTACTTTATAAACACTGTAATTCATCCCTCCCTATATATACGCGTTGATCTATTTCTAGAACATAATATATACGCAAAGGTACTTAATAGAAGCATGTTAGAGCATAATGGGTTATACATCGCACATCAGTAGTGATATACACAAATATTTTTTGTAAATAAAAAAATACAAATTCTAAATTTACTATTTGAATTCTTACGTGTATAATTAGATCTGAGTTTTTTTCGGATTCAAATGCTGGACCTAAAAACAAAAATCTCTCCTAGCCTCAAATTACAACTCACAACCGCAAACCACTCCTTTTATATAAGATATTATTATTTGCACTCAAATTACATCTCTATATGATATATATATTTTTATCTCTGATTGTGCTTAAAATTAATACTAAACTTTCAATTTCATATTTTATTTTACTGCATAGCATGCTTATTCTATTTAGATTTGATTTTGCCTTAGCTAGCTTTGTCTTTCAAGAATTGTATGCTAAAGAGCTAAGGATTTGATACTAAAACATGATTTTTCACGCTGATTGAAGTATCATGAGATTCAGCATGACCATAGTAGTCATTTGCCACCGAAAAATAGGGCATATGGTCCGTATGCAAGTTTATACGACCCAATGGAGCAATTTTGAAAAACAGAACAGAGAAGGTAGCGATTTAATCACCTGATTCCCTTCCAATCTGGCCGAGCTTCCCCTATTTATTTCGCCTCCCAGCAACCCTAGATAGCCTCCACCTCAAACCCTAACTACCATCTCTATTCCCGAGGGGATTCAAGAGAGAAGATGAAGGCTGAGCGAGAGACTGACACAAAAACAACATCAAGATTTTGAACCATCTTTATTTGGTGTATCTTTGTTGTTTCTGTTAACTTTTTCTATAGTATTTTTTATTATTGCTTTCGGTATCTTTATTATTTAATTGTATGTTGATGTGTATTTTGCTAATCTAATAAATATCCTAATTTATACTCAGTTTCGGCCACAAGCGTATGGTCTAGTCAAGTACTAATTTATGTGTCGAACCATAAGGACAAGGGTGAACGATCGGTTCTCACAAGGTTCACTAATCTAGACAATCAAACGAGAGTTTTGAATTAAACTAAAATTATATTAAAAACATAAGACTATCAATACCAACTAAAATTTATTGAATAAAAAGTTATAGGGGTTTTCGGCTTTCCTCTCACTCGTTTGGTCAATTTACTCTATTTGATCTTTCAATACGCTCTAGTTTTGTTGGAGATTCAATTTCAGATCTTAGTATCAAATTTATAATTACGTGGCTTGATACCGTACCTAAATAATTTGGATTTCTCCTCTCGGTTTCTTCACCTTACAAGCATAAGTCCATTAAGATTATTGAATCACTTTGATATATCTTAGATTTTGTACTTCTCCTTTCGGTGCTTCATATATATTTTAGGGTTTCCTTGGTTTTCACTTAGATAATAGATTTCACATTTTGGTACTTGTCCTACAACTTAAATTAATATTTTGGGTCAGAAGATTTGGTTTCACCTTTCAATTTTCACTTTCACTTCTAAGGTAACATGCAATTGACTTAAACAAAATATCCTTCCACATCGCCCATAAGGGCCGACTTCAATTGACTTAAACAAAATATTCAATTTTTATATTTTCTAATATTTTGTGTTGTATTCTAATTATATTTAAAAAATCTGAAAATAATAAAAAATAAAGCGGGCTTTTGGTTTAATTTGTGATGATTAAAAATATAAAAATGCCACTTCTTCACAAATAAAATATCCTCGTAGATCAAATTATTTTTTTAAAGTTAGGGGTCGAATTAGTTTTATAAATAAAAAGCGGGTGAATATTCACTGTTTTCTTTTTCATTTTTGGAATCCTCTCTTCCGCTTGCTTCGCCGCTACGCGCCTTTAAGAATTTATTTGATATATTTTAAAGTTTAAGAACTAATTTGTTTTTTCAAAAAAGCTCAAAGAACATTTGATGTTTTTATAAAGTTCAAAAATAAATTTGGTGCAATTGAAAGTTTAAGAATTAATTTATTTTTTGGTGAATTCTCCCCGGAGTCTACCATATATAGCTTAACACACAGGAAAAAAATCATGTATCCCTCTTCTGATAAATTTAAAATTCACATCAATATCTAAACACACACAAAAAAGAATGATAGACCGGATGGACAATATGATATTTGAACGCAAAAAATGAAAAATAAAGAATGACAAACCGGATGGATGATAAAAAAAAGTGAACCCATCAATTTACAGCCCACGTGAATTAATATCTGAACGAAAAAAAATGATAAACCGGATGGATGATAAAAAAATTGGACTCAAGATGTTTCCCTTTCAAAAGTTGTACGATATTAACCTTGTAAGTTTTGCGACTTGTTTTACCATTTTATTAAATAATAATATAAAAATATAAAATAAGAAGAATAGAGTTTGAATTTTTGTGCATGCGGTTCACGTGTGGAGATTCTTTATAGATGCCAATCAGAAATTTGTTAGGATTTTGAACTTACGCTCATTCACGTATATGAAGCTGTATATAATATCATGAATTAATGTTTTTGCCAGGCACTAATATCCAAGACTAGTTTTGATTATGCATCACCATTTAAAAGTTGAATGTTAACTCATCATCATTTTTATTTTCGTTGATATTTGTTTGCGAGCTACTTATAAATTAAATTCATATTAAATTGATTTACAAATGACAAATCTACTCTTTTCATATTTAATTTAGAAGTTCACGCCACATACCAAAAATATAGTACTTTTTCGCCGTATCCTTCTCTTCAGCATGTTACCTTATATATCCAAGGGATCCATCTCTTTCACCTTGATTAATTTCTTTTTCTTGTCACTGTGACGAGACTTGTCCTGATGAAAGCATGATCGACACTCATACTCTACCCACTAGAAGTTTTCCAACCAATTAATTAATACACGATGAGTAACAAATATAAAATGCAAAATGAAATGCGATATTTCTTTTGTATTTAATGCCATATAAATTTATGTAATATGAGACGATATTTTTGCAAGTGATGATACTGGATTAAACAATATAGAATATTTGAATACTCAATAGTCTCTTCGTAGTAGCTTCAGTATATACGTACGTATCTATACGAACCTAAATTCTTTTTTTGTATGTAATAATTAATAATCTCAGAGACATATTACTGGCAAATGCAACTAATTAGATTATAATCTTTACTAAAAAAATAATCATAAAACTTTTTCATGTAATTTAAGATTATGAAAAAACATGGCGTGCTATATAACTAGTGCGCAATAATATCATTGTGTCAAGGACGGAACCATGATTTTTGAATAAGGGGACCGAAATCACAATCATTAATTATAGAAAAAAATAATAGAATAAGATAGAATAAAATATAGGGGGCTGATAACCGTCCCCACAATCTCATCCCCAAAAAATATCCCCAAAAATACTAACTACAAAAGTCAAAGGCACTGCATTGAAGAGAGGTGAAGAACATCCAGGGAAAAGACACAAATGACACAATCAATGACGTGGCATTAATAACTACCATGGAATCAATCATATTTACGCGCAATCTTTTAAGAGTTATTTATAGTTTATAATAATCTATTTATACTCATTCATATAATTAGTGATATTTATTACTATATATAATAATAGTTGACGTGACATTACTATTTTGCTTTGATGCTATTTATATATATCAAATATTCTTATTGTTTATAGATAATAAAGTTATTATATATATTAAGTAGAAAAAGATTTCATTATAAGTGCAATGTGATAAAATAAAAGTCAGTAATGTGCCTCACAACACATTGAAACTCATGTTCCTATGTTTTGATGCTATTTATATCAAATATTCTGGTTATTACATATAACAACATTACTATTTTTATTAAGTATATGAATACATTATTGTCATCTGCCAATATACAACTAGTCTAGAGACCGGTTAAAGTGAACGCTTCTTTATTTTGATGCTATTTATATCTAAAACTTGAGCTACTTATACTCTCTCATTTAATTAGTAATACCTAATATGAAAGTTTTCTTTTGAAAAATATACCATGACTAATTTTGAATTATTTATTGTTAGAAGTTGCATTAGTTATATCAATTCAAATAATTATAAGTAAATTAAGTATAATTTTAAATTTCTATAGTTGGAGTTATATTATTTATATCAATTTAAGTAATTATTAGTATATCTTGTAATAATATCTTTATAGTTAGTAAACTTTCCACAATATTACTTCAAGTACGAAGCTATTTATAGTTTTGAATAATCTTATTTATCTTTACTGATTAGTTATTGATATCTAGTATCATAATTTTCATTTGAAAAAAAGTTAAAACTGCATAGTCATAGTCATCTCGTCATAGCTGTAATTTTAAACTCTGAAAATCAAAGTTGAAACATTATGAAAAATAACAATGTTAGTTTCTTTGATAAATACAATCAATAATGTAATAGATCCTCAAAGAAAATCATAATCTATATATCTGCGCAATGCATCTATGTTAATAACAAAATCTGAAGTAATAAAAAATCAAATCTAAAATCAATCTGCACAAACTTGATGTATATATAATTTTTGATCAACACAACAAGCCTCGTACCAACAAATTTATATCCACTATTTTTGTGTTTATTAATACAACATGAGAAATATCAGAAAATTAACTTTTACGCATATATACCACACGAAAGATTTAAATATGATCAATAATCTCTTTTGACATTTAAAATCGGGGGACAAGCAAAGAGACGAGCCGAAAAAAACAAAAAAAAATAAATCAGTAATCTTCTTTCTATCTTTGTTTCCTAAATCAAATGTCAACAAGCAATATCTACTGAATTAATAAGAAAATGGAGAGAAATTTGAAATGAAGAGAGATAAAAAAATTGAACTATATAGGGGGCTGATTGACTAAGAGACACTTTTTGACTATTTGTCAAATAAAGAAAAAATCAGTTATTAAAATGAATAACGCGGGGATAAAATTTGGGGATGAATGGTTAGGGACAATAATAATTATCCTAAAATATAATATGTAAATTGAATACTCGATCGTGATTAGAAATAATGATAATAATATCAATACATCTTGAGTTTATTTTTATAATTACAATCATTCATTAATTTAAACGTTCATTGTTGTATGGAATTTGATGAGATGCAATGAAATGCAACAAGAAATCAAGCTTCATAATTGCATGCCACTAAATTTGTGATCAAGAAATTAGAAAAATAAATGAAAGTTTTTATATAAATATATATATATTTAATTAGCAAATGTATAATATTCAAGAAATTTTTGGTTCGAACATAAAATTATATCCTGAACAATCTAACAATAATTCATCTTAATTCTCAAAAGCTAGGATAAATTAAATATATCAATTAAAAAATTTTCATAGAAAATATTTTTTTAAGCGAAGAGATTGGTGAATTTGACAAAGAGTAAAAGAAATTAGAATAATTAATTAAAATTATGAACAAAAAATTATAAACGAAAGATAAATAAATTATAATATTTTATCTTATCTACTTAAAACTTACCGCTTACTAAAATAATAGCTTCAAAATCATCATATAGTTAATAAATCAACAATCAATATATAATTTTAATTGGAGCCATCTATATATTTTACTAAAATTTTAATAAAAAATCATATACGTACTTAGTACAAACCTTCATCCCCCAGTCCCCTCTCTCCGCCCCTAATTGCGTCTCTGCATCTGTGACGAGGAAAGAATATCAATCAGATAGGCTGATAGCCCGGCCATGCTTTTACTTATCGCTAAATTTAATTTCAGCAACAGCCATTAGATGGAATCCTGTTAAAGATGCGAAATACTTGGCTAGAAAAGAGAAAGGGATACAAAGACGCGCATGCTTTCCTTTTGAAATATTAGGACAAATTTGACATTTATGTATGTATATATTTATACTATTATAATAGTTATTATAAGTATCTAAAATTGAAATGTCCATTTTTTATCATGGTATATTTTTATTATATCTATTTTATCCCTCAATTAGATAAAAAATATTTATTTTTGATTGATCGAACATATGTGATCGCGTCCATTGATCCCCTCTTTCTGTCCATTTCTTTCCCATATATACTATTACTTTTATAATATTATTATTTTTATTTAGCAACCTTGTGTATATTTGGTAAGAAATTAATGGTGATAATATATGTTTGAATAATTTATTTTTTTTGCCATAAAAATTATGAATCATTAACTCATATCGTACAAAAATCTCATCCAAGATTAAATATAGTCTTTATTATAGGTTTTCTCTATAATTTGGTGAATTTATAATTTAATATTAGATAAATGTGAGTTTTTTATCTTATAATATTTTAATATTTAAATAAAAGAATCAGTTACAACGCGCTGGTATATATATAACTAGTATAACTGATTCATAATCAACAATCAATGAAAATTGTTGTTATTCAAGATAAATTTCAAAGGAAATACAACTGTGTTATAGTTTATTGTTTTAATGAAATAAATTTCTGCTGCTATAAAGGATTGATCATATTTTTGTTCTAAGAATACATAACTTTTTAAAACGTACATGATTTTTTTCCCTTTCCGAACGAAATTAATTAAATCATGCATATACTGAATGAAATGATCTGGTACACAAATTCTTTAAACGATCGAAATAATTACTCAAGTGTAAAAGTTCCTTATAGCACCTCTTTGTGTGTGTGTGTTTGTGTGTTGGTTGGGGGGGGGGGGTGAAATGTAAATCCAGAAGACACATTTTTGTTTATAGGGGGATCATTTTAAGATGGGTAAAATTTCTAGAATATCCATAATTCTGGTACTGGAAATCACTGCATGCAAATGCAAACCAACGAGCAGCAGCTAGACTGATAGAGAGTTCTGACTTCTGAGCTCCAATTAATCTATAATGGGACACACTAAGTACCTAATCATGGAGTTCAATTATTGCACTTATTTCCTTTTCCAGATGTGCTTCAATTAATGACTCTTAATTCCTTTCTATATTCCACACCAAAAATCGAATCTATCATGAGCTCCTGCACCTAACGTGGATGTTTTGGATTGGACTCGGAATGGTCCCCTACAGGCTTTCTCGTTCAACATTCCTTTCAGTAAAACTAATATAATTCCTTTCAGTAAAACTAATATACTTCTAAGACTACGGTTTTCATTTATGTTTTTAACTCAAAAATATGAATAATAATCTTCAAATTTTAATTTATATATCTCAAAAAATTTTGGGATATAATTTTTTTATTTAGAGATTCTTAAATACTTATTTTGGATTCTTGTTTAAAGTGATCTATTTTTAGTATGAAAATATTGATTATTATATTATTATTATATCTTCATTTTAAAAAATATGAAATAAAAACTTATGAAACTCAAAAAATAGTAAATTTTTGTACCCGTATGATTTTAATATAAAGAATTTATTAAGAAAACTTAAAATTTAAAAATAATTAGATATATTTTTGTGTTAAGAGCATGGAGGAGATTCCATGATCCTCAAAACACCTTAGTCTTACTCGCTATATACAATATTTGCGTTCTCCAAATTCTCATTGCATACTATTTTTAAAAATTCATTAACATGGGTACTATTATTGTTAGTTTTAACATGGAATTTTCTTTTTCCTTCTTTTTTTTTTTGTTTGGAAGCAAGCTTATGAGATAAAATAATTATTCGTGTTTTGCATCATAACAAATTTGGATAAGCTGGATTATATTTTTTTGCAGTTTTTTTCCATTATAAATTAAAAAACTTTCGGAACATCACTTCTGTAATGCAATTGTGAGAAAGAGGACACTATTTTAAGAACAATAATTATAATATTGAGAGCTCTGTATTTAATAATAAAATTATTATTCTTAAAATAACACATATGTGATGCTATTTTAAGAGCAATAAGTTAAACATTAAAAGTAGAACTCTTAATATTATAATTATTGCTCTTGAAACATCACTTTCCTTGTAAAAAAGATAAGAAGTTAGGTTCCAACCGCGGTTTAGAGTTCTTTGCTATTTTTGAAAGAAAATTATAGGTTTTTTATTTTTGCACACTCCTGTTTCTTTATGGCATTGCTATCATTCTGATTGTGATGACTCATGAGCTTGTTCATCAACAAGGTAACAAGAGAATTAATTAATAGCTTATGATTCATCATATCATGAGACATGCAAGGCCTCACAAAAAGAGTAACTTGCTGAAAATCCACTTTTTGGGGAAATATTGGAGAAAGCCTCGAACTCTAGACGCCTGAGAGGAAACATGATAATTTAGTTCGGTGGGGACGATGAGGGGCGGCATCAAGGTGGGTGTCAATTGGCGTCCGGATATCTCTTTAATTCACTGAAAAAATAAAGCTCGTATAACAAAAAGTAATTTTTTTTTCCCGAACGTTCTATTTCCTTGACCCAAACACCCCATATCGATCGTTTCTGATTCCACCCCTGGAGGAGATCACCTCCAAGTTTAGCTTTCCCCGCCCCCTCTTCTTCCTTCATTCTCTTTTTCCCTTACTGCGTGTTGACCCCGATCTGCTGGTGAATCTTTTCTTTCTTTCTCTTCTTCCTCTGACCTCCTCACTCCTCCACCACCTTTAGATCTTCACCACCACCTTCAGACCTTCACCTTTGGGAGGATTGAGTGTAACTCGAATCGATGAGGTGAATAACTCCCACTCGAACTATTATTACTGTCGACCTCTCATGCCCATCGTGTTTGGGCCGTTGACTCTCTCGCTTCTTGCTCTTGGACCGCCAACAATTTGCCTACATTATGAGATAAATATCATCGTTGGTTATCCATCATCTTCGACTTCACTGCATCATCGCCCGTTCACCTTCCCCGATCAATGTATTTTTTGAACCACTCCAAGTCAAAATTAAAATGAATGAAATGTCATTTGATTGCATTTATTAACTTATAGATTTGATATCTCACATTATCTTATTAGAAAATATGACAATTATCTTTAGTTCTATTATAATTGGCTAGATTAGTTTTAAATTACTAGTGTTTAAAGTTGATCTTTATTTAGTTTATTTTTTATTTTTATTATGTGATGTATAATGATTTAGTTAATGAAATATGCTTATAAGTTTTCACTCAAAAAAGGCTCTTTTACTTTTCTTCTCTTAAGAGACAAGTAAGTAGAATAAAGTGGGTTACATAGAAGCCAAATAAGGAAGTGCACAACAAAATGAACGAGCAAAAAAAGCAATAAAAAATAGAATAAGACTGTTAATGAGTAAGGTAAAATACAGAAAAAAATATTTTTATATTTATAGATTTTAAAATGTTCTTTACTCATATTCTATATTTATTTGTTAAAACTTAATTTACCTGTACCATATCCTGACTCGTTAAGAATGAGTAACAAACAGGTGATGGTAGATATTGAGTAAAATAATAATAATAATAATAATAATAATTTAATATTAAAAATTATATAATTTAGATAAATAAATAACATCAAATAAATATACCAGTGCAATAATGAATAACACTTTAGATATAACAAAAATCATATAAATTTTTTATTTCAATTATCATTAAAAATATATATACTAATTTCAATTTTATTTGATTGTTATTAAATATGAAGTAAACTATTATATATATATATATATATATATATATATATATAATTGAAAATTTCATATTCCTGAGCTTAATGCACAAAAACACAAAGATTTTTTCTCCTACCTAGCACTCGATAGATAACGGGTACATAATAACTCTTATCTGTATCCTTACCCGATAAGTTGACAAATTTTTTTATACCCAAATCTTATAACTTAACGAAAATAAAATATTATCCACACCCGTCTTATAGGATATGATATGGAGTAGATAAACGGCCAAATAAATTTCATTGACAATCCTATTAAGAACCATTAATTATTCCAACTATGGCAACAAAGTGTTAATTGATCGGAGGAAATATCGGTTTCAAAATTGTGAATATAATTTGCACACATTGACTACATACAATTAATTGTAATTAATCCAACAGGGTTTTTATGAACATTATGAATTTGAGAGTTTAACACTCATCTTAGTAGGGTCATGAGAAAAACTCATAGCTCGTAGATTATTCGTGATTCGCTCGGGATCGGCTCGAATTTGGCTCGCTCTTTAACCTTGTTAAGTTAATGAATCAAATTTGAGTTAGGATTGTCTCGGCTCACTATACTCGTTAAACTATTAATAATGTCTATTATTCTATTATAGATTTTTAGTATACTATATGGTTTTGTTTGGCACTCCATGGAATAGCAAAAAAGTAGGAATAAAATTGTTATTCCGACGAATTAATTTGCCAAATGAATTTTAGACTTAATAGAAGAGTGCGGAAGAGTGCTAATCTGGTATACCAACTTATAGGTGAAATACCGGATTAAGTCTCCTCTAAATAGCGATTATTGTTTGATTATATTGTAGTATATTATTATATTAAATTATGATTTATGATTATTATCTTATATAATATTATAATTATAATTTATTATTATATTAATATTAAGATTATTTATTTATTATTATTATTATTATTATTAAATTATGATTATCTTTATCATTAATATATTATCATCACTATTATTATATTATAATAAATATAATTTTAGTAATATATTATTATATTATGAATATAAATAGGAATATTTTATTATTATATTATTATGATCATGATTATTTATTATTATATTATGTGATGATTATGGTTATATTGTTATAATTATGATTATTTATTATTATCGTATTATCATATTATTATATTATGATGATTATGACTGTGATTATTATTACTTATTATTATTATTATTATTCTTATTATTTTATTATGTTGTATTATATTATTATATTATGATTATAGTTATGATTATATGATGATTATATTATTATGATTATAATTATTTATAATTATTATGAACATGATTATGATTATAATTTATTATTATTATATTATTATAATTATGATTATAGTTATATTATTATATGATTATGATTATGACTATAATTATTATTATCATGATTATGATTATTATTTAATTATGTTATATTATATTATTATATTATGATTATATTATTAAAATTATGATTATTTTATTATTATTATTATAATTATGATTATAATTATAATTTTTAGAGGTGGCAATCGGGTGGGTGGGTCGGGTTCGGGTTCGGGTCGGGTGGGTCGGGTCAGTTTGACCTTCTAGAAGAAATCGGGTCGGGCTAGGTCGGGTCGGGTCAATTTATATGTTGTGTTTTTTCAGATCGATGATAGATTTCAATTGGATTGAAGGTCATTTGATGTCGGGTCGGGTCGGGTCGGGTCAGTTTGACTTTCTTAAAAAATCGGATCGGGTCGGGTTCTGATCCGGGCGTGTCGGGTAGGTTTCTCGGGTCGGGTCGGGTTCTGCCACTTCTAATATTTTTTATTATTATATTACTATATTATGATTATGTTTATATTTTTATAATATTACTATGAATATTATTATTTATTATTATGATGATGATGATTATTATTATATTATTATTACTATTATGATTAGTAGTTTACTATTATTTTTATTATCATCATCGTTAGTATCATAATTATCCATATTTTAATTATTCTGATTAACAACTGTCAAACGATATTTTCACTCTTCCGAATAGTAAAAAATATCACTTTTCTACCACTCTTCCAAAAGACACTATTCTATCACTCTTTCAAAACTATTCCTTAATTTGCCAAACTGACCTTATATATATATATATATATAGAGAGAGAGAGAGAGAGAGAGTGGAGATACCGTGAGCTTAAGCTCACGGAGGCCTTCCGTGAGCTTAACTCAAAGAACATATTAAATCATCTCGAAATTTTAATTTATCATTCTCATTAAATTCTTTATATAAAAATTTTATGGGATGCAAAAATTTGGAGTGTTTTGAGGTTTTTAAGTCACCGTTTTTAATTTTTGAAAATGATGTTCAAGTATTGAATATATTATTATTATTTTTAGAGCTGATTTTCAAAAATTAAAAACCACATCTTAAAAAGCTCAAAACGCTCCAAATTTTTGCGTCCCATGAGATTTTCATATAAAGAATTTAATGAGAATGATAAATTAAAATTTTGAAATGATTTAATATATTTTTTGAGTTAAGCTCACGGTATCTCTATATATATATATATATATATATATATATATATATATATATATATATATATATGTAGAGTGATGCTATGGTGCTTCGCGAAGCAAAAAAAAATTTGTGCTTCGCGTCCATATCTCGAATTTAAAAGTTCAAACGACCGATCCAAATCGTTGAACATCATCTTCATATTGAAATATCATTGGAGATCAAATTTTATATTTGTTTGAAATTTTTTGCTATTTTTTAAATGGGTACAAAGTTTGTTGATCTAAAGATTTCTGCACCATTCAAAACTAGCGACTTTGTACCCATCTAAAAAAATCAAAAAAATTCAAAAAAATATAAAATTTGATCTCCAAGGATATTTCAATATGAAGATGATGTTCAACGGTTTGGATCGGCCGTTTGAACTTTTAAATTTGAGATACGGATGCGAAGCACAAATTTTTTTTTGCTTCGCGAAGCACCATAGCATCACTCTATATATGTATATAAGTTATAATTATATATGTATGAAATTATTGTATGATATACGTGTAACATTTTGTTATTACTGATTCTTGTTTGATCGAAATTTCTAATTTAATTTTAATATTAATTTTAGTGTAATTTCTTTTCGGACTCTGTTTCTTTCGCGTTTGTCAATATCAATTTCAGTCTATCTACGATCAACATAACCCGAATCATTCGGCCCATAAACCACTACGAACTGAAGGAAGGTGCAGAGACCCACCCTGGATAACTTTTCTTGGGACTTGACCGTGTATGTATCATCACCTTTCAGTAGTGATGAACCTCTCGCATCTACTGGATTTGCTATCAAGTCTGGATTGGCATTTTTAGGAAACAAAATGTTGTTGTAATGACGAAAAAATTATTTTCAAACAGAGATGATGCCACAAGTCAAAAGTTTAATTTTTAACGTACAATTATATAAGTTAGGGGCTTGACCCCCTCTTATTTTTCTTAAATATAAGTCATTTTAGCGTATAAGGTAACACGAAGATAAATGAATGAAGCCTCTGACGTCATCCTAAATAATATGCAGATAACTAAGCCTGGTACGGTGGTACCCCCACACAACATTAATTATCTAACAACAAAATAAAACTAGCTAGCTAGGGTTGGCCATGCAGGTGAGTATGACTAGATCTCATTTATTGTCTTTGACTCCTTAGAGTTCTCTTTCAACTCAAGGATACAAATTATTCCAAACCTTATTTCAATCATTACATCAATCTCAATGCAGCTCATTTTTCATTTCATATATTTTTTTTTCCAATCTCAATACTAATATAATGATTAAAATAAGGTTTGAGACAAATTTTGATCCTAAACCCTTTGAAAATTAAACGACTCTTAAATGAAATCGGTTAATTTCTCAAGGTCTTAAAACCAAAATTTGTTCCAAACCTTATTTCAACCATTGAATCAATCTTTTTTTTACCAATACAATTGGTTTATATCTTGGACTAAGAGTTCTATATTTACTTTATATTGAGACAAAATTCTATATCTCACATAGAGGTTTGAAAAAACCCGAATGGGTAGACCCGCCCCGTGCAAACCCACGCCCCTCACCTGTCCCGGACCGCTCCGAGGTAGACCTGTGGGTAGACCCGGACCCGTTAATGGTCCGGTCCTAGTAAGGGTTGGGTATAAAAAATTTAAACGGAACCGTCAAACTCGTTCCGCTCTCACCCGTGACCCGCGCTCACCCACCCCGTGCTCACCCACCCAAACTCACTACCCGAACCCGTCCGGGTAAACCCGTGAAACCCAGACCCCATACCCACGCTGCAGGGGTCTGGGTGGTGTTGCATTGAGAATTATTTTGGTTTTTTTTTTTTAAATTGAAAAAAAAAATGATCTGCCCCACCCGCCATGACTCACCCGGACCACCCCTTGGCCCACCTGTCCTGACCCGTAAGGATCCTATCCGTGGGGGTCTAACATGGGTCGGGTCGGAATTTTTTAGTTTTGAACCGTTCAAACCGCCCCGTCCTACCCGTGACCCGCAGGGGTTTCACCTGACCCGAATCGCCCCGCCCCGTCCCATTTTCAAAACTCCAATAGGCTTCTTTCGGGTTCTGTGCATGAATCGTTCTAACCCGATATGGATCCGATAGTATATTATACACACCCTACTCGGCTCCTGTCAAGGTCTAATAATAGGATCACCAAGAGCCAATTAGTCCTTGTCTGCCAACTTTTTTCACACGCTACAACCTTAACATCACTTGCAAATCATCTGGCCTTAAACCATGACACGTCTCATCAAGGCTACAATTTTTGTGCGCACCCTGTCTAACTACCCCATGTTAATTTGGGAAGCAATCCATGACTCCATGTGCAGGAATGAGTGAGGAAAAATGAACTAATTTTTATTGTGCATGTGGTTTAACTTTCGCATGTATTCCGTATGCATACACCAAAAATGAAAAAAAAAACAGAGAAATAACATAAAAATCGTTTAATTATTTCATGCAATATTGCACACCGTAGCCTTCTTTAATTTAATGAAAATTTATTCCGCTTCATATTATGTTTGCATATTCCTTTTTTGCATCTTAAATTATTAATTTGTAGTTAGCCTACAAATTGTTTTTATCAGTATTTCAACCAAGCTTGTAAACTGTCTTCATCAAATTGATGTTATTAAATTTAAGACTTTGTCAAATAGTAGTAAATTAAGATACAAATATAAACGTTTTAATTTATGTAGTTTGACATAACATATTAACAATTTTATCGTCAGGGTTCAAGGTATAAGATTTTTCTTATAAGTATAATTTTTTTTTATCTAAGTGCCGAAACGATATAGATGATGGATGCATTTATAGCTCCAATTTAATAAATGAGGAGCATTCTGTTGTATTAATTAAACGAAAATGAAACATGCTTATATTTTTAAAGCCATTGAATTTGACAAGATATGGTACCAGTAATTAAAAAAGTATTACAAACAATAAGAAAAAAAATTCCGAAAGTATATATATACTATATATATAGATAACATGCATCACAATTATTTACAAAAATCCAATGTTCGAGTTTGTAGTTGACTATCGCTACTTTTTTTAAGAATATGTATAATTGGCTAGTTAGTTACTTATAATAAATATGTGCAATAATTCATATATTTAAAATATTAGCATATTTCACCTACTTACGTACCCCACTATCTTTGCAGTTGTTACCCCCACTAGATTTCACATAACTATATATATAGCTAGTACGAGTTAGGAGTTCACCCTCATTTGTTAAACATAATTATATATTTGTTAAACTATATACATAATTATTAACTGTAAAATTTTTAATTTTTTTAACAAATTATATTGAACATATATGCTAAGTTTATTTGTTAACTATTACATGAACATTTAATAAAAATATATTTGCGTCTAATAATTAAATAAGGTGGACTGTGTTGACTAGTTTCTGCACAGTCTGTCCCAAGCCAGGATAAAGGAGGAGGGTTGAAATAGGCGTGGCGAACTCTGCTAAAACAACCAATCTTTATAGAAATGAAACTCAGTCAAATTTCGTTGTGGCGTCATCCTCCTAACGATGCGCCATAATGGAACCCAGATAATGTAATAAAAGAATAAGGGTTTGGTCGTCATTGCCTTAGTAGCGCGCCATATTGGAACTCAGATGTGGTGATAAGCGAGTGAGGGCCGGATCATCATCATCTTAGTGACGCATTACATCGGTGCATGGATATAGTGTCAAATGAACAAGGGTCTTCATATTTGACTCGACGAGTGTGAGGACAAGAAAGTTAGTCGAGAAAAGTAGGATTTGTTTATGTAATTGGAATGTAGGGTCTTTAACAGGTAACCTAAGAGAGTTAGTTGATACTACGATTAGGAGACGTGTGAATATTTTATGCATTCAGGAGACTAAATGAACGGGTCAGAAGGCCAATGAGGTAGAGAATACGTGCTTTAAATTTTGGTACACAAGAAAAGAACGAAGTAAAAGTGGTGTAAGCATTCTAATTGATAAGAGTCTTAAGAATGAAGTTGTCACAGTTAGAAGACAAGGAGACATGATCATCGATTCATCATGATCAAATTGGTCTTGATCGTCATCAATGTGTATGCTCCACAAGTAGGTTTGAGCGATGATATCAAGAGAAAATTCTGAAAAGATTTAGAGAACATGGTTAGAGTAGTGCCTAGTGGTGAAAAACTTTTTATTGGAGGAGATCTTAACGATCATGTTAACACAACTAGAAGGAGATTTGAGAGGGTACATGGAGATTTTAGATATGACAAACAGAACCAAGAGGGAGAAGAAATCTTGAACTTCATTGTAGTTTACGACCTCATGGTAGCGAACATCTTCTTTAGAAAGAAAAAAATCCCACTTAATTACTTTCAACAATGGTCAACAATCGAGCCAGATTGATTTTATCCTTACTAGAAGGGAGGAGAGACCAAACTGCATAGATTGTAAGGTTATACCTAGCGAGTTTGTCATCACACAACACAAGCTTTTGATTGTTGGATTTCATTTTCAAGTACGCGTCCGGCGAGATAGAGGCATAAAAATCACGAGAATGAAGTGGTGGAAGCTCAAAGGGGACGTTTCTCAAGTGTTTAATGATATAGTTATTACAGAAGGACCGTGAAACGCAAGTGAAGATGGAGATAATATATGAAATGAGATGTCGACTCACATTCGAAAGATGGCTATAGAGGTGTTTGGAGTAATCAGAGAAAATAAATGTGAATCTAAAGACATTTGGTGGTGGAATAATGATGTACAAAATACAATCAGTGAGAAGAAATAATGCGACAAACGTTTATATCACCACAGGAGTGATGAAAATATAAGAAATACAAGAAAAGATAGAAGAAACACAAAGAAAGTTGTGAGTGAAACAAGGAGTCAGGCATATGCGAAGCTATATATGATGTCTACAATATGCTTAAGCTTCGAGAAAGAAAGACAAGAGACTTCAACCAAGTTAAATTTATTAAGGATGAGACTGATATGCTTTTGGTGAAGGATGATGAGATTAAGAACAGATGAAGAGAATATTTCGACAAGCTGTTCAATGAAGAGAGTGAGAAAATCACGACTGAGTTGGACGACTCATTTGATGACACTAATTGGCGATTTGTTCGGAGAATTCAAGAGTCTGAGGTAAAAGAAGTTTTAAAAAAAATAAAAATAGGTAAGGCGTTGAACCCTGATGACATCACAATTGAGGTATGGAGATATCTCGGAGATGTAGCAATAATGTGGCTCACTAAGCTATTTAATATCATTTTTCGGTTCAATAAGATGCCTGATGAAGAAGAAGTATATTAGTATCAATCTTCAAGAATAAGGAAAATATTCAAAGTTGTACTAATTACAGAGAAATTAAACTAATGAGTCATATCATATTATTTTGGGAGAGAGTGATCGAGCATCGTTTAAGAAAATCGACAACCGTTTCTAAAAATCAATTTGGTTTTATGTTTGGGAGGTCGACCATTAAGGTGATTTTCTTAATAAGACAGCTCATGGAGAGATATCGGGAACATAAAAAGGATCTACATATGATATTTATTGATTCAGAGAAAGTGTATGATAAAATACTAAGAAATATTATGTAATATGCGCTTAAAAAGAAATGAGTCCTAATAAAGTGCGTTACTCTTATTAAGGATATGTACACAATGTTGTGACTTGTATCAGAGCATGTGACGGCGAGTCCAATGTATTTCTTATTAAAATAGGATTACATAAAGGGTCGACATTGAGTCAATATATTTTCACCTTAGTGATGGATGAGATCACAAAGGATATACAATAAGATATTCCTTAGTGCATGCTCATTGCTGACAATGTGGTGCTGATTGACGAGAGCAATATTAGACTTGATCAGAAAATAAGAGTTGTGGAGACAAACTTTAGAATCAAAAAATTTTAGACTTAGTAGGACCAAAATCGAATAAATGAGGTATCATTTCAGCGAAGAACACTCAAATGATGAAGATGTCAGTTTGAACGAACAAGTAGTATCCATGACTGACACATTTCGATATTTGAGATCAATGTTGCAGAGTAAAATGGAGACAAACATCTGGTATTCTATGTGATAAAAAAGTCCCAAATAAACTAAAAGATAAGTTCTACAGGACGACGATTAGGCCCAGGATGATGTATGACGTAGAATGTTGAACTACAAAAGAACAACACATCTAAAAAATGAGTGTAGCTGAAATACGGATGTTACGTTGGATATACGACCATAGAAGGAGAGAACAAATAAGAAATGATCATATACTGGATAAACTTGGGGTAGCACCAATTCAAGAGGGCCGGTTCAACACCATTTGCAATGGTTTAGTCATATCCAACGAAGGTCTCCTGAGGTACCAATACGCGGTGGATTCTAAGTAGCCCTGATAACACAAGAAGAGGAAGAGACCGATTGAGACTGACATGGAAGAAAATAATAAAAAGAGATTTGAAGGAATGAAATATATCCAAAGAGTTTGTTTTGGATAAGAGTGCTTGAAAAATGGCGATTCATGTACCAGAATCATGATTTAGGAGTTAGAATATAGTAGTAGAGTTATAGACTTCAGACTCTTAGTTTTTAAGATTTTAGAGTTTAGAATTAAGAATGTAGAAATATATTTTATAATATAGATTTATTATACTATTTTATTATTATTATTATTATTATTAACATCATTATCATTATTATTATCATATTATCATCATCATTATATCATTATCATTTTTATTTATTTATTTATTATTATTATTATTCTCATCATCATTATTATTGATATTTAAGATTTCTGTTCTTATATTTTTAAATTGAATTTCATTTTTAGTCTACCTTAATTAATTCATTTGAGATTAAAATTTTTATGAGACGGTCTTACATGGATCAGCCTTAGATACCCTTAATTTTCTCATAAGGGATGAAGTTAGCTCGCTCATTCATTCCTTGTAAAATAGCGCCATATCAATTATTATTAACCATCTGATCAGAAGAAATGAACGGTTCAAAATGATTCTGATCTATAATAGAATTAACCAAATTTTATTATTGTTGTAATTAAATAAGATGGACCGATAGGTGGACACTTGAGAGGTACGACTCCAAACATTTTTGGTAGTACTTGCTTCTTTTTTGGGGTGATAAAAGTTGAAACCAAATATTAATATTATTCAAATATTTTTATTAAAAATTCAATCGTATTTCAAAGTTGCAATTTCCTATAAAGAAATCATTTGTGTTGATATGCTAATAAAATTTGTGAACTTTTTGGGGCTAATGCTAGGTAACAAAAGCATTACAGCAATATTCACAGAAATATTTCTTGCGAGATGGTGAACTTTTTGTGAATCCCTCTCAATACATTGTATTATAAGGGCAGATGTAGAGGGAGGGAGAGGTACCATGCATAATGATGAAGGTTATGACACAACAAGATTCCAAGAAGATAGAGATGAGAATTTACGCAAAAGAGACAGCTTGTATCTCTATCAAGTATGATGTTAATCACAACACTGAACACTCCCGTGCCTATATAAAAGCACCTGACCTCAGCTTTTCTAATTTCAAGGAATCGAACTCCCATATATACCGCTATTAAAAGCCTTAATTAAACACGAAGCAACATATAGCACACACACCTTGCAGAAGCATTCTCCCGTGTGAACCATATACATAAGCTAGCTTCCTTTCACTCTTCTATCTCTTCCATCTCTTCTTTCTAGCTCGCTCTTTCCTCTCAATGGGGTTACGGGAGATCGAGCAGACACTGCCCCCTGGTTTCCGGTTCTTCCCGAGCGATGAGGAGCTCGTTTGCTATTATCTTTATAAGAAGGTGGCAAATGAGAGGATCCTAGAAGGTATTCTGGTCGAGGTTGATCTACACCAAAAGGAACCTTGGGAACTTCCAGGTGCTTTGTTGATCCTGAATCCTGATACTTAATTCTCTCTTGATTCATATAATATCAGCTGGTTGGTTAGATTTTTCATAAGTGAATATTTACGGTTTTTAGATTTTTCATAATTTTGGCGCATGCAGTTCAATCTTGACTTGTAGTCATGTTTGGGCAGCCGTGAGCTTTACTTTTAATCAGAGAGTTGAAATTTTTTGAAAAATCATTGGAACTACGTATATTATATATAGTATATATATACATCTCATCTTACCACACAACTTCGTGACAACAAATAGCTATGGCGCGTGGAATTTAAATATATTCTTTGGAGAAGAAACCTTAATTATTTCTTCGTTTTATTTAATGGACCTTCCTCCAGCTTGAAAGGATCTTCAATTTATTTACTAAATTTGGTTGTATCACGTGTTATGTGTAAGAGTTCTAGGAACAAGTTAAAAACATGCATGTTGCAAACTTACGTTAGCTATCCGGTGTATACTATCTCAAACCATCATGTTTGAGAGCGAGGAACATGAAAAACAACAAAGAAAATTTTCGGGTTTAAATATGTTTAGTTTTTAATTATTTAGCTGTCAGAAAATCTTGCAAGTCACATGAGCAAATTATGAATAGAACGTTTACAAACTGTCGGAATATATAAATAGTATATAGATATTGATGGTATACATGTAGGCACCGTATTAATAAATTAATTGTTCGAGAAATAAGACAAAAAATTTATGATTCGGGAAAAAAATATTTTTACATTATATAACTAATATAATAAAATGATACAATATCTTTAAAAATAATCCAAAAATTATAAATAAATTAAATATTATAATATTTTTCAAGCATATTTTTGATTGATCTATTGAAAATTAATTATAAAATGTACAAAAATTATTTAAATAGTTTTTTGTTAATTATTTTTTAATCATATATAAATCTATTAGAAAGTTCAAAATCATGAAAAAATAAATTTAATTTCAAAATTTAACTTCAGTTGAGGCCTTGGATGATCAAAATACATAAAAATATGGGTAATAATAAAAAATTCTGCACAAGGCTGCATATAGGGGTGTCAATTCTTGACCCGACCCGACGGGTTAACCCGACCCGAACTGAACCCGATCCGACCCGAAGATAAATAGTTTGGGTATGGGTTCAATTTTTTTGACCCGAATCGGGTTCGGGTCAACCCGACCCAACCCGATTAATTATATTTTTTGAAGAAAATTTATGATTTAGTACTAATTAAAACTTAAATATATACTAATTATACACTATTTAAGATTAATTATAAATTAATCAATATTTTATTACTTAAATTTATATAAAAATATTTAATTATTTTACACGGGTTGGATCAGGTCGACCCATGACCCGTCGGATCAGGTATGGATCAAAATTTTTTGACCTGAATTTAATCAGATCGGTTTCGAATCAGATCAAAAATAATAATAAAATAATATAACCCGATCTGAACCCGACCCGACCCGTCACCCGACCCATTGACACCCCTAGCTGCATGCTACATTGCTACACCGTTCCTTTTCCGTGTGTTTGAAGATGAATATCGCGTGCACAACTTTTGATGCAAAGATGCTTTATTGTTTTTCTCTCGATGCGTGTTCCCAAGGAAAATTTATCATTTTCTCTTGATGCGTGCTCCCAAGGAAAGTTTGACCGCAGGTATAACGCGTTTTAATCGTATTATTTCCATTATACGCGTATAATTCGCGAATAATAATAATATTCGCTGTTCATTTCGTTAGAGTCTGATATCTAAATAATTCGCGAATTAGACACATCACACGAAATCGTTATTTTGAAAATCTTGGAAGTGAATTTTTAAATAAATATGAAAAAAAAATATTATAAATATGTTATTTTACTTATAGAATAATGGTTATTTAAATTTCATTATCGTTTGATTTTTCATCAAGTACCATCAAAATTTTATATAATTTATAACAGTTATAATTTGATGGACTATCAAACGATAATAAAATTGCATGAAATATGAATCATCATCAATTTATAAGTACAAAAATATATATCTATAAGGGGTTTTTCTATTTTTAAGATTTTTTTCATATTTATTGAAATTCATTATCAAGATTGTCAAGATAACCATTATCAAGCGATCCTTTCCATATATATATATATATATATAAGATAACCATTATCAAGTGATCCTTCTCATATATATATAGAGAGAGGTTGACTAAAATACAACGCGTTGCACGGATGTACCCGTGCAACGCGTTAAAATCTCAAAATTTAAGTTAAAAATGACCGATCCAAACCGTTCAATTTGTTTTTCATATAAAATTCTAGTAGAAAATCAAATTTTATATTTTTTGAAATTTTTTTGCTATTTTTTTGAGTAAGAAGAAAATCATCACTATTGGACGATCCAAATTCCTTAAATCAAGCAACTTTCTTCTTACGCAAAAAAAATCGTTACTAATTATATATATATATATATATATATATCACGAGCATCCCAATTCCTTTGTCATGTTTCTCATTACAATCCAAACCTGTCAACTTACAAGATGTCACGCGTGGAATAGCACCACTAATTACCCTTTAACTGGAATAACTAATAGCTTTATCAATTATCATATAGGATATATCGTTATATCTCTCCATTTTCTTGAAAGATCGATGGAGACACCAGATTATTATCTCGGTAGTATGGGCCTTGCTGATAACCCAAAAAAAAAAACATAATATATTTTAGTTGTTTGGTTAAATGATTTTTTTTGATCTTTTATATATTCACATTTGTTACAGAAATAGCTAAGCTGAGCGCAGAGGAGTGGTACTTTTTTAGCTTCAGGGATCGCAAATACGCAACTGGATCCCGCACAAACCGAGCTACAAAATCTGGCTACTGGAAGGCAACTGGGAAGGATCGGATGGTGCACAATCCATCCACACGTGAGATCGTAGGGATGAGAAAGACTCTGGTCTTTCATCGGGGCCGAGCGCCTAATGGAGTTAAGACTGGTTGGGTCATGCACGAGTTCAGGCTAGAAACTCCTAATTCTCCAGCTAAGGTATTATATATATGATGCCTCTGTAGTTTGTATATGAATCAGATCTGTCATAAGGAAAATATTTAGAAAAATGCATTCTGTGATTGATACTACTGGTACAGGAAGCACCTATAAAATAAACTATCTAGCATTCATCTTGTCATGAAGTGATTGCATGTGTAATTTTGTTTGGGTGTTCAAATGCAATCAATTTAGTATTTTTTTTTCTAGATTATAATTTTACCAACTTTTAATTTCTCAAATCTATGTTCTTTGGAAAAATAAAATAAAATAAAATATCAGCCGCCACTAAAGCCTGAAATTTTGAAGTTCTATATTTTCAAGTAATATATACATGCATTTAATCGCTATTTATTTAGCTTGAATAACTATGTGTAATGTTTTCTTTTCCATTCTGATCATGTAGGAGGATTGGGTATTATGCAGAGTGTTTAACAAGGGACGAGAATCCACAGATCACAGCAAATATCAGGGACCCACTTCTCCAATTATGGAGTCATCCCCCCCTCCTCTAGTGGACCCCATGGCCATGCCTTACATGTGCCATGAACAAGTTGTGAACTCCGTGTATGACCCCAAAAACCAGGATATCAACCCTAGTACAAACTCTAATTTGTTCCTAAACCTACAAGCAATGCTTCAACACAACTATTTGCTAGAGTATTTCCCCGACGAAATAGGCCACATGGGTTTCGACATGGGCTTGGATCAAGATCATATCATGAAATGTGTTGGGCCAGAGTATTCTTAAATTGGGCTTTAAATTTTGATCAAAATTAGAAAATGTACATCCAGTTGTGAAGTAGGCTAGTCCATTCCAGTTACTGTTATTGTAAAGCTCAAATTAGGGGTGTTGTTTGCGATTCTTATATTTCATTGTTTGTATCTGTTGATATGTATATATAGTTATCAGTGATGAGGATTTAATGAGCTTAGAATTACTTGATACAGACACGTTCTTATATATAAGAGATGATTCTGGGGCGGAGCTAGACTTTTGAATAGGGGACAAAAATTGAATTTTTTTTAGAGGAGCAAAAATATATATTTTTTTCAACATAGCATAATTTTCTAGTTATTTTCTGAAAATGTACATAATTATAAGGTTAAAAAAATTCTAGGCAGGTCTCCCAGCCACAAGGTGGCTTTGCCCTTGGATATGATGATTCAGTACATACTTTTCATATTTCAGATTAATTATAAAAATTGAAAAGTGGTGATTAACAATGAAGGGTATCATGAATAAAAATAAAATCGACTTTCAACAGAGACTTCATCATCACTTTTCCACCTGGTGTACCAGTTTCTCAGTGGTGCAGAGTATAAATTGCCCACACTACAATTTGTAAATATATGTAAAGATCAGGGTCCGTGGCAGGAAGACGGAAGTTTTGCATAATCAGGATCAATGATTTAAGATCTGTAGGATCTTGTGTTTAGTATATCATGTACAAAAGGTTAGTAAGCAACTTTTTCTCAATTTCGTATGCCTGATCTCTTTTTCTGATTAGATAGTTGAGTGCTTTGATATATGTACGTGTGCACAAGTATATCCACGTATGTGTGTAGCTGTATTATTTATGAATGTAAAGGAAGGATTAATTCACAATGAGATTTTTAAATAAATTAAAAATGTTTAAAAATTGTAAAAATATTTGTTGAATTTATAGATTGATAATGTTTTAAATTCATGCGGTTAAGTAGTCTATCAATGATCATTAAATTGAAAATATTGCAAAATGTATATTTTTTTAATTCTTTGATGAGGTATCAAATATTTATAAAATATTATGAACTTATAGATTAATATATTATATTCAATTCATGCAAATTAGATATCATTTAGCACATCATGATATGCCATTAAATTAGAAGCATTACAAATTAAGTAAAAAAATATTATTCTTTGAAGGGCCGTGAAATAATTTTTAAAGTGTATGAAATTTGAAACATTATATAATATCGAGGGCAGCAAACAAATCAAACTCAATTGAACTAGTGTTTGATTTTAATTTAAAATTAATTTGAACTAAATTAAATTTGAAGTAAATCAAACTAGAACTACATCAAATTCGAACTAAATCGAAATCGACTTAAATCGAACTCGAACTGAAATCGAACTCCTGACAAAGTCAATTATTATAATCTTTTTATATTTATTTTCATATTATCATAGATAACTAGAGCTAAAATAATTATTATTTTATTATTATATATTTAATTTTGAACAATAACTAATATTTATTAATTTAATAACAAAATAACAATATATTATTAATTTATAAAAAATAATTATATTATTACATATATATTGACTAAATAGTTAATATATATATATATATATATATATATAAATAACTATATATCGAACCATTACGACTCGAACTCGAACTAGTTCATTAAAAAGTTATCGAACTGAACTCAAATCGAACTAACAAAAATATCTAATCAAACGATTCAAACTCGAGCTAAAACTAAATCGAACACCGAATGAATTATGAATTTTCTTGCACCCCTATTATATCATAATTTAAAAATATATCAATAAATATTTTCTATTTTTAAAAATCTTTGAAATTTATTTCAAAACTCATTGTTAAATTTGTGAAAATAAATATTATCAAGTAATCTCTTATCACATATAAAATAATTTCCATACGTACAAGATGTTTCATTTTCAACGTATGAATCAAGCTCTTAATGATTTTAACATCGATATTACATAGTTTACCCATCTAAACATCTCAAAAATCTAGCCAGTAGCCCGCTACTTTTATCGTACTATATAATAAATTCGTTCCTATCAAACATGTAATTATGGAAAAGCCGCCAAAAATGTGTAATTTCTCTAATACCGTTGGTTACATGTACAAAACAAATACCACAAATGCAACAATCTAATGACTTGCTTAATCCTATTTGGCATTTAGAAAGTCTAAATTAGCAACGTAGACTTTCTAAATTAGAAAATGTGTCTAATATAACAACGTAAGATTAAGCAATTGGTGCGAGAGAAAGCGAAAGAGCATGTACTTTAAATTAACTTCCCTCAAGTCAATGCATGATCCCCCCTTTTAAAAGTAAAAAAAAAAAAAAGACTTTCAAATTTGCTCCACTCAAGTTGCTCGAATACTGACATGATAATCAATTAGGGCATAGACGACGTTAGAGATAAACTAATCTTGATATTTTTCAATCTAAAATTTAAATATGGAAATTAGTATTTTTGGAAGCTGACCCTAACTTTAATTGGAATAAGAAACGATTAAAAAGAAGTGGAGACTGGAGGAAAGGACAAACATAAGTTGCGATTTGCAAGAAATCATTTGTGATAATAAAAACAAAAAGCGCTAGAGGAAGGGGTCGAACCTTCGACCTTGTGGTTAACAGCCACACGCTCTAACCGACTGAGCTACTCCAGCAATTGTTGACGCATACATGATCACTGTTGAAATTGATGCTTGTTTCTAGATTTAGCATTCACCTACAGCATATTAAAACTTCAAAATACTTACAGTACGATCAAAGTAAGACAATATATTGTTAAGGTTATAATATTGAAAATAGCATAATTATCATTACTTCAATAATATATTGAGCATTTTATCATGATTTTTTCCTAAATTGTATTTATTTTGCATATTTTATAATGAGTAAATAACTTAATATATGTACCCATGTTCTACTTGACAGGGATTATGATAATTTGTTTTCTAAACAAGAGAAATATTTTAATACTTTGCCTGCCTCAAGTGACGTTTCAGTTCCTCTCATACACTGTGACATATATCTGACGTTCTACAAATAATGCCCATCACAATCTATTATATATTTTTTAGTTTACAATCATTTATTTCGAAGACAATGGACAAGCTTAGATTTTTAGGGTTCATACTGACGATACTGCTGTATATTAACTGATATCGTATCGATTTTACTGCGAAATTAAATAAAATTAAAAATAAAAGTTCAACCTTAGAATCTTAAAATTTTAGATAAGAAGTTTCCGAAGAAAAATTAAAATCCTAACTGAAATGAGTAAAATAATTACACTTGTCAGCATATTTTGAAGCTTTCAATATCTAAATAATTGTGAAGGTTATTAATATACTTTGAGCCTAATAATAAGAACTTATTGTTTGCAAGGCCACATCTCATTACATTAGGGCCCTTTTCTATAATTTGGATCCATATAGTTATTTGGGCCTTTGAACAAGTCTGAACCCGTTTTTTAAACAAAATTTTTTTCCCACTACTGTGCATGGTTGAATAATGAATAGCAACGTAATTCCTGTACTGCCGAATATATTTATGGCGTTGTCTTATAACAACTTGGATTTGTTTTGCCTCGGACTGGTTCCGCCGAGAGTTATTTCTTTTATTATGTTCCTTCTTTTCCTTTTGGAGAGTGAGAAATTGTTAATTACACTCTTCCTTTTTTCTATTTGTCCTTTCTCAGTACGTATCTGGTGTTCATTTCTTTGTTTAGAATTAAATATAAGGCCTTCTAGTGATATTTTGTTGCAGTTCAATTTTGGACGTCATATACTTGTGCAGTTTGTTGAGCCAATCCTTCACGTTGATTGTTCTTGCAGAGTTTGCATCATGCATGCTGCTTCCACAGCAATGCGACTGTAGCTTGTAGGATTTTCTTTTTTCCTCAATAAAAGAACAAACTGTAGGTTTTTGACATGTCATGTGATAGCGACTGACAAGATTTGCATATGAAATGTCAAATCGCACGCCTAGAAGCAGCTGTAGTTGACATTACCGAGATGGGCCGCGTTAAAAGAACAAGGTAGATGACCCTTACTATTTTTTTTTTTATTTAGGTGGAATGGGTTCAAATGAAATTTAGCAATTGGGTTTTACACAAGTTTCTGAATGCGTTGTACAATTTACAGTATAAGCCGTTAATTATGGAAAAAATGCGATTTTTGTGTTCAATTTTTCTGTTGCACCAGAAATACCATAAGAATTTTTCAAAAAATAATAAAGGTTTAAATGCTTATTAAATAATAATATGTTAAATTATTTTAGCAAAGCGATTGTTGGAAAAATGACTAAAAAGCACTAATTCAAATTGTACATTGTCTACCAAAAAATATAGTGTAGCAAAAAGATTCTCTCTGAATGAGACCTTGCTTGCAAGTTTGAAATCTGATTGGGTAATTAACTATTGGCAATTAAAATTGATGATTTAAATATCCATCGATCATAAAACACAGGCCATGGTAATAATAGAAAAAAAAAGTGGTGTCCCTCTCTTTCTTATCTTGATCTCTCCTCCAATTGTTGGATTTTCTAAAATATCCAACACTGATATTACAATAATCGATGTCAGCGATTATCAATAACCGGTGTAAGATATATACAAATTTGAGACTGATAGTTGATTAATACTTTTAAAAGAAACACAACCAGTGCTGATTTTTCTAAATATCTGACACTAATTATTAATTAAATTTTTGCTAACTTATTTATTATATTATAAAAAATACTATAATAATTATATACAAATGTAAATACAAGATTGGTTTATCTATGTTATTCCTCAAAAGGGGAAAAGTACAAAATATTTTATGTGGTATTCAGAGATGCAAGACAATATTGTTAATGCTTTGATAGTAACAAATTACAGAAAATGTTTGTCGTGATAAAAAAATTCGTGATCCAATTATAATTCAGAAATAGTTTATTTTGTATAATAGAAATGATATACATATTAAAATTTCATATAAATGAATGTACAATATGAATTAAATTTTTTATAATGTATTTCAAAAAATGTTTTATATGCAAAGAAAACATTTTGTTCAAAATTATTTGCAAAAATATTATTTAGCAAATTAACGTTTAATACATGATTTATTCGTCGAGAGTTGAAAAACTGAAAGCAGAGATACATAGTTATTTTCAATTCTCTTTTATATTCGCGAATTTTGTTGTTGTGAATGGTTTACAGCTTTTGCTCTAGTCTGAGTATTCATTGCACGGTATATCGGTTAGCATTGCTCATCGAAAATACGAAACCAATTAACATCTGAGTGGTGGGCCCAGAATTGATCACAGGAGGTAAGGTGATTAGACTTCCACTCAGTAAAAACCGGAAAAACTATATATATACGTCACACCCTCGTAAAAAAAAACACTATATGTGTGTGATGATGATATGTGACTTGATTTCGTCATGAACCCTCCCGCTCTCCAGTAATGACTCCATTCAATAATTTGGCAAATATTTACTTTCAATATATTCACGAGATAAATGTAGTTGAATTGCAGAAAGTAGGAAGAAGAAGCCAATATCTACACTGTATGGACGACTTACATAGGTTTCTTTATATTCTGTGCTCCCAATCTCTGTTTGTTGTTTGTTATTAAATATTAAGAGCGAAAATGAATGATAAAGTTATGACCTTTCTCATGGATAATAAAGTGATTTTGATCTATTTGCTAATTATGCAGCGTCATGCAACTCAATATGTGAACTTCTGATTTTCTTTGAGATTTATGTCAGCACGTATCTCGAGATAATTGAATGGTTCATATATTATGTAACATGATATTGTGCCAGTGAATAGTGAAAGAAAAACTTATCCCCACTATCTCTTCACTTTATCCCAATCTCATCGAAATTAGTCTTTCAATGTTCTTCGCGTGCATTAAGCTTCAATTCAATTTCCACTACAAAGCTCTATCCTTAGCCAAGCAAAATAAAATAAAATAAATCAGTATATCAAGACCATACACTTTTTATGAGTACTGAAGTTCAGCTGTTATGATACATATATATATAAAAAAAAAGATCAATTAACTTAAAAGATAAAAATGGCTGATGCTTTGTCAATTATTAGATAAGGCATGCATCAAATTTTATTAGATTTTAGTAACATTTTGTCAATCTCAAAAAACAATATTGATTTTTTTAAGGATTAGTTTCATGGCTTTAGCACAGATGGTTAATTAATCAAATTTTATATGATTCAATTTGTTGTTATTGTTGTATCTAAAACGTACTTTATGGATATATCTACAATTTTAATTTTCTAATAAAATAATATATTCTCAAAATATATTTACATATCACAATAACTTGATTGATATATTAGAAAAGTAAACTGTACAATAAAAGTTTCCCTTTTCTAAAATTGAAATATCAAACATTATTTTAAACTCTGATGTGTGATCCAAAATAGGTTCTTCCATTTTGATTATTAGGATGGGGTATATATGGGACCAAAGAATTCACTGGATCGATCACGAAATCATAAATATTAAGCGAAACTTTCTCAAATTAAGCAACCCTATAGATGGGGTCATGTAATCTCTTTTACGCAGGCACATAGTACAAATAACAAAATAATAAAAAAGAATCTTCAACAAACTTTAATCTCCATATACTTACACGCGACATTGAGCACATTTACAGGTAAAGTTGACATTTGATGGAGAATATGTGTCGATTTTACTTCCGATTGAAATTCATTTTGATTCTTATATCTTGCAATAAGCTGATTTGTGCTGGGATATATATATCGGGAATCTTTAAAAACTTTTTATAAAGGATAAGCAAGTACGTTGATTGTCGAATATACCAAGATTAAGTTTGCTTAGGAAAAAAGGAAAAGGGTTAATGTCATGGAGGTCCTCAAACTTTAAGATTTTAATTTTTAATTGAATAAAGACACCCCTCAACTATGCTAATTATGATAAAGATATCTCTGACTGTTAATTTATTATATAATACTCAATTATAAAGTAGGAATCATGACCCAAATACTCTAAGCTATACATAGTATGATATTTAAAATAGTTATTTTTTATTTTGATTTCCATGTGTGTGTGTGTGTGTGTGTGTGTATATCTATATTAAGACGGTAATTTTGTAGAGGGAGCTAGTACTGTACATAATTAAAAACAATCAAGGACGACATTTAAAACCGAATCATATGGGACCGGTCGATCATATTGTATTCGACATCTCCGGGCTTTTGTTTGGAACTCTGAAGCCCTAATGACTCGCCACAGGATATTGTATGGTTGGCACGCAAAAATCAAACTTCTTCGGTGAGGGACCGAGGGGCAGTGGACAAGGGGGACCAGCAGGGCACGTGTGGGTCTGTGCGTTCTTTCAGCGGACTAATCAAGTCCCATCACTGGCGATGGCGAGGAAAGGGAAAAAAGAAGCACTTTAATTCCATTGCATTTTTCCTTTTTTCTGAAAACACGAACTTTGTGTTATTGACGCTGTCTTGTGTTGAGCGAGTACCTCCAGTACTTTCCGGTCTTTCACTTTTACCAAATACAGAGCCTCAGCCTCCTATGCTCATATCACCTATCGATAAATAGTTAGATACTACAACAGTGACCCCGTCGGTACAGACGTCACTCCAGTACTTTCCGGTCTTTCACTTTTACCAAAGACAGAGCCTCCTATGCTTACATCGCTCAGATTTTTATTAAAAATAAATAAATAATTGGTTTGATTGTTGTGTTTTCGTGAGTGTAATCCGCACGAATTTGAAACTCGATTTCAGAAATCTGCTCGGTCTCAGATATGTATTTATTTAAAATATATTGAAATAGTTTATTAAGTTATTTCATTATATATTTTTATTTATTTGATGATTTAAAAAATATTATATTTTATTATTTCAAAATAATATTGTCCTATCTAATTTTTTAATGTATATTTAATGATTTAGTATTTTTAAAGGTTTATAGTACTTAATTTCAAACTATAAAAAAAAAAACTAAATTTTAAACCATAAAAAAATAAGTACAATCTCTTAAATAAAATAAAATACAAACTATAGTCTCTGAAATGAAACATTCTCCTAATGAAAGACAGATTGTATGTGTTTCTTGTTCAGATATCACGGCGAGAGCGCTCGTGCCTTACGTCAGAGGTACCATATGATGACACGTGAGGAGCCTCATATTGGATATCAGAGATACCAACACTGGGATCGAGGGTCATTTAACTCGTCAGCTGAGAGTATGACATGAATCTCCCTGAAATATGTCGAAGTCATCAGTCGTCGGTTTTAGCGTCGGGTAGGTGAGTTAACCGCTCGGGCAATTTGGTGGAGTGTGGTACGTATGCCAATTCATCCACAGACTCCTCAGGATGCGGTACTGGCTGACTCAATGCTCCTCAGTGTTCATTCCATACCAATTGTAGCCATCTCTCTCTTGTAATACCACCCCATATAAACATAATACTCTGCATAATCATACGGTCGCGCCTCTGTTATAGGAAGTTTGGGTTCGTCCTGTACCCACCAATAATATTGTGCCCAATACACATTCTGACGTTCACCACCCCCTCCCCCGATGTGTTCTTGTTCTTACAATATGTGAGCACTTACTAGTAATCGATCAGAGCTGGCGGAGGAATCTACTAGTACAGCTTGAACTAATTATGACTAAAGAATATATTACAATTAAACAAATTATGACTAATCAAAATTATAATTAACCTAATTAAAATATAATTAAACTAAATTAACCTAATTTAAATAAAACTATGATTATGTAATGATAATTAATCAAATTATCATTAATATATAATTAAACTAATTATAATTATATAATTCAAAATTAATACTATAAATCAACCAAATTGAACTATATTAACTATATTTCAATTACCACTATAATTATACTAATTAAATATAATAAAACTAATAAATTTCTTAAATTCAAATTAAAAATAAAAAAAATTGCCTTTGAAAAATCGACCAAATAAACGGATCAACGGGTTTTTCCAACTCTCCTTTGAAAATTATAAAGTTTGACACAATTGATTTTAAAAATGGGGTTGAAATAAGGGAAAATAATTAAAAAAAATATTTTTTTCGGTTTGGAGGAAGAGAGAGGTGGAGCGAAAAAAAAAAAAAAGTGTGAGGGGGAGAAAGAGAGATTTTATGCGATGAGGTAATATCTCAAATTGAGACCGAGTTTGATATTCGATTCAGAATACTAGAATCCAGTTTGAAAATTCATCCAAATCATGAGACGCAAAAATAGAGATACTCATACCAATTTACTATTTTTTATTATTTTATTTACTAAAAAAATCTACATATCACCCATCGATAAATAGTTAGATACACCCTAATAGTTAGATACTACAATAGTGACCACGTCGTTACAGAAGCGTAACCAAAAGGCTAAAGTTGAAGTGTACTATGTATTTCTTTTGCTAATCAACCGTACTAGGTACGAGCTTGAATTGTACCATGATAATTTATTTTGTAAAAATATTTCCAATATTTTTTTATATAAATAGTATTAGATTAATATTATTAATAATAAGAAAAAGAAATAGTTAATTTTATAATTTCGAATCACAACGCGTCACTATAGCTTTTAATTACCAGAATACATTAATTAGGTTTTAATTATAGATTAATTATTGATATTTTAAAGGAATGGTTGATGGATTTTACCAAAGGTATGACAATTTGGTCTAGTTTGGTCAAAATAAAGAACACTAAAAATGTTAACTGAGTTCGGCTTAAAATGCCTATATTTTCGGGTCTCACCCCACTAACGGGATGTCACTTTATTGCTAAAAATTCTATTACAAACAAAAAATTTAGCTTCTTCACAATATAAGTGCAAGAAGACTAAAAATGTACAAAAGAAAACAACAAAGGAGTACTCAAAGCTCAAAAAAACTACAGTATATCTGCTAAGGAAAGATTTGAGACAAAGCTCAGAAAGTGATGAACTGAAGATTACACAAGAATTTCTCATTATTTGGCTAATTCAAGATCTTTTATTCTTGTAACTTACAAGGAGGAAAGTGAGTTCTTTTAGTTGCAGTTGAGTGCTCTGGATTGCTAGAGATTTTAATTATTTCAATTTCTAGTTCTATTTTCTAGACCTAGAACATCCCTTTTTATAAAATAATTAATAGAGAACTGGTATTTTTGCGCTAGGAAACGTTATAACGTTTCATCAATCGTTATAACGTTTATGTATTGTAAATCTTTAGTTTCTAAGAATACTTATGTCAGAATTGTATAGAGACGTTATATCGGTTCAAAAATGAATAAAATAAATCGTTATAATGATATAGAGAAACGTTGAACGCTTTGAAATATTTCAACACTTTCTGTTTGACCAACCTTCTAACAAGTCTACTGATCTTCAGAAACGTTATAACGATTTAATGAATCGTTATACGTTTCATGAATCGTTGAACGCTTTATGAAACGTTATATAATGATACACTCTGTTAATTTTGACTCATTTCTGCTCATAAAGAACTTAAAATATTTTTTAGTAGGTGTATTGAATCGTTATGACGCTTTATGAAGCATTACGTAACGATACACTCTGTTAATTTTAGCGCATTTTTGCTCACAAAGAACTTAGAATGTTTTTTAGATATGTATTGAATCGTTATAACAATTGGTTAATCGTTATAATGGTTCTCTACGACAGAGAGCTCTTCATTGCATAATTATGAAGAATATAGAATTTTGAATTATATCTATACATTAAATTTGATCATATATCTTCATAGAAACCTCTGAATTAATCTTGATCATTTCTTCTTCATAGAAGCCTCTCAATTGATCCTGCAATCAAATCTTAATGAAAATTTATTAAATTCGATAATATTTTACAAAACAACAAAATCAAAGAATTTGTTAAGTGTAACAATTATATACAATAATTATATAGAATAATTATAGATTTAATTTATTATTTAATTGTAGAATAATTATTGATTAATTTTTTATTTAATTAGATTATTTGTATACTATTTTTATAGATTAATTAGATAGTAATTATTACTTAATTATAAGTTATATTAATTAGAGCGTAATACTATATTAATTTAATTAATTAATTTGATTATATGAAGATTAATTATGGATTAATTATGTAGATTAATTAGAAATTAATAATAAATTAATTGTAGATAAATTAGATTTTAATTTTAACTTTTAATTGAAATAATTATGAATTAATTATAAATTATTGTATATTTATAATTAGATCCATAATAATAATTAAAAAAAATAGTTTTATAATAGAAAATAACAAGCGAGCAACACAATGAAAATATCATCCTTTATCTCCATAACGATAAATATCAGATATATTATAGTCATGGAAAAGTACATTATATTTTTAAAAATATATAAATAAAATGTATATATATGAGAAACTAATTATGAAATTAAAATTAAAGAGAGGTAGCAATGTCATTCATTTTCGCACTCACCGACCGACGATACCGTATATCTCGCACATTCAGGATAGGTTTGCGAGGTATGAGATTTTTTTATCTCGTCAGACTGTGCGATCCCACTTTGATCACGCTCTAGAGGCTGATGATCATCGAGTCTTGATCGATATGCGATCGATTTTGCTCTGGAGTTGGTGGGGTCTATCATGTTCTCCGATAATAGTGGAGACTATGTACCTATATTTTTTCTGCTGATTTTAATGGTAAGTGTTATAAAATAATTTATCTTTCATAGTTAAATAATTTTTAATACTAATATCTAATTTGAGAATGATTTAGCAATCCGGGCGAAGAAAGAAATTGGGGTGTTGTGGTATTTGATTACCTATATCGACGTCTTGATGTGGCGTGTCAAGGATTGACCAGGAGTATTGGTGGTCCGTGGCTCTTATTGATACTGTGAAGCTGGATGCGTTTGTCCCTAGCTCGTCCATTATCTACCTCAGAGACAACTATATTCATTGATTGGAGTATACCGGACCGTGACAGTTGTGTGCCTTTTGACATATAAAAAATTATTTATAGAATTAAATCAATCAATGAAATACATTCACTAACTAAAAATATATGTGTCATCACTAATCATAATTTGAACTGATAATAGAAAATATCCGCTTGATAAGACCAGGTACCACAATCCGTCGCATGTTGGCGTAAAGTACGTGAGGGATCAACTATTGATGTTGTCTCACACGCATGTCAATTGACGATCGTACAAGTCGGTATGTCATTTATTGTCGACGTTGGTAGAAGACTATGTGGACTCGTACACTTGCAGGCTTCAACTTATTTACTTTTCAGTAGTGGAGTGGTACTATCCAGAGAGAGTGAGGTGACAGTTCGGCTTAATTCAGTCGGTACCTCCTCCGCTTCCCGTTGTATTATATCATATACACTAAAAATATAAATTTTCTACTTACTATTTCTTATTATTAACTATTTTTATAGCCATTTGTGGAGGAGTATAAAAAATTATCCGTGCTTGGGTTTAAAAAAAAGAATACCAACTGGAGACAATACTATCAAACATATGTGGACAGATTGGATGAGCTGTCTCCATGAGACCCGGATGAAGAAGAGTATAATGCGGAGGATTATGAGAGGTATCGACGATGGTTTGACGTCTATGAAGCCGTTAGTAGACCACTTAGCCGTACCATACGGGTGATTCGTTACCTCCTGTACCATAAGCAGCATAGATCCCTGATGTGGGATATATTCCTCACGTACCTCATAGACAATCGCACAATACACTAAAATTTATAAAGTTTACATATCATACATTATACATTAATCGTGTAATAAATAAATCGCTAGGGTTATAATTATATATGTGTAATCAACGTGCAAGAGAGTGAGGATGTAGAGAATATGAACAATGTAATTCTAACAAAATAAACTTTTTTAACAGTTATCAGAGAACTACGATTGGAATGACGTTATTGTTAGGTTATCTGTTGATATTCCTGATCCATCGGGTACACAGTTCTCACATCCATTCAGCACTGTGCATTTCTTGTAAACCCATCACATATTGTTGGATCCTGTACAACAACCTCAACAGTACGATCATCAGGACGGGCAACAATACTCTAGTAGTATGGGCAACAGTACGATCCTCAACAGTATGATTTTTCATCAGGATTTGGAGAGTCATCGCATGTTCGGGAGGATACTGTAGAGCCTGCACATACAGGGGATTTCACCCCACTTGCACTTAGTTAAAAACCGCTGTAAATGGTATTTGGCAGCGGTTGTTATATAAGAACCGCTGTAAACAATTTGCAGCGGTTTTCAACAAAACCGCTGTAAAACTTTACAGCGCTCCCAATAACAACGGTTGTACAACCGCTGCTAACTGGGGAAATAACCGTTGTAAAACACTATTTGTGATGTAGTGTATGCCGCTAATATTTCGGTTAGTGTGAATTAATAAATTTATGGTCTGACCACCCATAATAATGGATTATAAATTAAGATTTTACAATGATCATGCATTAATGAGAGGGGATATATAAATGAGAAAGGATATAAACTTACTTTTTAATTTATATTCTAAAATTTAATATTTAAATTTCACAAAGCAGCACCATAACAAAACACACTCTCTCTATATATATCTTGTAGTAGGAACAATTATTTTTCAACCTATATACCAAGTAATGATTTCTATTTATAAAAATAGAAAACTTTGTACCCTAGTAATAATTTATTGAGCAATGAAAATAATTAAATATATTTTTGAGTTAAAGACCGTGAGCTTATACTCATAGTATATTTATTATAAGTATTGATAGACCTTTGAAAGCCTTAAGATGGTGGTATTGAAAGGTCAAAATAATGCAAGAATATAAAAAATCTAAGGTAGAAATATATAAACCGATTTGGGACTTAATGTTCAAGTGTAATGGCAGCAGAATATAATTTAAATCAATTCAATTCTCACAAGAATATAGCAATCAAAGAAATGTGAGAAAAAAAAAGTAAATATAAAATAAGAACATAAGATGTAATGGAGTTCGGCTTTAACAATGCCTACCCTCAACATCTAACAATTGAGGTTGAGCCGATATATTAAAAAAGTTTTTACACATGTAGAACTTGGTTCATTATATAAAAATGTGCTGTCAAGCTTATCGATAACACAAGTGACAACACACTCAAAAATAATGAGCACTACAACTCAAGAAAGAGTTGAGCACAACAGCTCAAGAAAGAGTTGAGCACAACAGATCAAGAAAATTTTTCAAGAAGATCACGAAGGATCAAGTTAGAGAATAGAGAGAAACTAGATTGAGTTTGAATAAAAATTTGACTAATTGAGTATTTCAATCTCTTAAATTATCTCTCTCACTTTGTATATTGCTAGTAAGCTCTATGGTGTAATGATTTAGCTAGATGGATCAGCTACAAAATCAGTGAGAAAGATGATCCATTTAAAATAGATCTTCTGAAACAGCTGAAGAAACTATTTTTCGGCCTGAACCGTTATAACGGTTTATGAATCGTTATAACGGTTTAGAAGGAATAGCCAGTTAGATCAATCGAAATGAAACGTTATAACGATTCATCAAATCATTATACATTTCATGAATCGTTGTAACGATTACAGAATCGTTACATAACGATACACTCTGGTTTTTATGCATATTTTTCGGCCTTAAATATTTTTGAGTATTGAGATGAACCGTTATAACGATTCCGGAATCGTTATAACGATTCACTGGGCCGAAGTAGTTTTCTCTATTGTTAATGCTCAATTTATCTTGACTAATTTCTCTATTGTTTAAGCTTAAAATTTACTATATATATATATATATATATATACTATTATATAAAGCATCTAAGAATTGTAGGTTCCATTTTTTGTCATGGTAACTCAAAAAATATATCAATATATATATATATATATATATATATATATATATTTTTGAGAGAGAGAGAACGTTTGTGATCGCTTAAGCTCATTGATCTCCGTGAGCTTAACTCAAAAAACATATCAAATCATTTCAAAATTTTAATTTATCATTCCATTAAATTTTTTATATGAAAATCCATGGGATGCAAAAATTTGGAGCGTTTTAAGCTTTTTAAATTGTGGTTTTGATTTTTGAAAATAAGCTCTAAAATAATAATAATATATTTACTTGAACACCATAAAAAATGAAAAATGGTGACTTAAAAAGTGTCAAAACACTCCAAATTTTTGCATCCCACAAGATTTTTATATAAAGAATTTAATGAGAATGATAAATTAAAATTTCGAGATGATTTAATATGATTTTTTTGATTTTATAATATTTTAATGTTTAAATAAAAGATATCTCCACTCTCTCTCTCTCTCTCTATATATATATATATATATATATATATATATATAGTAAGGATACCGTTAGCTTAAGTTCACGGAGACCTTATGTGAACTTAACTCAAAAAATATATCAAATCATCTCCAAATTTTAATTTATCATGCTCATTAACTTCTTTCTATAAAAATCTTGTGGGATGCACAAATTTGGAGTGTTTTGAGTTTTTTTAGTCACCATATTCAATTTTTCAACATCATTTTTAAAAATTAAAAATGGTGACTTAAAAAATTTCAAATTTTTGCATCCCACAAGATTTTCATATAAAGAATTTAATGAGTATGATAAATTAAAATTTTGAGATAATTTAATATACTTTTTGAGTTAAACTCATGGAAGCCCTCCGTGAGATTAAGCTCACAGTATCTTTACTATATATATATAGTATAGAATATTGAGATACTACATGATCCTTTGAAAATATGAATGAAAAAAGAATCTAAACTATTTTCTTTTCTTGTGGATCTATCTGAAAAATGTGTCAAAAAAGAAGAAGAAACAAATAAAGTGAATATATACTAGGGAAAATTAAGTGACCTAGCTTGAATTTCTTAATTATTTATATTTTCTCATTTTTCATGGCCGATGCTAAACAGATCTACAAGAGACTTCACATAATTATAGTATAATGGGGGTTCTACAATAAACTCAACGTAAATTTTAATGGCGTGTTCACTTATAAAATAATGTAGAAATATTAACCGTATATAATAAGAATTTTTCTATACAACTAACAATGATTCATAAATCAATGGGGGACATTGACGCCCGTTAATAACATATATAAGTCCACCCCCATGTACATAAACCGACGCGTGCATAAACGCACTAGTCATGGTGAACTGAATTAAAAATAATAATTAATTATCTTCAAATTTTTATTTTTAATATTTAATATATTCTTTTTGTTAAAATCATTTATAGTACATTTTTTAATTTGTAGACGTTTATAAATATTAATTTTTTTTTTTTACAAATAAACAATTTTCATTTGAAATATTCATTTTTTTATTAAAAATTCCGAAATAAATAAAATATTCTAACTTTTTTTTTGAAATCCAAAATCTAGACGGGGAGTCATTAATCCTTTATGGACATTTATAAAAATTAAGACTTTGACTCTCATTTTTTTATTACAAAAATTTCTTATATTATATAAGATTTTGTTATAAAAATTTTAGACGATTAAGTGTACATTTCTTAGTTAAACTCATAATAGATTTACTCTTTAAGTATATTTCGAGTTGGAGTACGGTCAAATTTTCTTTCTTAAAAATAAATATGAATTCCAAATTTCTACTATTGTTGAAAGAGACTATATCTTCTTCAATCGATCCAGATACACCCATATATAGAGGATTCTAGACATGTACTTATAAAGACGGGTAGTGGACCGAACTCATCATAATATTGTTTGTAGCACAACAGGTGCAGTTGGCATCTCTGTGAATCGAGGCCATTCACCGTCACTCACACATAACTGGGTTTTACTAATATTAATTTACTATATTTTTTATTTTTTTATGAAAACCATTAATAATATTAGGCGGTGACATTTTGAAAAAATAAATTCAACTATTTTCTAACGGTTTGGAAAAAAAAACATTACAAAAATATGTCAAAATATAAAAAAATTATCGGACAATCTTTACTAACGATTTCTTATAAAAAACTATTAGAAATTTTTTTGCGCTGGATTTTGCTAACAGTTATTTATAAAAAGCCGTTAGCAAAGGTTCACGTGCAAAAAAATTCTAACATATCCCATCTACTAATAACATTTGCTCCCACGGATTATCCATCTAACCATTCATCCCAATCCAACGATCCAAAAATTAAAATTTAAAAACATAAACCACATGGATCACAAATCATTTTTCATATGTTTTCATATATAAAAAGAGAGATGAGAGAGAGACATAGAAGAAAAAGAAAAAAAATAAGAAACAAAGAAAGAGAAGAAATAAAAATTGAAATCCGACCATCTCAACTTCAAACGACCATAACTTTTGATAGAAAACTCCGATTGAGGCATGCAACGCGGCCACAGAAAGCTTGCGATGATATCTACATGGTTAAATGCTATCATTGTTATCAACATTTTCAGGTAAAAAAAAAATCATCTTGACCCTAAAAAACGCATTTGAAGTTTATTTGAAGTTTTTAGTTCAATTTTTTTTCTTAGAAATTGTATAGGTTTCCATATTATTGAGTACTCAACATATATTGTTCAGTAAATATTTTTTTCATTGTATGAATAATTATATATTTTTTATATTAATTATTGAATGAATACTATGATGTACGTCACAATCTTTATCATTTATCATCTGTTTTTATATAATTTATTGTTCTTAGTTAGTTTTCATCTGTATAAAAGTTAAATTTGCAAAAAAACCTTTGCTAATAATTTATTAGCAAAAACCATTAGCAAAAATTAAAAATCCTTTGCTAACAATTTATCAGCAAAAAAAATTGTAAAAATTAAAAATCCTTTTCTAACGATTTTTGCTAAAAAACCATTAGCAAAACTTTAAAAAAAAATGACAGCATCTTCTTCTGCTAACGGTTTATGACTAAAAATCGTTAGCAAATGACCATCCAGTACTCCTCTTTTTCTAACCCCCATTATTAACGGTTGTAAAACCGTTAGCAAAATACTTTAAAATACGAGTTTTGCTGTAGTACGTACACCGTCGATGATGAAAATCAGACGGTCCATATTAAAACCACTGTCCATTGCACACCGTACAATATTATAGGGGATATTATGGACTCGCGGGTTACTCTTGGCTCCCGAAATACAACTATTGAATGATATCATTCGATTTATTTTGAATTTACTAATTTATTTGTTTAATGAAATGTCAGATCAAAATACGTAATTATTCCAATATTTATGTCAGTATGTTTGTGTATAATATGCTCTACTAAATTTACATGGCCAGTCATAGAACTAATAATGTGAACTGTGCTCAAATAAAATAATAAGTACTTGAAATTAATGAATTGAATAAATTAATAATAAACACACTACTAGAAATATGATCCGTATAGTATCGAGAGTTTAGATGCGGATTAACTGATATGTGTCAAACTCTGTACTAGCGACTAATATTAGAATCTCGTTGTCGCGGCGGTCCCACAAAGCATGCCAAGCGACGGCTCCACTATTTCACATGGCTATGTACCTTGGCATTAACTTCATTTAATCGTTTTGTAAAAAAAACTTCCTATAATCGCTCCGTGAAAAAACTTGGAGAGAGAGAGAGAGAGAGAGAGAGGAGATCCGCTTCCGAGATCGAAAGAGATGTGCTTGCAAGCGACGCCTCTTCCACCTCGACCCTCAGAGAGAATAACCAGGCCATGACCGTCGCAGCGTGCATCTCCATCGCTTGACGAAAATCACAAACCTAGAGTCACTACCCCTGCTCTCTTTCGTCTACTTTTACAAAAAAAAAAAATGAATAATCTTTCTAGTATTTAATAAATCATGCATGTTCATTTTGTTTTCAATTTAGACTTCTCAATTTTGATGATTTCTTTGTTTCTTTTAACAATTTGGTGCCTCTGGTCGCTTCATTATTTTCATCACTTCGAAGAAACCCAAGCAGGCTAAAGGAAGCAAGTCACGTCTCTCTTTACAACCTTCGATCATTTTCGTTCTATTAGAAAATCATTTCATTACTGTACGCCACTGAGGTTCTTCCCAAAAATTGATTGAACCATTGTTCCCTTCACTTTTTTGTATTGCAGTTCTTCAAAAGTAACTTGACACCCATGAATTATCAAGTAAGCACAATGTTTATGTCGTAATTTACAAAATTGACTTTTTAACTAAAATGTCTGATTATGATTTCAAGGGGGTTCGAGCTGACTATTTACTGAAAACAAGGGTCTTATGTCTGAGCTGCTACTACGTGACTTTTTTCTAGTAGTGATATCATTCCCTCTTTTCAGATGAAATTATCTATTTTTTTAAAATTAAAGATGATTTTGCTAATTGAGAAAGAATGCAAAACTCTCCTATTAATTAGGATTTATATGAACAGTAGAGCATAATTAGTTAATTAACAATTTTCAAGAGGTTGCAGTATTAAACAAGGAAAAGTCAATTAAAATTAGTACAACTGAACAGTACCGGTTTATAATTTGAAGAAGTAATACAGCAAAATATATTAGTTGCTTGTTTCTACAAAAAATATGGCAGTGTGCAAGTAACAATGCTTTATACTTATAATTCCATATGACACAGTGACACTCGATTGCATATATTGCAACCAAAAGCTACATCCCAGTACCATTGGGACCTGTGCAATATCAATCGATTTTCGGTACAATACCATCTCATAATTGCACATATTTGTTGCGCATGGAGCAAGGTTAAAGACCACGGAAAACAGTCCGGCTAGAAAAGGACACTGCTGGAAAACAATGATAGAAAGAAAAAAAAGAAAGAAAAAAAGGAGCAGAGAAGCCGAAAAGAGTATATTTATCGGAACAGTGCAAGTTTCGTTCATTTCCCATAATTAATTTATCTGTCATATAATAGCGTTCTTAACGTTTTTTCGCAGAACTTTTTGTTTCCTTAAACTGTTTTTATTTAGAACAGATGCTACTGTAGACACAACATTACATACAGATCTTAAAAATGATAAGAAAATTAACTTGAATCAGGCATACTGTACAATATTTATATTGAACTGAGAAAATTACAATAGTAGTCTTATGAGTTGAACACCAATTTTAATTTAATTCCTCGGACTGTCTTTCAACTACTCCGAGAAATTAATGATCATTTTCCATCTAATTGACAGAAAGAGTCGATGATCGATGCTGCAGATGAAAATAGAAAACGTTTATAAAGTTACATAGATTTCTTGTTTATGATATAAGAACCATTTAAGTAAATTCGAATATTTAAATTAACCAAACAATTGTAATCACACTATGTGCAGTTCGGATTGTACGCAAAACATAATGATATTTGCTTGAGAATATCATTAGAATTGCAGCAACCCATTCAACCTTCGTAAATATCGTAATATCTCTTTGAAATTGGGTTCTTTGATATGTCATTAGCCTGAGGAAAATTGTTAATTAAGTCAAATTAAAGATGGAGAAACATACGGTGGGATAAGGCGAAAATCAGATTACACCTCTTAAAATTACCTATCTGATAACATTCTAAAAGAGAGCTGCTGCAATTAGCATGAACAGTATAATTCAGAGACTCAGATTTAATAATCGTACCAGAGTACTAATATAAAAAAAAACTGAGAGATAAACCAAATGAATCCGAAATAAATCTAGATTGAAACCCTGTTAAGAAAACTCATCATTTTATGTTGACCAAATTTGCAGACTAAAAAAATATTTTCAGACTCGGCTTCCAGAACTGAAATTCAGGAATGGTTATTACATCATCTAATGCAAGCTGATCATAAAAAATCTTCTTACCAAAATTATTAAATATTTATGCAATTGATCACTGTGTCAGTTTGATTCCAATAAATTAACTTTTAAATTTCCTGCTAACTAATTCTTCTTAGACCAATGAACAGTTTCAATTCCTCTTGGGATGAATAGGAATTTAATCAAGGCAACCTTATAGGAGTGTATATGCAAATGCAGAAAAGGGAACAACTATTTGATGGATGATAAATGAAAAAAAGTGTTATTATTTACGAAAGTCAAACAAGCGGAGAGGAAAAGGTTTTTGGTAAAAATTAGGAAAAAATAAATGCAAAAACGTGCAATACGTGCTGATCGAGTGATGGAGGAAGCCGGAATATGAACAACCCAATAGTCAAATATTTCAGATAACTGAATTGAATTACTAATTCCTTTTGTTACCTTTCTCCCCTCTCTTTTTTTCAAAATTAAAATCGAGAGAACTGTTGACATATGTTTTCTTTTGTGCGAAATTCTTGTCAACTCAAAGTCACACTACTTTTGATACCATAAAAAGAAACGAAAGAGTATCCTAAAAATGCGCGAAACGGACACTTCCCTGTTGACAATAGAATCTGAAGTCTGAACCAATGTACCAGCAGGAACGATGCAGCACTAACTCGAATGCATAGTTTTATGTTTATGGCTTTATGCTGATAGAACTTGCTGTCATTTATAAACAACACAAAGAATACATAATGGGAGCAGAAAAAATATTTAAAAAACAGTAATAAAGACATTAAAAACTCACCTCAATGTAACAACATTACTAGTATGTATTCCTTTCTAATATATCATTATTTCGGAAGATACTAAAAGACGGCAGGCGAATAAAATTCAAAGAAGAAGAAGAATGCATTCAACTTGGTAATGGGAAAGTTTTTCTGTTCTTTGAAACCTTCGCGAATGCTGCCAAATAACTTGGGAAAGTTTTTGAAAATGTTTGTAGAGCTATTATATAACCTAAAATGCCTAATTAAACAACATCAGTCATAACCTAACGGTAGAGAAACCAAAGTAAAACATAAAGCATAAGATAATGGGAAATGATAAAAATTAGTAGCTAATACCTTTAGAATTCATATGGCTGATCTCAATATATCTCCTAACAACATCAAAAGACAAATGGAGATGAGAAAGAAACAAGAGTAGAATAACTTCCCCATGAATTTCACAGATAGCGTACAATACAATCTAGCTATCCCTCCTACGATGTTGCTGCTGCAGCTGTACCAGTTGGTCCTGGCGGCGGCGACTGATCTCTTGTCGGTGGTTTCTTGCGCTTCTTCTTCTCATAGCTTATGCCCCGTGCCTTTGCTTGGTGTTCCCTTACCTCCCGCAAATACAGTCTAACAGCCCGGGCACCGAACGGATTGTTCTCAGGCTTCCCTCCATTCTCTTCGTAAGCTGCCCGAAGCCGCCCAACAAGTGCATCTAAGCTGCCCCAAGCCTGACGAAGTGGGCATGGGCATGGTGCTGGTGGAGCCGGGTGCCCAAAAAAGGGACAGACCGGGGCGTGCACTTTGGTTTTGCCAAATTGATCAAGATATCTGAGGAATTCAAGCACATGAGCCCCGCTGCAGCGTGCCAAGCTTAGCGGGGGCCTGTGGTTTTTTAAGTACTGGCCGAATGTGTTCCAATCACGGCGCTTTTGAGATTCATAACGGCTGAGAGGAGGGGTTGAGGAGCTGGAGGATGCTCCGGTGACTGACAGGTGGGGTCCGTTGCCGTTGTCAGAGTTAGGGCTTTCTCGATTGGGAACTAGATCCATGAAAATAGACAGTTTGTTGTATTCTCCTATCTTTTTTTCTTCTTAAAAAAAAAAATAGTGTGGGGAAACAAGGAAAGGAATCAATTTAGAAACTGGTGCAAGCTTGGATATAAATGGTATATTGAATGGATAAACAAAGCGCTATAAATAGATCCAATTGGGCTTGAAGAAGAATATAGGTGCGGAGATGGATACCTTTTTTCTGAGTTTTTTGTCAGATTGGAAGGAGAGAATGAATTAGCAATTGCAGTAGTTATGTGGTCCTCGGAGAGAGAACGAGAGAGCGGGGGCTTACTATGGCATTAGCCAGCTTCAATGGAGAGAGGAAGAAAGAATCACCAACATCTGGTTTTACTCCAAGTGGTATTGATTTCTTTGATTCTTTGGCTAAAAACTTAAAAAGGGGAAGATGATTGAGAGAGAACAGGAGAATCACTGTTGAGGAGGTCCAATGGGAGAAAAGTTGACAGTGCGGTAAATAGTTGACGTGACAGGATAAAAAATTGAGAAAAAATAGTGGAGAGGAGGGAGGGTGAAATATCTGTACGGCCGTTGTATTTCTTTTTTTCATTTTTTTGAAGTACCTCCGGAGCATGTGTACTGTTCTATTCTACCGTGTACACGGACAAATGAATATCTGATATTCTGATTCTGGCGCAAAATACGAAATATATTCAATATATTTTATTTTCAATTCAGAGTCCGTACAGTTAGTATGCTTCAATCTAGCGTCCCTCGCCTCGCCTGGCTTGTGAAACGGGACATGTCCACTGTATGTGCACAGTCACAGTCGCACACGACCTCACTCCGTCTCCACTCTCCAATGATACACATCAGCATATAACTATGGAAATGGAAAAGGATCCTTTTACAACGGGTTATTTCGAAACTTTTGATATATTTTTTTAAATAAATATTATAAATTTCAAAAAAAATTATGAATATGTTATTTTATTTGAAACTGATAATATTTTAAATTTTATATAATTTTATTATCATTTTATAGTCTATTAAAAACCATTGATATTTTACATAATATGTAACATTTCTAATTTAATGGTCTTTAATGGAGTATGAAACGATAATGAAATATATGAAAATTTAAACACTATCAATATATAAGTAAAATAATATTTCTATATTTTTTATTTTAAGATTTTTTAATATTTATTTAAAAATTTATTATTAAGATTGTCAAAGATCCATCTCCTATAATTTATTGTGCATCGCAAAGAGATTGATTTTCAAAGAAAATGATTTATATTTTGATTTTTTAACTAACACTCTTTATATTATTATAAATTTTATGACATAAATTGTTTGATATATTAATTTTAGATCGATTTTGACAAAGTTAAAAATAATTTAGAGAGAAATTATAACAAAGTAGATTGTAATAGTAGCAAATGTAATGGAATTATAGTCTGAATCTCTACCTAGAAATCATGATTGTGAGGAAAAGAGAACTTCAACACATTTGTTAACAATTGCAACACTTACGTTTGAAAAAAGTTCTATCAGATGGTTAATATTGATTTGAATAATGCAAAAATAAAATTGAACGGTTGCAGAATTAAAATATTTAGATACTTAATATATAAAAAATAAAGATAACAATATAGAAACCTACGGGATATGAATTCGCATCCTGTAATGAGTATTATCGCGCTGCATGTCAAAGTAGCATTTGATTTCAAATTAAATTGTGATGAGCGGACAAAATTGAACCCCTATGATGCACACCAATCAGCGCACGTACAGCAAATAATGAATTTGTAAAACTACATCTACAGTCTGATCAAAAAGACAGCAATGCTAAAAAAACGGGGGTAAATAATTGAAAACTGCTAGTTTCTTATTTGAAGCCAGAGTAATATACTTTGTGATAAATTATAGTTATATAGAATTTAAATGAAAATTCTTTATAACCAATTAACGTTAAATAATTGGAACTCTAGCCTATCCAATTTTATTTGGGATTAAAGATTTGTTGCTGTAGTTGTTGTATCTTTATCTTAAAAAATGATCATAACCCATAAATTGAGATGAAAAGAAACTCGGGCAAGTGTAGTTAAGTTTTTACATATTTGTAAGAACAAATTTTATTAATCATTTATTGTTTTATCGACTTATTCTTAATAAGAATCAGCTAGATTGAAGCAGATTAAACTCTACGAACTCTGAATTGAAAATGAATATATATTTCGTGTTTTGACTTTAAATATGCATATTAATCATAAGGATCAGATATGGGCCTATGGCCATTAATAGTTCAATCTATAACAGTATGTAGCGCATAGTATAAATAGTTACTACTATGTTAGTAGTACTATATAATAATTTTAATTATTATTTTCTCGATGCTGTAATTTTTCAACTCAAAATCATGTGTTTTGATCAAAATGGGCCAACACACACTTAATAAAATTTACTGAAAATTACCTGATTCGAAAAGCTATATATGCGTATGATTTATTTACAGGAGAACAAATTAAGATGATTTAGAGTATGAATAACAAATGTACTTGGGATGTTCTAATTAAGTAAAAAGGAGTAATTTATTTATGATACTTTGCGCGTTTTCATTGAAAGAAAAACGATATTTGGTTCGATACTCGAAGTATTTTCGAGTAGCAAATATACTTTATAGTTTGCAATTTGAATTTTGAATTGATATTCTGATGTTAGTGTTACATTATGATTTGGCATTAATTAATCAATTTCGATTTTATTTGTTACTTATTTAATTTCTATAATATTTGAAATTAGTAAACTCAAATTTTCTTAGAAGATGCTACGTAGGGTAAGTTTCATGATAACTTCAATATTTATGTTCTTGCCTAACATTTTTGACAAATATTACTGTAGTAGTTATTGTATCACTAGCTTATCATTAATCATTATGATCCTTATGTAATATTTATTTATTCTTGTGAGGACCGGTAAAGGATCAAACTGATTTAATTTATAGGCCGAGGAAGCAATATTGCAGTTTGTCTGAGGTTTGAAAAAAAAATCGGATCACTCCGCTAATTTGTCTGGAGGTTTGAAAAAAATCGCAATCTTGCAGTTTGTGAGGAATTTTTTTTTTATTTTGAACCGCTCTAATTTGGACATCATAACTCATAATCGGAGATTGGTCCGGATCGTAATAATCCATGGTAATCCATGCCAAGCGCGCCTAAGCCCCGCTAATTTTCTAGGATTTGATTCACATCGGTTGCTTTTAATTTAATGATAATTAACATGCATGTGACAGATAGCTTGAGCCAAAGAACCACTTCATCCAACACCCGCAAAACTCATTCCCTTTCTTTTTCTTCTTTCAAGGGCAGGGTGAAGGAGGTATTTTTATCCAAATATCAGAAGATACGGTAGGATATAAATAAATAAATTATATAATGATGGATCTGCTCTCTCACATTTAATAAAAATTATCAAAAATAACTCTCATCATACATCTCTGATCTAACCGTTTGCATTTCAACCGATATACAAACACATTAAAAAATATATTTTAAAATCTCAAAAATTTTAATTTATAATTTTCATTAAATTCTTTATACGTAAACCCTTATAGGATATAAAAATTAGAGCATTTTAAATTTTTTAAGCCACTCTTTTGAATTTAAAAAAAAAATAACACAAATAATAAATATTTATTATTATTTTTAGGGTTGTTTTTTCAAAAATTCAAAAGAGTAGCTTAAAAAACTCAAAATGCTCCATTTTTTTTTTGTATTGCATAAGGTTTTCATTTGAAGAATTTAATGAAAATCATTAATTGAAATTTTTGAGATTTTAAAATATAATTTTTGATGCATTTGTATATCGACTGAAATGTAAACGTTTCACAATAGTCTATCTCTGTCTATATATTTATATATAGGGAGACCTTACGGTGCTTCGCAAAGCAAAGAGATATTTTGCTTCAGTTTCAAATGTCATATACCGAAAGTTCAAAATATCAATATAATTAGTCCAAAATAATTGAGATACTGAAAACTTGTTAGATACCAAATTTTACTATTTTTGGAGCTTTATAAATTTTTTTTATATTTTTGAAAGATGATAATTTTTTACGTGCATCTATCATAAGAAGATCTTATGATGTTTCGCGAAACAAAGAAGCGTTTTGTTTTGACCTAAAAAATCTCACAAAACTAAAGTTCAAATTATAAATCTAATTCACCCAACATAAACTACATATTAAAATATTATTGAATACCAAATTAGATCACATTTGGAGCTTTCTAACTATTTTTTTTGGATTTTTAAAAAATATCCAAAAAATAATAATAAAATAATGATAGATGCACTTATAAAATTACTCTCTTTCAAGAATCCAGAAAAATAATTATAAAGCTCAAAAAATAATAAAATTTGGCATTCAATAAGTTTTCAATAACTAAATTATTGTGGATTAATTAGATTGATATTTTGATCTTTCGATATATGAGATTTGAAACTGAAGCAAAACCCCTCTTTGCTTCGCGAAGCACCGTTATATATATATATATAGAGTGGAGATAGCGTGAGCTTAAGCTCACGGAGGTCTTCCGTGAGCTTAACTCAAAAAACATATTAAATCATCTCGAAATTTTAATTTATCATTCTCATTAAATTCTTTATATGAAAATCTCATGGGATGCTAAAATTTGGAGCGTTTTGAGCTTTTTAAGTCGCCGTTTTTAATTTTTGAAAATGATGTTCAAGTATTGAATATATTATTATTATTTTTAGAGCTGATTTTCAAAAATTAAACGTGAGCTTAAGCTCACGCTATCTCCACTCTATATATATATATATATATATATATATATATATATATATGATAATTTTGACAATGAATTTTTAATTAAATATTAAAAAAATCTTATAGATATGATTTTCTAGTTATATATTGACGGTGATTCAAATTTTATTTAATTTCATTATCGTTTGATACTCCATCAATGACCATAAAAATTATATAATTTACAACGGTTGTAATTTGGCGGTCTTTGATGGACCATCAAACGATAATAAAATTGCATGAAATTTGAATCACCATCAATCTATAAATAGAAGAACATTATCATAATTTTTTTCTTTCTATTTTTAAGACTTTTTTGTATTTATTTTAAAATTCACTGTCAGAATTATCAAGATAACCATTGACCATTGTCAAGTAATATCTTCCCTGTATATAAAGGAATATGTGCTGGTCTTCAATGGATATCTTACATTTTAAGAACCGTAAGTCCAAGTTGAAAAAATGTTTCATCTTTCTACGAGTGACGTAAGTTGAAATTTTCAAAAGAATAATAAAATGCTTTAGATGGTAATGCAAAGATGGAATTTGTAATACAGTACAGTACATCCGCTCATATGCAAGAAACCGATTGCACGGTACACGGAGGAGGGACAAATTTTCTTGTGGGGTACCAACTACACAGTGCGTCGCTGTGAATAAATGTAAAAAGTAAAAACCCAATCAAACACTTCCCAGAAAAAGTACAAACTACAAATAGTTAATGGAAGAACCAAAAGTAAGCACATGTTTTTACTTTTTTAATTTGAAAGTACGGCGATAGTGTGCCTATGTGCTTGGCAGTTGGCACTATGGTACTCAGCAACTGTACTTGTAAAAAATAAATCAAGTTTTAAAAGGTAATTATGTCAGCTTACAATCCTTGCATGGAATGATGGAAATATGTAGTTATGTATTACTCTACACTATATTTTCTTGCTTTTCTTATAGCTTAATCTTGATTTTATCATGTATTAGCAGTCTAGCAATAACTCGAGACTGACTTTAGGGTCCGTTCTATTTCTTAACTTCAGCCAGCTAAAATATATTTTGAGTTGTGGCATGCTGTATTTAGAATAGCAAAAGCCACGCCTTCAAAAATCCACTCTGACCTAATGCTCTAAAAACCTGGTTTTCATCCTCTTTTCCTTTTATAATTTTCTAGATTTTTGTGCTGCTTTTTGAGAAAACCTAACTTCTTCAAGGTGCACCGAACATTTATAAAAAGTTTCAACCAGAGCTTCCCAGTTCAAAACTGAGATATCGAACGGGCCCTAATATTCATAATAGTAAGATAATAATAATAATAAAGTAATAAAAAATAATCATAATAAATAATAATATTATAATAGTAATATAATAAAAATATAAATCATAATTATAATAATATAATAATAATAAGTAATCACAATTTTAATAATATAATCATAATCATAATCATAATCATGATAATAATAATTATAGTCATAATCATAATAATCATAATCATAATCATAATCATAATAATATAATAATAAAAATATAATCATAATCATAAAAATAATTATAAATAATTATAATTATAATAATATAATCATAAATTAATCATAAATATAATCAACATATAATAATATAATACAACATAATAAAATAATAATAAAGTAATAAAAAATAATCATAATAAATAATAATATAATAATAATAAGTAATCATAATTTTAATAATATAATCATAATATAATCATAATATAATAATCGTAATCATAATCATGATAATAATAATTATAGTCATAATCATAATAATATAACCACAATCATAATCATAATAATATAATAATAAAAATATAATCATAATCATAAAAATAATTATAATTATAATAATAAATTAATCATCACTATAATCAACATATAATAATATAATACAACATAATAAAATAATAATAAGTAATCATAATCATAATCATAATCATCATAATATAATAATAAATAATCTTGATCATAATAATATAATAATAAAATATTTATATTTATATTCGTAATTTAATAATATAATATTAAAATTATATTTATAATAATAATAAATAATATAATAATACTAATGGTAACGATAATATAATAACAATAATGATAATAATAATTTAATAATAATATAATGATAATAATAATAATAAATAATAATCATAATATTAATATAATAATAAATTTTAATAATAAATATAATATAATAATATAATAATACTAAATCTTAATCATAATCATAATATAATAATATAATATAATATAATCAAACAATAATCGCTATTCCGACGAGAGCTAATCCGGTATTCCACCTATAAGTTGGTATACCGGATTAGCACTATTCTCGCACTCTTCTACTTAGTCTAAAATTCGCTTGGAAAATTAATTCATCGGAATACCTATTCTATTCCAACTTTTTGCTATTGCATTGAGTGCAAACACTCCCCAAACGAGGGTCCAATTAAAGCAAGTAGAACTGCCGACGCTAGGTTCAATACGAGTCAAAATAGAAGTTTTCCCTGCATATCCATCTAAAGTTAAGTGTATCCGTATTTCAGTTACAATAAAATGTTACAATGTAACAAATGAACAGTTGAATTATTTCTTCAAAGAACAAATGATTAGACGGATATTTAATAATTTATATGAACTTAACTGAAAAATATAGCAAATAAATAAATATGTTATTTTTGACATATCATATTTATAACATTATGAATTAAAAAAATAAAAAAATATATATTATATATTATAATAACAAAAAAAAACAACGACAACAACAATGATGATGATGAGAATAAAATAAATTATATGAGTCGGGTTATGATGTTTTTACAAAATATAGGGGATCCATATTTTGGAGTAAGATCTAAAAAAAACTGAAAATTGAATGGTCAATTCAAGTTGTTCAGTACAATTTACTTGCTAAAATCTTACGAAATATCAAATTTTGTTATTTTTAAAATTTTGTTATTATTTTCTAAGCTTTTGAAATATGGTCAGTAAAAGAGAGTAAGAAAACAAAAATAAAAATAAAAAATGTGCAATTAATAAATAGATTTTTGTGTTAAGTATTGGGACTGACTATTTGGATTTTTGATTTTTTGAGAAGTGAGCCCAAAATATTGAGCCCTATATATACTTTGCAAAGCATTTCATGTACGAATTTAGATTCATTAACTTACAGGACAATAGATAGGATATGGTTCTTACTAATTATATATTTTTATTATTTATAACCTTATTTACTAAGTTAATGGAATTTTTACACTAGCTAGTTCCAATAATGAGGAATTAAGTATAGATTTTTTTTTGAAGGGGAGGCAACAACCATTCCATTTTTCCATTAAAATGAAGAATGTTTACAAAAACAAAAACTGAAAAGAAGAAAATGAAAATTTACAACAATGCTTCACAAGCATTTTCAAAAGAAAGAAAAATAAAAATGAATTCCGTTGGCAAGGTGAGGCGGTGAGGTGTTGGTGCGGCGATGACGATGAGTTTGTCGCTGTACAGAGATGATGAGGCATCAGTGAGGCGGTGAGCGCTGTACATATCTGGTGAGGCAGAGGCTGGCGGTCGTGGTCGACGGTCGCATATCACTAAACTGATGGTGAAAATGGTTGATCAAGAACTTGTGAGAGGGGAGAGAGAAGGAAGAGGGGGAGGGGGAAGAGGAGGAGGCGGCGTCTCCGACCTCCCCCGCCTAGGATTTGAAATTTGAGTGGGGTTTCTGTTTTTGCTCTCTCTGTCTTAAGCTCTTTGGGAGAGCTCGCCAAGATCGAATTAAGTATAGATTAAACACATAATTAAATTGTACAACAAATATTGTTGTACTCCTGCTTGAAGTAGACAGCAAAAGATACATTGTTTGTCTTCAAGGATAAGGACGGAGCTTTCAAGGGACTGTAGGAGGCTATGGGCCTATGGCCCGTAAAATTTTTGAAAATTAATATATCTATTAAAAATCCATTTTATGGCAACTATATTATGATTTTAATATCATAGCCCCCATCCCCCAAAAAAATGAAAATAATAGTTTATGTCCGTGTAAAATTAATCTAGCCCCAATGAAGCTACGCGCGCCACTGTTTATGGAGGAACTAATTCGCGAACTACGCATGATAGTATTTAACCTATTTGCAAATAGTATTGATAACTATGAGTCATTTTGCAACAATGGAATAAGAAAAAAAATTAGCAGATAAGTAGAAGCTATATTTTATTTAATTAGTTCCCTGTAAAAAAAAAAAAGTGATTTTATCAGATAAAATTGATTTTAGTCGGTTCTTCACGTGAAGTGAACAAACTTCCCGAAAATCGAAGCTGATGATATATTTGAATGTGAGTCAAGTCAACATAGCCTAGGGGCTTAATTATTACCAAAAAAATCACATATATAATCGTTTTGCGTCACTTAATTTAACAATTTACTTCTTTTAGGGTTGAGTTATATCTAATCAACGAAAATACTACATAAACATTTTGTTTTCTGAAATGTTGAATATTTTCAGATAACATACTAAAATATTGCTGGCAAATTTCGAAAACTATGGAAAATCCCAAATGTACATTTCGGGCCTATCCTATATTTTATTGTCAAGTTCATGCTCAAGAAATAAATATATTTTTTAACACAGCATTTTAGATTCTTTAATTTGAGTAGTTCCACTAAATATTATTATAAAATAGTTAATTAATTGGTCATTCTTGAGAAGTGTGGGATATTATAGATATTAAACAGTCGAGAGCTTTGTTATTATTGTATATTATTATTATAAGAAGTTTATTACTTATGATGTATAGAACAATTGTACGATGATTGTTATTTTAATTTGACCAAGATCACGGTTCCAAGAAGCAAGCATCAACCATTGGATGGTGCAGGGTGGCAGGGGCTTTGCTTTTTGAAATCAAGTGCTGGTTTTTCTAGGTTGTTGTTCATGGTCATATCAGTTTGTCGCAACAAATATATGAGGGGACGAAGGGTGTCTGTACACTGTACGGTATCTGCTATTTATTTTGACGAGTTACATATTCAAATACTGATCATATGTTCATTTTGAGAACATTTAGGATTCAATCATTGGTGAACTTTAAACCTCTGTAAAGAATTGTAAATATGTTATCCAGTTGAGAACTCCGCTCCTACATTTAAAATCAAGCCCTGTTCAAAGTTCTCATACAGCAAGCTGGCACAAGTTGTTGAGCTAACATGAATGGGCCGAGTGTAGAATATAACCATAACATATTTTGTTTCATTTTATCAGGGGCTGAAGTTTGTTTCCAAATGACCCAACTGACATTGGTCTAATTCAATGCTCCACTTTATAAATTATGAGAGATGAAGACACTGCAAAAGTAAATCAGCTCATATAGACTGGGCGCTAAAAGGCCCGCCTCTGAGTTGAAACTTCCAGTTCCAGATAGAAATATGGAATCAGGCAACCTACTATATGCTATTATCTGTATTGCTCCTTATAATTTGACACTCAATTTTTGACAAAATGTCGCTTGAAGATTTGTTTTCATGCGTTAATATGCGCATAACAATATACACCAAAAATGTTCTCTGTGATATTTATGACCTGGTAAAACTGTTGATACACCAGAAAACATGGTAGAAACAAAGCGATTTGCTTCGGAGTCCACCATTCTTTGAAACTCACAAAAGGGATTTAAAAAATCGTCCATGAGAACTAAGTTGAGACAATGTAACCATCATCTATAAAGTATTTAATCCTCTCAGTGAATGACCTCAAGTTTCCAAGAAAAGATGAGGTTATTTGAGTCAGTTTTTGGTCAGGACAAAACAAACTCACTCATAATTAACTTTTTTTTTTGAAGGGGAGGCAACAACTGGTCGCTGAGGTGAGGCAGTGGTGTGTCGATGACGAGGTGAGGCGGTGTACAGAGGTGTCGGTCGAGGTCGTTGAGGTGAGACACTGTATAGAGGCGTCGGTAGAGGTCGTCGAGGTGAGGCGCTGTACAGAGATGATGGTGAAGTCGTCGAGGTTGTTTGTAGAAGAAAGAAGAGGAGAGGAAAAGGAGGGGAGGAGAGAAGAGAAGAGGGTAGGGAGGAGAAGGGGAAAGGAGGGGGGAGGCGGCGTTGCCGGCCTCCATTGCCTAGGTTAGAGTTTTAGGGGGGTCTTTTCTCCTTTGTCGTCCGGGGTATCGCCCCTCAGAGGCGAGAGGAAGAACTCACTCATAATTAATACTCTCAAGTTCGTTCTTAGCCGAAAAAATTCTGATAATTCTCTGTAATATATGTAAGGATTGATAAGGTGTAAACAGGATTGAACAAGTGAATTCATTATTTGCATTTGCCCTCTGTTTTGTGTTTCCTATTTCTCAACCGAATATTCAATACAAACCGAGTTTTGTGATAAAATGGGAGCCATATCATTTTCCATTATCCATATCTTCTAATAAATAACTGAGTTCACTGGAATTAACATTCAAACATATACATGATTCAAGATAAAAGTTTTAGGATCCTGCAAGCTCTATCTGCTACTGTTACTATTATTATTCTCTCTCAAACAGCTACTAGTTGCTATACACTCTGCAAAAGTTCCTAAATTATATATATCGCACAATAAATTTAACTAAGTTCATCAAAAGAAGAAGAAATCAAATCCAATAATAAACAGATTTGCTAACAAAACAGCTTAAGTCTCAGCAACAAGCTCCTCAAACAGTATAGAGTTTCACAATCCACACAATTTTGGCACGGCAAATAGGGCACTCGCCGCCGGTCTCTTTGACCTTCTGTAAACATCCCATACAGCCGGCCATGTGTCCACATGGTATGCATGCACCCTCCACCCGTTCTTCAATGCAGATGCTACACAAGCCTAAATTGACATTGCTGCTATCATAATTTTCAAATTTACTGGATTTGAGTCTGGTTCTTCCGATATTATCATTGAAATGAGGCTCAGAGAAGAAAGATTCAGTAGAAAGAGAATCTAATGGTGGAGCTGACGGCACCGAACCTGTGCTCAAAGGGCTGTGGTCTGCTCCAAATTCATGTAGTCCCAGTGCATCTACTCTTTGGGTACTTGGGCTAGGAAATTGCATGTCAGTACCTAACAGTTAATTATAATGCAATTGTAAGATTAAGATATTTTAGTAACTTATCTCCTAAAGTTAAAGCCTGGTATAACCATATCAGTAATATCCATGGAGTAAAGATGCGGTCTCTTTATGGTAGGGTACAGTAGGTGCTTTTAAATGTTAGTATTTTCTGGTTCATACTCCTCTTCGGTTGTACAGAATCCATGGAATAACCAGGCAGATATGGACTGGTACCGGTAGGTTCAAATATGTCTGACATTCCATGATTTGGTCACAAGGGATAAGCGCGCCGACACCTAATATCTTCAAATTTCATGAAGAGCCTTCCAATTTAACCTTGATTAGTTACTTAGTTATCCTCTCTAGAAGCAATTGTTGTGTCTGACATGTATTTCTTTTAGTCATCTCTTGAGACGTTTCTTATTTAATAGAGAAAACAAACCATTTTCTAACTTCTATTATGTATCTTTGTTTTTGTTTAAAGAAACATTGAACATGTGGAAATAAAATGGATCATAACACCTGCATGTACTGCATTTCAATTAACAAAAGATTACCTCCAAAAGAATCACACGGCTGGGAAATAGATATCCCTTCTTGTACTGCTGTTTGGATTGATGCCTTGATAGCCTTTTGTAGATCCTCATCTGCTAGATCTAAATGATAATTGCACGGATTTACTAAAAGAATATAGAAAAAATAAGAACTATAAAGTTAAAAAAAATTATGCTGCCATAGTTCATTGTCCTTATAAATTTCTTATATTCTTTTTTAGAATTTTGGTGCAAGTTGCTAATAGCAAATCTGCAATTAATATTTTCTGCAGTGAACCATCCCAACAATTTGAACTGAACACCATATATTCTTCATTCTGAATAAGAAAGGAAAGAATTTCCTTTGAAAATTACTCAATTGCTCAAAAGCTTTTTTTACGATTGTCATCAGTCTCCAATTATAATTCTTCTAAATTTCTAATAGAAAAATTTGCACCCTACCTTTACTTGCAGCTTGCAACAGTGTCTCATCGAACAAAACAGTATCCGGAAGTGAGGTTGGCAGAGAAAAACCCTCCCTGTGCCGTTCCATGAAATACACAGCAATGCAGAATTCAACAAAGGAAAGGTTGCCATCCCTGTCACAATCTGACAAAGTCCATATTTCCCTTAAGATACCTGGAGGAGGAAATTGCTCTGTTAGCATAAGAAAATAACACAAAATTTCTTTTAAAACAGTAAAATCTTCATCAACAAAGATTCAAAGAGAATTTACCTTTGGGAATTTTCCAGCTAAGGAATAAAGTGCGTGCCTGCTCGCCAGTAATTTTTCCATCCTTGTCTTTGTCCATTATACTAAATATCTCGGCATACTTGACGATGTCAGATTGTGCAAATTTCGGCCACTTCACCTCCCTAGAATCCTTGTAGTTACCTATACGACTTGTGGTGTTTGCCATGTTTATCTTTGGAGCTGGAATTCTGGATGTGGCAGATAATGCATGTTTTACAGTTTCTGGTGTTAAATGTCCCCTTAGTTGTGCAACTGATACTAGCTTCAGTGCATTGTAGAATCCTAAGCGATTGAGAAATCCCATATTATCTCGATCAGCATATTTCCATATCTAAAAAAAGAAGAGAGTTTTTAGATTATGGCTGAAATTAGATGCTACCCAGTCAAGGGTGATAAGGCATACTGGTCTAGTCAGTGAAATTTGCAGAGCATGAAACGGAAACCAGAGTCAGGGTTTAAAAGGAGACTTGTTCAATGGTGTATTTTCTTTTCTAGACTTTGAAACTATCAAACAACTTGAACAATAAAACATAGCTGAATTGTAGATGAGAGCGAGATACCTGAGACAGGACTTCCTGAGGCAAGTTTGATCCATAAAAGAAGGCAACAGCCTCGGGGCCATTAATCTTTCCATCGCCATTCGAATCAGCCATGCGGAAGTAATTCTCATACGCCTCCTTGTCTACTTCAATTGAGAAGCTCATCATACTTGGTACACACAAAGTACCGACGGAGAAGAAATGAAAAGGAGGGATGGTTTTTATACGGAAGTATCAAGTGGTTGATTCATATAACTAAGTAGATTAATTATGATGTCATATGAAATAAATGGTATGTTAGTCACTATACTCCCAAGTCTTTACGCGTTTATTGTTTAGACTTTTATCGACGGACCCATGGCAACACCAATTACGTCGCAGAACGAAAGTAGGACCTTTTAAGCAATTTCGAAGAAAATTTGGGCAACTTAAGATTATCAACTAGAATAGAAGTTTCAAAGAAGACTTGAACGACTTGAGGCCAAAGTACTACTCTGAGGAAAAGTTTTTAACATCAATTCTGATGTTGATTGTTTGTAAAGAAAATAATATAACAGGTGGCTAGATTTTTTTTGGCATTGAGGACAGTTTCCTTCCATGATTACATTGACCTACTTCTATTTTGCAAATGTTGATGATAGGGTGCATTAGGATTGGGAGGGAGGTTGGTGATGTTAGCGTCTGACCCGGCTATCTAGAATAATTGTAATTTTATTTTTTTATTGGAATCTAGAACCATCTTGCACTAGTCATTTATATATGGAAGTTTCATTACATTTAGAACTGTATAATTGTTAATGATGAAACTGTAAGTAAAGTCATAATAAAACTTGGAGACTTCTGGAGTACAAATATTTGCTCTTCGGAGGAAATACAAATCCTTCAAAATATACTTTCTTGTTTCCGAAATGTCAATTTAAGATTTTTAATAAATTTTAAATGTCATTACCTTATATAGTATAGTCCGTGCGTTGCAACAGATTTCTATTATATAAAACTAAATATTTTTTTTTGAAAAATTATATTGTTTTGGGTACTCATCAATATAATAAATGATATGTTATCACAGGTTGACAATTGTTGACCCAACTCGATGAGTTAATCCGAATCTGATCCGAGTCGACATGATCCGAAAATAAATGGGTCTGATATGGATCTAATTTTTTTAATCTGAATCGGGTCAGATCGGGTTCGAGTCAACCCGACCTGATTAATTATATTTTTAAAATAATTTTATGATTTAGTACTATTTAAATGTTAAATATACATTAATTATATACTAATTAAGATTAATTATAAATTAATTAATATTTATTTATTTATTTATTTCAAATAATATAAAAATAATTACTAAATATTTAATTATTTTACACGGATCGGGTCGGTCGACCCGTAACCCGGTCAGATCGGATATAGATCAAAAAATTTTGACCCGAATGTAATTGGGTCGGGTTCGGATCGGATAATAAAATAATGATGACCCGTAACCCGGTTGGATTGGATATGGGTCAAGATTTTTTGACCCGAATATAATTGGATCGGATAAAAAAATAATAATAACCCGACTTGAATCCGACCCAACCCATTGACACTCCTACTTAAATCTCATATAGTTATGACACATGATTTCAATCAAAGGTGCCCGAAAACACAACTGTTATAATTGTCATAATGAAATAAATATTAACCAAGTGAAACAAAAATTAACTAGGGGCTGATAACTACTACCAATGTTATCTGCGATGAAATCCAGCATATACAGACATGATTTCCATTCAGAAAGATATCTGAAAGATCAGTTGGTAAATTATTCAATCGCACAAAACATATGCAAATATGAAAAGAAATTAGATCGCTTGAAAAAAAAATTCACTACAACAAAAATGGGATGTAGCAAGACAAAGCTGGCAAGGGATTTAGATTGCTCTTGCTAATACTATCTTTTTGCAAGATCATCACGCAATACCAACATCGGTGTAGCTAGGATTGTACTTTCGTCCATCAATTCTTAATTAGAATTAGTTGCATATAATATTTATTCCTCTTGCAAGATCTGCTAGCAAGATCGGAGACTGTGTATAAAGTGTTTTATATTTTAATGATATTAATTGTGACACTGACAGGTAGGAACCACATAAAAAAAAAATTCGTCCCTGCGGATCCATTATCTTGCAGACTCTTCTTCACCCTTTTGAATTCATTTTTTTCCGTCTCCTCACTTTCGACTTTTTCTCGTGGGTAACCCTCTCATCTCTCTCTCTTCTTATTTCTCCTCTCCACCCATGATTCCGACAGCGGCCGACGCACCACACCGACGCCACTAACCCACCGGCCGTGCACTCACCTCCCCACCTTTGATCCTGCATCGGTGATCATGACTGAAACCCTAGCGAAGCCCACCGACGCCTCCCATGCAGCTGGCTGCACACCTCGTCTCCTCGTCGTAAACTCTGCACTAGGTTCAAAGTCCTAGCATCACGGGAGAGGAGAGAAGCAACATGACGGAAGTCAGATGCTTCTTCGACTCGTTGGTACGATTTTGTACTCCATGATACTTGGAGAATCATCACAAATTAGTCCAAGGGTATAGATTCAAGGAATTTATGGCTTGAATTTGTTAAATATAAAGTGAGCTAGCCATTTAATTTCTTACTAAGTTGCTGTATAATTTGCAAAATTGTTAATTTATTAAACCTTAACCTGATCAGTGCAGCCATACAGGCTGCATAATTGGTTTGTTATATAGATTAAAGCTATATATTTTCATTTTTTAGGTTTTAATTTTTAATTTTGTTTTGTCTCATTATATATATAACGATGCCCATATGAACTGTCTTTTAAATTTGAAGTTGCAGAACCCAAGAGTTCTTTACCTGCCTATAAATTAGGTGACATAAGTGTTAAGTATATCGCTTTTGGTATCAAAGAGAGTAGCGCTGATTGTGAAAAAAAAAATAAGGTTAGTACTTTTCAAACTGTAAACTGTCGAGTTTCTTGTTTTGTTATTTGGAGAAGGGCTAGGCATCATAATATAGTTTAACTATTGTTTCTATCTGGAATTAGTTTGGTTGATGCAATACTGATCAATATAAAAGAGCATAGGTTCTAAAAGTAAGGATTTAGTTTCATATGGTACTAAAAAATGATATGCTTATATTTAAGAAAAGATAGAAATTATAAAATCATATTTAGATATAATTCTGTTATGCATTCATCAAAACTATTCAAAAGCAATAAAAAAACTCGAATGTTCGCTATAATATAGTAAATTTATGAATTGTAGATGTTTTATTTTTTAATCTGGTGCTTGATGTTGTAACCAACTTTACCCTTTAGGCAGCAATTATTATTGATCTGGTGCTTGGTGTAGCTTCGATGTTAAAAGACCACAATCTTATTATTGATCTGCCTAGTCTTAAAGCTCTCCTTCCTCTTGTCGAGTTAGAGAGAGTACTTGTCAAGTTCTAATTCTTAGTCTTAGTCTGTAAGTCCTCAAAGTATTTGAAATTCTAATTTAACATCTGTAATTACTTTTTAATTGGATGAGAATTTAGAAGCTAATTGGGTACAATAGGAATTGCTCTTAGTCGCACAAGCATCTAGAATTTATGATACGAAGGTACTCATTGATCTAATTTCCTTTACAATGAGTTTAATTCAGGTAACATGGAATTAAACTATTGTCATTGAGGTATCAGGTACAAGATTAAAAAGAATTGCTCTTAGCCGCACAAGCATCTAGAATTTATGATACGAAGGTACTCATTGATCTAATTTTCTGTACAATGAGTTTAATTCAGGTAACATGAAATTAAACTATTATCATTGAGGTGTTGTTGTCTTGTTCCATTTTAGCCAATTAATTGGTTTAGTTATGCATTCACATATCTACCGTTTAAGAGTAAAATCCCTCATCCCTTGTCCTTATGTAAAATGTGTTGATAATTCATTTGTTGATGGAGAATGTGTAGACTCTCATTTACTGTGCAATATAATGTTGCAAGGGTATAAAGCTTGGGTTTTCATGGAGAATTTATTAGTGCAAAGTTGTGAATTACCAAATCTCTCTATTAATGCTCTTGTTACTTATAAAAACTGCTAATAAGTGGTCTAACGAATCGATTCTTTTATTTAATTTCAAATTTGTGCTTTATATTATCCAAACAGGACAAGCATTCTAAAGTCATATACCAAAGTTAATTATAGTGGTGTATTGCCATTGTAGTCAAGCCTCGAGATGCTCATGATATGAGTGATGATACGGTGTTGAATTTGAGTTATATCATGCGAGTTATTAGAAGATGATGGAGAAAGCTCTGATCAAGGTCAAACTAGATTAGATCAAGACATCAAAAATACAAATGTTGAAATTGAATGGATGTGTCAATCTAGAAGACTTCAAAGAAATACTAATTTATGGATGGTTTGGGTGATTTGTAGTAGGACAAAGAATATGTATTGCATTTCCGTTTTATTAAATATTGTTTATAATTTTTTTGTAAAAAAAATTGAATGGTATATTTAAGTTAATTTGAATATAATTTTCAATTATATATTTTAATATATGCGCTAATGTGAAAATTAATGGTCTTGCAAAATAATCCATATGTTGCTACTTGAACCATTGGATGGATGTACAATGATAATAAATAAATAATATTTCGTTATTTAATTCCATTCACTTACGATATCTAGCAAGAGCGTTCGCTCTTGGAATAGATAAACGGAATTGGTGTTGCTAATTGGCAACATCATCATTTGACACTTACCAAGAGAAGAAATTCCTCCCGCTATAGCACGTTACTACATTAGATATACCAAGATCTAAATATGTCTAGCAAAGAAACTTAGCTACACCTATATGAACTTTGAGCAAGAGAAGATGGTCTTGGATAACCCCTTCTTGTTGTAGTGATTAGGGCCATTTGCCTCTTATAAATATAATTTATTTTGCCTCTTTACAATCAACACAGAAGTGTTACCAGTAAGCATCTCTTCTTGTCACATCGGATACACTACACCATTTATAATATCGGGCAACCAAAAAATTAGTTGCAATAAATATTAAATGGTAGCATTAGAATTAATTTACAACAAAAAGAATTGGTTGTTAGTGGTTGCAATACATCCCGTAGCAATAGATACGCAACGATACACTTCGTTGCAATTGTGATGTTTAATGCAACAAAATATAAGTTGCAACGTTAACGTAGCAATAGAGTTATTGCTACCAATTACGTTGTTGCATCAAATATAGTGGCAAAATATCATAAATTACAACGAATTTTGTGGTTGTTTCTCATATTTGACGTAACTAAATTTTCATTATAAATGTGTAAATATCATGTAGTAATAAACTATTGCAACCATTTGTAGGTTGCATTAATAAATCTAATTTAGCACTAGATCATTTAATACGCTGATGTTAAATGAACCGTTGAATTATTTTAATTGATAATTAAGGGTAGTTAAATAATTAATGATTTAGAATTCCAAAAAATAGTTTCTCATTATAAAAAATGCTATGGAATTAATTGTATAATACAACTACAATCTAATTAAAGACAAGTTTAAAAAACAACTTTCATAAATATATTTTAACATTTAATTTTACATTGATCATTAAACAGTACCACTAAATTACGTAACAGTTTGTAATATATAACTAATATTAATTGATCCATTTTTCTTGAACTTCTTCTTCTCCAAATAACAAATAGCTCCTCCAGTAATCTCTCATAACTCTCATCTAAAAATAACAGAAAAAGACAAAACATTCAATAAATTATTAAGTTAGTACTACAAAATTATCAAGCACTTGGCCCACAAAATTTTAATTACATTGCTTAAAAAAAATACGCTTTATAAATATTTATCATCAATTCTAAAATTAATACATGTGCACATCTAAAACCCAATGAACCGTAATTTCTTTACTGCATTTGTTTTGGTTCAGGAATCAAGACCTACGTGGATCAGATGTAGTACGCACGTATAGATGCCTTAATGAAATTAAATATCAAGTACCTTGTGAAATAATTTTTCTTTCAAGAATGCTTAAAAAAATATCGCATTAAAAGTACACTTATAACATACGTGCAACTCATAAAATTCACAGAATATTTTTATTGCTATGATTAATTTTTACATGGATATTTTCAAGATATTAGGTGAATTTAACAAAGCAAAAAAATGAAGCCAAAAATCAGAAAAAACAAGTAATCAAATGTATACCTTGCCGACAAATTTTCCAACAAGCATCAAGGACAAACCCATTTGTTGAAAAAGTTCTACTTCCCGATATCAGACAGATTTGAAGATGCTTCTCGCCATGTTGCTGACACAAATAATTTTATCAATTTTCACCTATACGATTTCTTCAGCATGTCCAAAGTAAAATCGATTCAGAAATTATAAATCCTTCTAACCCATCTGCTACATTTTGAAAGTAAACAATAATTTCATTTGAACACAAAAATAAATAATCAAAATAGATTACACAATTCATCTAGTGCAGAAATGTATTTCATAATGGTAAACAACTTAGAGCTATTAATTTATTTTTCTGGTACCAAGCAGTACAAAATAGTAAATAAAATTTTAACATTAATATTATAACAATTCAATGCATGCAACCCATTTTAACATTGCGATAAATCCCCAGCATAAAAAAATTATCATGAGTATATTTCACTTAAGGTAGGCTATCTGGGTACACTAAGCCCACTTTTGGAAAGCAGGCAGTTACAATTAATATCTATCTACAAAAGACGGTGACTAGTCCAATAAGAAACTGTTTATACCACATTCATTTCTCCACATGAATTGAAACCAAATTATTCACGTTGTACACTTCCTAGCCAAGATGGCTTTAGTAGACCAGCCTCTTTACTGATTATACTCTTTTACAAGCTTAAAAAAAGGCACTGGGTTAACAATGATACATAAAAAAAAACTATTTTCTTGCGTAATAATAAAATAAAATGAGTACCCCAAACTATTTTCCTACGTAATTATTAGGTTGATCTTGCAATACAAAGAAATTTAACAAAAAAAAAAACAAGTCATTAACTTAAAAATAACCCTCAGAACTGCTCTATGGCCCAATAAAATAGCCTAGAATACAAATTTTCACAAGAAATTGAATGTTCAAATAATCATGTATTATACCTGGGTCACTGAGGCAAAAGAGTTTTGGAGAAACATCTATCAATGATGAGACCTAGTGCTCCATCACTTGTCCTGTGGAAGAAAAAAAAGTTGAGCATTAGCAAACTGACAGGATATAGAGGTATTTGTATGGCAGCTAAGAAAAAATTAGAACAAAAATAACTAGATTACTTGAAATTTTCAGTTGTTTCCTACAAAATCTCTAATAAATCAAGAAACCATCCTAGTTAACAAATTGATTTGTATATGCGTCCTAGAGTAAGAAATTTTAAGGAAATATTTGCTTAAATTTTGGGCAGATGAATAAACTATAGCAAGTTTCACATAATTAAAATGCTTTCAGCTTAGCTCTTAGAAAAGTATCTAATCAGCAATTAAGTGAACGATTGTACTACTGAACACCATAAAAAAAATGTAGTTGGTATAAAGGACCTCTTAGTACTATTGATGAACTGACAATAAACACTTAAACTTCCAAAAAAGAACAGAATATAAAGTTGTTTCACATTTAATAATTTGGTTCATTAGCTACTTTAGACCAAGTAAACTATCTAACATAAAACAACTTATGAGCCTCAATAACTTCTAAGAACCACATTGCTTCACGGTTGGGGTGCGATGAAAGATACACCATCTTATAAAACTTTAGTAATGAGTATGCATGGGCTTACCTGTCAGAATTATAGAGTATGTAAATACAAAATAAATAAATATTCAACACAAAGTATTGCCACCTGACCACTAAGGTGAACTCTTAGGTGGTACATGGTACCAAACTATAACTTCTTGTCTTGGATAAGTACAAAGTTAAAGTTTCAGTAGCAATCAAATATTAGAAGTTGAACTTGATCAAATAAGCCATAACCGAACTGGTATTATACCAAAGTAAGCCTTAACGTAAGAAGACATGGCAATAATGGGAAATGTAGTAGAATGCAAATGTATATTAATGTATATACCCCAAATAAACCCCAATACTCCCTATAATTGAGCCCCCTCCCCCCACCCCACCAAAATACTCCTCATTGACAAAATTGAACCATACTATTTTCTTGATAGACAAGTTCATAGAAAGTCCTCAGTTTTTTTAATTTCTTTTTTCTTTGCTCTTTCATCTGAGGTTGAAGGGTTTACCATAAAATCATACATATACCACCCACACGAAATGCACATCCAAATTAGCACTTCCATAATAATAAAAAGAAAAATTAGATTAATTTAGCATGAAGGTTATTAGGTTAACATCTAAGGCTATTTTGTATTGTTGTAATTATCTGAACCATCATCTGCCGGATATGATGTAGGCACCCAGTGATACTGTTAGTAGCTGATGTCATGCCAGCTTTTGTCGTGCCAATAGAAAGGTGGAAAGATCTCCCTGCACCATCTTTATGTTTCCATGTTCTAGTTTCTCAAGTTGTAAATAAAAGAAAAATATAAAATTGTGATTCAGGATTTAACTGGTAAGCATATTTGACTCCAACCTATTGCAAATTAACAAATTATACTTATGTCACCCACAACTGCCACCATCTCAAATCGACCAAAACTTAGTGTCATGTAAGGAAACACATGTACACTAGTATCTGTGTCACAAGGGCCAAGATTCATAGATAGACAAGCATAGCATACATGAAAAATTGGCATTAATTAATACCAGTGCAGATGGTACCACGAAAAACTACACTAACTTAATAACCAATGAACAAAGACACTAGATTTATACCAATACCAAAAAAAAATCACAAGGGGCTCAGCCCCCGACACAACTGTCACACAAGGCTTAAAAAGGGAAAATCATACCAGAAAAGGTGGCAAAGTCAGCAAATGGTGGTGCCAATTACAGCGAGGTGTAAGGTGTCATAGAGCTTGTGTGGATGAGGACAGGGTGCAGGGTGGAGATAAGAGAGGAAGAGCGACGGAGTAGGTCAGAACTGACCTTACGAGGAGAGAGCATTGTGGGAGGGATAAGGAGAGGTTGTGGTGTGGCCTCGTGATTCGTGGCAATTCCCAGCCAGATGAGATGGTTTCCCAGCCAGATGAGGGGGCGTGGAGGACGGTTTGGATCCGAGGATATGTGCGAGGAGGTGAGAAGGGAAAGGAGTGAGAAAGGTGAAAGGCGGTGCAGAGGATGATCCGACGTCAGTGGTGGTTGAGGAGCGGCGCGATTTCGGTTTAGCTCGATGGCAGCATCAAGAGGGAGACGGGAGAGGGAGAGGGAGTGGAGAGGAAGCAAAGAGAGAGAGAGAGAGTTGGCTTAGGTTAGGGTTAGCCGCCGGTTAGGGTTCTTTGAAGCAAGAGGTACGAAGGAAAACAAAAAATTGATGAAATATTTTAGAGGGAAATTGCGATTCAGCGAAAGAAACAGAGGGAGTTTAGTCACCGAAATTTTTGGTCATACAAGATTTTATATAAAAAAGAACCGATTGTAATTATAAACCTTTATAATATTATCTTAATATAATCATTATATAACTGAGATTAATAGATTTATGACCATCATTTTTAATAAAATTTACTAATTATACCCGAAAAATGTAAATAGATTAAAATTTCAACATTAACAAGTATAATTTTATGCTACTAAGCAACAAAATTGCAAATACTTTTTGTCATATTATATGATTGAATATAAAAACTATATTTTGTATTAGTTAGTAATTATAAATTTGGACTTAGTGTAATAAAAATAGAGAAGGGATCAATTGACAATGGGTTATTATGACAACCTTGACAATGGATCTCTAAATAAATACAAAAAAAATGAAAAATAGAAAAAAAGTTGATAGATGTATTCTTCTATCTTTAGATTGATGGTCATTTAAATTTCATGTAATTTCATTATCGTTTGATAGTCCATCAAAGATCATTAAATTGGAACCATTGTAAGTTATATGAAAATTTAATAGTTTTTTATGGACTATCAAACGATATTGAAATTGTATGAAATTTGAATGACTATCAATCTAAATATAGAAAAACACATCTATAATTTTTTTTTCTATTTTTAAGATTTTTTTCTATTTTTTTAGAGATTTATTGTCAATATTGTCGAAATAATTCATTTTCAATATTGTCAAAATAATCCATTGTCAACTCATAAAAATAAACCTAAGACAATCAGTGAATGAACTGAAGATATTCGACAATCGATTTTCACTAAATTTAAAAAAGTTTAACATATTGATTAAAAGGTAAGAATGTGGAAAGATTTCGATGAATTTGAACCGCATCTAAAATATTTACCATCTTAAGGTTCCTTTGGCTGAATTCTTCAAACTATTATAATTAATAATATTTTAATATATTTTTTCATCATTTCCATATTGTTTTGGTTCAATACATATTTTTTTGTTGATTGCTATATTATGTTCATATTATTAATGAATTTTCATCTATTTTTAAATCTTCAGATTTTTTTGGTTATATTATTTATATTTTTTTTAATAATAATAATACAATGCTTCTCAAAGTTAACATAGTTTAAGATTGTCAATAAAAATATTTAGAAAACAAAATGTTTCTAATATATTATTGATGGCATATTACCGGACAGCGGGATGAGAATAGGTTTGGGTTTTTAATTTGTTATAATTATATTATGATTAATCCATCATCCTCACTCACTAATTGTTAAAAAGTTTTTACAATGTTATTATGATTAATGATTTTAATTGAACTTTAGTTTAAACATGGCTCATTAGATGAGAATAGGATCTTTGCAAAGTGTGGGAAGATAATTTCTGCTTTTGGAGTAGAAGATTTGAACTTTTATCTATATTTATATATATATCACAAAAAATATATATACTGAATTTGTTCATTAATGTTTAGCTTTTTAGGTTTTTTTTAATGATCAAAATAACCATAAGTAAATGGTACATATTAATATTATAAAAAAATAACAGTTTAGATTTAAGTCGAACTTATTTTTCCTCTCCATTCCATTTGCTATTTTTATCGTACATTTATGAGAGATCTAAAAAATAAATTAAATATTAACTATTATTAAGTTTTAATTATATAAAAATAAATTTTATTATAAAACTACACATTTACCAACTCACTCAAAGAAGAAAATTATTACGTTTTACATATTATCTTTCATTAAATAATAAATTAATTTTATTTAAAAATTTAAGAGAATTTATAATTAATTTATATATAAATTATATCTAACTAAAATATATTATATATTTATAATAAAATTAATGTTAAATATAATTATTTTATAAAAAAATTGTATATATCAAATAAATTAAATATCAACTTAATAAACTTTTTTGTAAAAAAACTAAGCATTATACAAACATACTAAAAAATATTATATTTTGACATCATTTTTATAAATAATAAATTAATTTTATTTAAAAATTGAAGAGTCTTTGTAATTAATTTAAACATAAATTATATTTAATTGAATATATAATTTATTTATATTAAGATTGATGTTAGATATAAATATTTTTAAAATCAAGAGGGTTCTAACAAAGAGTGTATGAACTGAATTTGTCGATTAATGTTTAGTTTTTTAGTATTTTCTTAATGACTAAAATAATCCTAATTGAACTATGTGGATCAATATTTTTAAAAACTAACGGTTCATATTTTGATCAATGTAATTTTTTTCTCCCCGTTTTATTTTATTTTTATTTTTTTTACCATGCATTAATAGGAGTTCAAAAAATAAAATTTATCCATCAAATAAATTAATAATCAATTATTTTTAATATTTAAAAAGGAAACTATGTAATATATAATTTTATTAAAAAAATAAGAAATTGTAATGTTTTGTGAATCATATTTCGGTCCGAAAAAACAAAAGAAGTTGTACATCAAATAAATTAAACATCAACTATTATTAAGTTTTGTTGTAAAAAAAATATGCTTTTTACAATCATGCTGAGGAAAAATATTATATTTTATACATTATTTTTTATTAAATAATGAATTAATTTTATTGAAAAATTTAAGAGTGCTTGTAATTGATTTAGGCATAAATTATATTGAAGTGAAATATACTATTTATTTATAATAAAATTAGTGATCAACATAAATACTTTTAAAATTAAGAGAGTTCACACAATGGGCGGGTTCCGTGCTAGTTGTGTTATATTGTACATGCAAAGAAAGAATATTATTGCTTATTACCCGACCTGATCCAATATGACCCGACCGATTTAATTATTTTTTTGAAGTAATTATGTGATTTAGTACTAATTAAGGCTTCATTATACACTCATTATATACTAATTAAGGTTAATTATAAATTAATTAATATTTAATTGCTTAAAATTATATATAAATAATTAATAAATACTTAAGTATTTTATTTGGATCTGGTCGGGTCGACTCGTGACTCGGTCGGGTCAGGTATGGGTGAAATTTTTTTGATTCAAATTTAAATGGGTCAAGTCGAGTCAAGAAAAATAGTAAAATAATAATGACCCGACCCGACCCATTGACACCCCTATTTTGTTTATTATCCATTGCTATGGATTTTATATGTCAAAAGATTTTATTATCAAGAATTTATTGAGCGATGAAATTTAAAATAATTTGATATATTTTTGAGTTCATCTCATAGAAGACTTACTGATAAGCTAATAAAAATATTTCTTGTTAGATGTCTTATAATCTAGAATATTTAGCTTACAAATTGCTTAATAGACGGTGAAATTGGTTTCAAAGTGGTGGAATATATTAATAAAGAAATTATAATATGAATGAATATATAAATTGTCAGGTAATATTCAATGAATGGATCGCCTAGTTGCTCACAAATCTTTAATATTTATTACTCAATATTATTTCGTAAAGAAAAATAAACAGTTCATAGGTTTTTTCTCCCAACAGTGTTACCAGTCTAGTGTGGTTCTTGGAATTTATGACAGCCAATGCTCTCACCATTATGACATTATGCCATCCTCTCGTGCCAGGTTAAGTCTTCATTTAGGCACAAAACATCGTCACTCTCAGATCAAAGAAAATTTATGTCCACTGAAGCAAAAAAACAAAATGGCAGAAACAAATGATATATTTTGCACCACTAGAAGTGATACAAGAGAAAAAAAATAAATTAATGGTGAATTCCAAAATTACACCACTAGAAGTGACATTTTGCACAAGTATAGTACAGAATGGTTTAGAACAATAGAAGAGGTTTCTGTTTTTGGTGGAATGAGGAATGCCATGTTATCCCTGGCATGGGTGAATTTGAAGTTCGGTATTTTGCTACTTGAAATTCAAAGTTTTAATATCTCTAGTAAATTCACCACTTTTTAGTAATAATAAGTTTTATTAAATTAATATTATTAAAAATAAGAGTGAGAAACGTAAAATTTCAAATATACGAATGGCAACGCGCCACTGCCAGTGGCGCGTTTCATTATTTTTACGAAACGCGCCACTACCAGGGGCGCGTTTACTTCTTATATATACAAAATGCGCAAGTGAGGTGGAGGCGCTGCGCGGGGTTTGGACGAAACGCACCACTGGCAGTGGCGCGTTTCATAAAAATAATGAAACACGCCACTGGCAGTGGCGCGTTTCGTCCGCGCCACTGACAGTGGCGCGCTGCCATTCGTATATTTGAAAATTTACGGTTCTCACTCTTATTTTTAATAATATTAATTTAATAATAATTATTAATAATAAAAACTGGTAAATTCAATGTAAGTCAATTGTACTGAATTTTCTTTATATTTGTTTTCCTTGATATCCTAGCATTAGTTGATTTTTACTTTGAAATTCCCCATGGCAACTATGCCACATTACACTAATTACAATCATTGGTTAATTAGCTACAAACAAACACTACCAAAAAAATTTGATTTAGAAACGGTTATTTAGAACCGGTTTTTAAAAAACAGGTGTTAAAAGATGAGAGTGGCGTATTTATATATTTTATTAAAATTATTAGAACCGGTTTTGTTTAACAACCGGTGTTAAATTTTTTTTATTAAAACCGGTTTTATAATAACCGGTTCTATTGCATTTTATTACAACCGGTTGTAAGAAAACCGGTTCTAAAAGATTTGTTTTAGCACCGGTTTTATTAAAACCGGTTTTAAAACAATAATTTTAGAACCGGTTTTATGAAAACCGGTTCTAAAATTTTTATTTTAAAACCGGTTTTGTTAAAAATCGATTTTAATTGAAAAACAAATTATTCCCATTTTAAAAAACCGGTTCTAAATTAATATTAGGGTTATTTATCATACCCTCCTCTCACAGCGCCGCTCTTTCATCTTCATTTTCACTATTCACCATTAGAAGCTCTCTGTTCCATCTGTTCCGAGCTGCAACAACATCCACTTACTGATTAATATTTTGAGATCTCTTAAAGGTAATTTTTCTATATATAATTTAAATTTAAGTTCATTTTTCTTATTTTCTTATTTAAGTACATCCTCGTTAAATTTTAACACCCATTAATTTGCATAATTAATGCATAAATTGATTACATATATATAAATAAAATTATATATGTGTAATTGATAGTATTGTCATATAAGACCAAACTACCGAAATTTTTATTAATTTAGGTCCATACTCGTTCGGGATTAATCCAATAGGGATTAATCCCGAATAGTCCCCGATTTGGGACTGCTTTTTGAATACTTTGTCTCATTTAGGATAGTGAACATATACTAGCTATAATTTGGTGTTTGAAAAAAAATTGGTTAGTATTTTCCCTAATGTTCCTACGTGTACGTACGTATATGAAAATTTACGTTGACGTACTCGGGGAGCATAGGGGAAATGCTGTCGAATTTTTTTCAAACATCAAATTAGCTTGTATATGTTTACTAATGAGACAAAGTATTTAAAAAATGAGTTAAGGTGGTTGACCGGCCCAGAATTAGACTTTAAATTTGAAACCCTAATTGTGAGATTGATGTTTTTTTTACAGATGGATCGCAATACTTGGATGTATAAAATCAAAAGGAATACAATTGAATATTTGAGGGGAATTGATGAATTTTTGGAATGTGCCTCAGAAGATATGAGAAATAGGGGTGCACGAACACTTGTTTGTTCTTGTGAAGATTGTCAAAATTTACGAAGATTTGAAAATATCAAACAAGTGAGAGATCATTTAATTCGTCGTGGGTTTATGGATCGATACACCCGATGGGTACGGCATGGAGAAAATATTGAAACTGAAAATAGTAGAAATTATGAGAATATTGTACGAGATGAATCGAAGAATAAAAGTAAGAATAAAAGAAGTATATGTAATACTTGTCCTTTAATAAGTATATGTAGTACCTGTCTTTGAATAATACGGTCAATACGGTCATTCTCTTATCTGTCTTTTGCTCTGGCCAAGCAGAAGCTCCCTTGGGAGTGCCCCATTAGGGCTGCAATTCTGTACTTCTTTATTATTGTATCCTTCGCTTGTGACTTTAATTTTTCTTTTATGATCTTGAAATTTCTGTGAAGCAACTCAGCCTGAGATGGAGCAACTTGCATATGTATGTCCTAGACTTTCTCAAATGCCTCATGTTTCATTCTTCTTTTTCTTATATGAGAAGAAGGAAAAAAAGTGACCCAAACCGTACCAGTAAGATTTGGGATACGAAATAACTATGAAATATTTAGTTAACTATAATTATAACTAACCATATACAAGCTCTCTTTTTTTCCCATAAGATATCTTCTTATATAAACATAAGCAAACAATAGCTAATTATAACACAGCTGCTTCTACAGTAATTGTGAGGGCAAGAGCGATAACATTATTTTACTTCTTATTCATTGTCTTTGTCTCAGTACTTCTCCCTATATTTGCATATTATTAAAATATTGTTTCATAAGTTGAACGGGGATAACATACTGACACCACTATCAAGATCCTAATTTCTTAGAACTTTGCTAGAAATAATTTGACATGTAGTACTCTTAATCACTGATTGCATCTTAAAAGCTCTTATAATAAAACACCCTCTAACACATATGCTAACTTGCTCTCCTTATACAATCAACACTATTTTTACTGTACAACCATTGTAAACTTGAACGATTTCTTATTTAATATTCTCAACACAAGACAAGTTAATTTTCAGTCCTGAAGAAAATTACAAGAACAATTTCTAATTTCTGATAAGTATATCAATTCCAAACTTACACTACTCAATTCAAATCTAGTCTTGGAGATCAACTTAATTATCCCAGTCAATCTCTTTAGTTTAAGACTGTTCTACAGGAAGTAAGTTTGTTCTCAAATATTTTCTTCTAGGGAACTACCTGATTCAAAAGATTTGGCTAGCTCTTTTGCTAAATGATTTTAAAAGAGGTTACTCGTAGCTCCATTGCCAATCACATTATTTAAATTATCACATGTACAATTCAACATAAGACAATCATACAACATAATCTTGCACGTATTGATAGAATACAGAGGGAGAAGGGAACCGCTAAAATCAGGAGGTGTGGACTGTGTCACGTTGTAAAGGAGTGACAAACCAGAAGAAAAGTGAGGTGCAAGGGCAAGGGCAAGGTCGGAGAAGTCGAGGTCATCGAAGAGGGCAAACAAGAGCGTGAAGTGGAGGAACTCATCTATTGCGTCGAGAGATGCTCACTAGATACTTAGACGCCTGGTAACGCTATTTCTGACACTACAAAAAAAAAAGCTTTAATAACGTTTTTTTACCGTTCAATAACGGTTTATGAGCCGCTATTGAATGAGGGTTACTAAAACTTATAAAAATCATTATTAAGTTGTGCGGCGTAGTATTAACATTCAGTAACGGTTATTAAAAAAATTGTTACTGAATATCATTTACGGAAAAGAATTTTATAACGGTTTTTTCAAAAAAACCGTTACTAATTGTTTTTTTAAATGCGCTCGGTGTTTTGAAATCATACAGTACACAGAAAACACTTTTACATGTGTTCCTCAACATTTGTGTTTTGAAATCGAACATCATAATATCAGAACAAGTCTTTATCCATCTCCGATGCACACAAATTTCATGATAAAAATCGAAAACTACTGAATCATGTATTCTAATGTAAAGTGACTCTTAACTGTGGGACACATGGAAAATCAACCAACCGCCTAGTATTCCAATCAAATGAAGTTTTCTATCATGCAATTCCACTTTTCCATCACAAAATAATAGTTTTCAACTTCTATTTTCCTTGTATATAAGAACTGCCATAAAAACACTTGTATATCATAAAAAATGAAAAAATCCTATAATACTAGAATAGGTAACAACAGTGGATTTAATTCAAAAAATATATCAAAAAATGGAAGATTTTTCAGAAAATATGTTTAAAATATATACCTTTATTTTCGACAAGCTCGGATCTTGGTGCATATCTCTTCGGCGCAACTGACACATTTAAATTTTCACATGTTAAACCATCAAAGAAGTGCAAGAAAATCGAGAACAAAAGAATTCAAAAACTAAGTTCTCTATTCTAATATAAGAGTTCAAAACCTAGTAACTCATCAGAAAGAATGTTGCAAACACCCTACAAATTGGTGTTAAAATTGGAGGAAAAAAACAACAATTAGATATAAAACAAACATGCTCCACGACAAGGTAGATTGAGAACGAGTTGGGGTGGGTGTAAAAGAGAAAAAAAAACAGCATTGATGACAGTTATGAGGGGATGTCGCCACCCAAAGAGTAGCAATATAAGCATCATCAATGGTAGCTGGTATTTCCTCGCTAAGGCCCACATATTGTTGAAATCCTCTGTCACATAAGAACAAACAGCAAAGGCAAATGGCAGAAGGCAGAGACAAGAGCTTCAAGCACGAAGAGAGGTGGCTAGCAGAGAGTTCCATCGCTATAGGGTTGTGTAAATTAAAAAGAAAAGATTTTATATTGTTTTTTAGTAGTTGCATCGAATTTTGGTACATAGCCATTTTCAATAATATCCCAAATATCGAGTATATTTAGATAATTTATCATTGTTCTTTTCAAATGACTAAAATACTTAGTTGTTTGGCCAAATATTGAGGGTTCTTTTACATGTCTAATAAGTGCCATTATAGATCTAAAATAATTAAATTAAGTGTGCCTTAATTTGAATAACCCGCTCTGATACCACTTTGTTATCCCTAATGGCACAGATGATGCATAATAAAAGAACCTTGGGTAAGTTTTATAATTCAATATAAAGAATTAAAATAATAGAGAGAGAGAAAGAACACAGAAATTAACGGAGTTCGCCTATAACGAGCCTACGTCTCTGGAACCCGCAATCACCAACGTCAATTGCGCCGAGTCATTAAAACACAGTGTTCGTACAATTGTGAACTTTCGGTCCCTTACACCAAGTAAACGGGTAGCAATAGGTTAAGAAAATAATGAGGACAACACCTCTAGCAAAAATATGTCTCACGAAGGAGAAAATACTCAACAATCACTCTAATCTAATCTATTAAAGGTTTAATGAAGTAATCTTGAGATTAGAACAAAGTATTTCAAGGTTTCAAAGGTTTAGCAATGACGGTTAGGGCTTCTCAAATGTATGGTTGTGAAAAATCTCTTCTTGGAGAAGATGGGTTATTGTTATTTATAGTCGGACAACAAAACAGGCAACAAATTAGCAAATCTGGCAGGAAATTGGTAGAATCTGTTGCAACGGTTAGGTGATGCTAACCCTAACAAGGTTAACCATTATAACGGATGTAAGATCCGTTATAACGATTAGGAGGGGAAAATTCTCTAAAAGATCTTGGATAAAATTTATACACAAAATATTTATTCTGTTACAACGGTTATAGGGATTCTTTATAACGGTTGTTGCCTGATAAATAATGAATAAGGTTTCAAAGTCATCCGTTGCAACAATTAAGGATCTGTTTCAACAGTTAAGATAAAATATCTCTGTTCTATTTGATTTAATATCAAGTTTGTTTTGGTTACCTTTATATAATATAATTCTAACTTAACTTAAGTATTTTTTGAGATCTTCGTGCAATTTGGTCCAATGCTTTGTACCTATATTTCATAAACTCAAAAAACTATTAAATTATTATATGATTGTTTTGTAAATTTACAAATATAATTTTATATAATTTTACTTACAACAACACATTTAATGAGAACAAATAAGTAATAATAGAAGAATTTATTACATGCCTTCTATGCGGTCATGTATAGAGGATCATCTCCGTTAGCTCTGCATTTGAGAAGAATCGGACAAACAGAGAAAAAGTTGTACTAGTTACAATTTTTGTTTTCATTGACGTAAATAGTCTTTCCTCTTTATTTGCTCTTTATTTGCTCAGCGGTTGTAACCCTTTTGGTTACTACTAAAGCCTTTGGTAACCGGTTATAAATTTCATCAGCACCGTTCATTAGAAAAAAAAAACTAAAAATTTAAAATTCTAGTCCTCATTGAAGCAACTCTCATACATAACATACAAATGTCCTTATGAGATGGTCAAGTAGTAAAGAGCCTAATAACAGAACCAATTTGTGTGCGGCAGTTGGGGCATAGTGAATTGGCCTCTATGATCCTCTGCAAACAATCCATGCAACCAGCCATATGTCCACATGGCACACAGGCACTGTCAATTGGATTTTCACAACAGAAAATACAGGTTCCCAGATTGACCCCACTTGTGGTTTCAGTCTGTTCTGTACCAGAAGGGACTTCATTGCTATGATTAACATTGTCATTGTCTGCCTCAGTTGTGGTTGTACTTGTGAAGCCAAGACCTATTATCAATGGTAAAAGTAGCATTCGTAAATTAATTTTAGGGATAAGATCAATTATAATCACATGCTAAGATATCAATGAAGAATTGGTGTGATGATGATTCTAGAATTTGTTACTGCTGATAGCCCCTCTGGAGCTGATAAAAGGAGCGTAGTCACTTTTTTGATAGTAATCACAGTAAAGTGAGATCTCAATATTCCCTATAGACCAATACCAGAATTACTAAAATGGTGATAAGTGTTTTAAATGTCGAAGCCTTTAATTCAAAGCTTTTAATGATATTGAAAATGATGGTACCTTTTAAGAGGTCAGCAAGTTGAAAACCAGGGGCCCCTTCAGACAAGGCTGATTCTATGGAGGCAGCTATGGCCATATCTATGACCACATCTTCATCTTCTGGGTCATCAGAGGAAGGAAGTGATTCAATAGATCTAGTGTTGATGCTTTCACCAATGGAAGTACTGTTGATTAATTCAAGTCCAACGCTTTGTGTTTCTTGCTCTGTACTGTTGGTTATTGCAAGTACAAGGCTTTGTGTTTCTTGCTCTGTACTGTTGGTTATTTCAGCCGCAAGATTTTGAGATTCTGGTTCTATACTGTTGGCTATTTCAACTCCAAGGTTTTGTCTTTCTGGTTCTATTGATAAGATGAGACCACTTTCAGTTTCGATTTCTTCATTCAAGTTGACCTAAATTAGAAGCGTTAAGAAACAATCGTTGAGGAATTCACAGATTTATTGTGAGTAATTGAGTATATTGCTGATATAGAACTTAGACAGTAAACACTTTGCTGAAAGATGGTGAACTCACTGAGATTGATGGAAGGGGCATCTCAGGAGCAGGGATCTGAATGTCCCATTGATTGGATAACACCTCGCTGAAGATTTCAGGTGTCAGAGTAATACCTTCTTGTGAGAGTTTTATCAGCTTGAGAGCAATGTAGAAATCTTCGCGTGTGATGAAGCCGTTTTCATCTTGATCCATCAATTCCCATATCTACACACACAGATATCTTATCATTTACTGGCACTACACATTGTGACATCAAAATTACATTAAGAAGGGAGAAAAAAAAACACAAATAGTTCACTCTGTCAAGGTCTACTCCTGGCGAATCAAATCGTTCGAAAAACGAGTTTGCCTCAGAAATGCTAATATGGCCGTCATGATTCAAATCTGCATTATCAAAGTAATTCTCAAATGCTTCAGGGTTGAACATTTCGGATAAATTAGTCAACACCTCGCTCGATCGATCGATGTATGTAATGCTCTAATAAAGTGTCGGAAACAGGGGTCTTTTTATGTAGTGGCCGGTACTTGCCTCCATGGTAGGGTCATGTTATCTCTTGCTTGGAAATCTATCAGATTTTATTATAAATAATAATTAATAAAATAATATTATTAATAATAAGACTGATAACGGTTAAATTCTAAATATACGAATCGTAACGCGCCACTGGCAGTGGCGCGTTTCACCCATATAAATATCAAACGCGCAGCATACCTGCGCTGTGTTGAGAGGAGAGAGAAAGAGAGAAAGAAAGAGAGAGAGAAAGAGAGAAAGAGAGAAAGAGAGAGGAAGAGAGAGGGGAAGAGAAGAGAAGAGAAGAGAAGAGAAGGAAAGAAAAAGGAAGAGAAGAGGAGGAAAAAACGTACGCGAGCATTTTTGTGTTTGGATTTTGCAATTAAAGGTAATTTTATATAAATATAATTTAATTGTCTAGATTAATTATAAAATAATTTAATTGTGTTTGGATTTTGCAATTCGTAGATTTGGAATTTACCCGTTCTCACTCTTATTATTAATAATATTATTTTATTAATAATTATTTATAATAAAATCTGGAAATCTACACCAAAAAATAAAAATCATCCCTCACAACTTTGACCAAATCAAATCTATTTGACTGAGTAAATTGACTAAAAATTCATTAAATGTAAAGAAGATGAAAGGGGATATGCGGTGCCATTAGAAAATAAAAAATATTTGGAGTATTGAACGAATCTAATTTTATGCAAGTTAACTTGAATTTTTAGAATTTGATTTATAATTTATAATTTAATTTGCAAGCTCCTAAACAAATTTTATCAATATTCTTCTTTTTTTTTCTTTTTTTTTCTGAAAAGGACTTCACAACATGTCATTCTGTATTCTCATGTATTTATTCTCTTACTGATGTCATGTTTGTCATGTTGCGTTTATTACATTAACACATTAATTACAACTAACTAAGTATAGCTTGATGATAACTAGCCACCTGCTACCTCCAAAAATGCATGTAACATTATTATATATGAGATTGAATTTCAATTCAGATCTTATTACGTGTTGATTTGAAAGCTGTCTTAACTTTTGTATAACGATTGAACAAAATAAACGTTTTGAGTACATATGCGAATAATAATGATACTGCTGATTGTTCATTTAATTCTTCGTACTTCATCACTTAGTGACATTCAAAACGATCTCATTTGGTCATTTACCAACATGTGACATATTATAATGAGAATTTAGACGCGTCACTTGTTACTCAGACGTTAAACATATCATTTTTTTAGATGTTTTTAGCTTCCTTTTTATCATGCCAACGCATCGACACGTTTTTTTTTTTGGGTAAAAATTGAGTTAATCCTTTCAGTTTGAATATACACATAATTTTTAACTGGATTTTAAATATGCGACCTATAGAAAATAACATTTTCTTAATCACTTGGTTAAATAGTGGTTCTCTGGTCTGCAGCTTTTTAATTGGGACGCAGGATTTTAATCAAATATCGGATTGTAATAGCTTATCGGGTTTAAATCCATTAACTAATCGGGTACTAAATAAAAAAATAATAATTTAATATATATTCTTACCTAATAAAAAAATTATTAGAATAATAGCATTTTATATATTAAAAATAACAATAAAATAAAGCTCAAAGTAATAGATAATGAAGTTGATGAAGAAAACTATAAAATTTTATATTTTGATATCTTTGCATAATTATTTCATTATATATGATATTAAATATTTTTTTCTCAATAAAATTAATCGACAATGCAAAAAAATTTCCAGGGGGGGCAAATACCGAAAATTTATTAAATCAATGGAGAACTATAGATCCGCCCCGTTGTCCTTTTCTCGTCCTTAATGCAATTAATTAATTACAACAGTCCTATATATTTTTATTTTTATTTTTGTTGCACCCTATATTAAAATCATTTATTGTTTATGAGTTACAACTTTTTAAACCATTTAGATACTACTACTTGTCAAACACACTTTCATTTAATTAAAACAAAACAATCATAACAAGACAATACAAACTATACAAATTCTCATCTCATTCATTGGTCTTGGACGAATTTAATCAATTAATTATGTGAAAGGACAAGTGGACAACAAGTCTTTATCTGAGACGTGCAACTTGAACTAGGGGCCATGGTATTGGTCTTTCTATGACTCTATCAAAGAGGGATCACTTTCTTGAAGAATTGAGTTTTTCCATGCGTCCTATAATTGGCATTAATAAATTTAAGGAGACGACTTGACTCTGGAGGTCAATATGCAACTTCAGGTAATACTTGATCCATTTACACCCCAATCAGATTGCGGGTTGAAACTCATTAACTTATCGGTATAAAAAAAAAATTTAATATACATTTCTAATAAGTCAAAAAAAAGTTCAACATTAATAGGCTGGTTTTTTATGTTTACAAACTGGGTCAAGAGCCCAAGACCAATCCAGAGTCCAGACTCCAGAGGATAACACAAAAAATTTCCAAGGATGTAACTTAGTGGATCTATTATTATTTATTCTATTGATTTTTAATTTTCCAAGGGGGTAACACTTGTACCCCTGGGCTTATATGGATCCGCCACTGCTCCTTCGTATAAGATGAGGGAGAGGAAGAATAAAATTTTATATTTTAATTTGAAGTTTAAGATTTTGATGGAATTTTTATAAAGAAGTTTCCCTCATCTCCTCTCCTCTTCTGTCCCTTTCTCTCTTTGTTTTTTTTTTGGAAAGATTCTCATCTCCCTTTTTCTCCCCTCTAAATTATTGAATTGTAGATCAATAAAATTAGTTGGGCAAGAAAATAATTTACCCTCTTGTGAAGCAGAGTGTTAGAGGAACAACTCGGCAGCTACAGCCAAGTTATTCTTTCACTAATATTTTCTATGATTTTGATTTCCTATCGAAGGGTTGGATGTGTTGGACAAAGATAGCGAGACATGATAGAGTATATCAGTCAAATTCCTATCCAGTAATATTCAGTTTACAAAATTAACCAGGAACATAGATCAATATTGTAAATAACCAAATGCGCTTTACAGATGAATGGAGCAGCATTAATTAGATTTTTTTGGACAATTTGACGTTCATATTTTAATATATAAAATACTAATAATTCCAATAAAAATCAATTATTTATATACTTAATAATATTTTATTTTATTAGTTTTATTTTAGAAATTATAAATAGAATTTAAATTATCCATGGTTTTTTCAATCATTTAAAAATATATTTTTTCAGATATTGAGTAAAAAATTAAAATCAAATTAAAATTAATTATGTCTAATTTATATAAAGCTTTTAATTATTAAAATTAGAGTTTGAATGAAAATTTATATGATTTAAGAATACAATAGTATATATGCGGAAAAAATAATTGGTCGACTATGACACATGATGGTTTATTCATTAATTATGATTAATCGGCTGACTAAACGATCTTGGGCGCCATTTTTACAATACCGTGTCTTAGACAAAGATAGCAAGACACGGGAAAAAATAACTGATTAGTCTATTTTTTTTTTTTGAGAAAACTAATTACTCTAGTTTTGATTTACTGATAATAAAAAATCGCCAACAATTATTGATGAAGACGTTGTGGAAGATTCGATGCAAGACTAATTCACAATGATCATCTTGTAGAAAACATAATTGTCCTTTTTCTATTGATCCCTGACAATCTCTTCTATAAGATAGAGTAAAATTGAATGATAAATATTTTATTCTCCTTTCAATTAAGAAAAAAAATATAACTAAAATCTTTTAAGAAAGAGAAAGACATCGTATAAATGAAAGAATAAAATAATTATTTACTTCTTCTACGAGGCGCGTGGGGCGCATATCAATCTTAATTAAGTATGGCAGATCTAAGTAAAAAAAATCTTGTTCAGCTAAGCACACCACCAATCTTCAGATTCATTTTTATGACACATGCTTTTCACAGCAGATAAGTTAATAATTAACTAACACATTAATTTAAACGAGGCCATAAATGTTGATCTGCGAAAGAGCACTTTCCTGAAGAGTTTGTGTTTCCGCTAATTTTAAGGAAACAGCGAGGAAAGGTTCGAAGTGAATTTACGTTCACTTAAAGGAGTAAGAATTAATTGAAATTGGCTAATATACACCCCAAAAAGTGTTTTTGTTTCCCCTTTGTTAGCCATAGTAAAAGTATAATAAATATTTTAAAGTGATTTAAGGTGATGCATCTTTATAGATGCTTTAAAGTTAAGTCATCAAAAAAATTTCTTCAATATTTTTAACACATTATTTTTATCTATTTATTTTATCATTATCAAACATTAATGTTTTAAAATAATTTAACTTTTAGTTCGCTTTAATTTTACTATTTTACAACCGTTGCCAAACAGACAAACTGATATTACTTTATCAGGAGAGCTCAAGGACCGGGTCGGCTAGCGGATCCCTGTATTTCGTTTCTAATTCCCCAAATAGAACCCCGTGATACATTTTGAATCATAAAATGTGTCAACTATCAACGCGTGGACAAGGATTTCATAAGATTTTAGCCAGCCAGAATCTCTCCAATTTTTCAGCACTACTGTTTAAGCTTTTCGCACATAGCAGCATCAAACATCTGAAACAAATAAAGATTGTAGCTAACAACATTTTATTTTAATCCAAAATATACACTCCAAAAGAAGAAGTGTTGTATCCTACAAAATTGAGACATACAAACATAAAATGGTACAAGATCTAACAAACATGGAAAATACAAAATCTCTTCTCAGTACTAGTAGTATGTTTATCGATAGTATGATGCCATAAAGTAAAGAAGGATGGAAGATACTGCAGTCACAAACAATTCCTGTCAAAATATTAGCAAAATCTGATCAGTTGCAGTGTAAGGACAGCTTATACAGTGCCAGAACTAGCAGTAGAGGAGGGGGGACAAGGATATGATCTAGTTCAAGTACCTGGTTGTTATAAACAAATAGAGGAACATGTTTGCTGAACATCTCGATTAAATTGAGTATTCCAGTATAACCCTATCAAAATATTTGAAAAACACACTGAAGTTAGACATGGAAATGAAAAACAAATCAAGTAAACACAACTCTAATATCATACTAGTGAAGCAACAGCAATGCAGCCAAACACTAAGCCAAGAGATCGAAGCATTCGCTTTCCCATGCGTAAACCTTTTCCTTCATCCTCACCATATACCTACATCAAATAGTAAAAATTAACAAATCCTTTTTGTTCTATTTGTATATTATTTCACATGAGAACATTAGAAAATTCTTCAGCAAATTGACAGCAGTTTTAAATTCAGAAATATCTGCCAAGAGAGCCCATATTAGCAATACAAGACAAAGGCCTTTTTTCATGACTAAATTACTAATTTCGTAATTGCTTTTATTTAAAATATATCATTCAATTGAGCATGTAAAATTTCTTACGCACATTATATGTAGGAGTCACATTCGGCTCAAAATCCTTCAACTTCTCAAAAATGCGGTAGAAAAATGCAAAAGCCATAAATTGCATTGGCCTCCACAGAGAAGATCGAGTGATGAAAATCCAAGCTGTCTGCACAACCAAAATAAATGTAGCTAAATACAACACAAAACAAAAGATTAAACAACAAATATACAATATATAAAAAAGTTCCATTAAAGGCTTTCAGATTGGGTTTCATTTCTAGCCTACCCCAATTTATTTGGGATTAAAGGCTTTGTTGTATAAAAAAGTTCCATTAAACACTGAATGTCTGGTACGAACAGGTTTCTATTTATTCTTCAATATAGCAATTAATTAACAACTGAAGCTCTTCATCATTTCACTACTTCACAAACATTGTACTGACTTCTGACTTGATCAAGAAGTAATGACAAACAAATCCCGACCCATGCTTCACTTCTCATTGAATGCTTTTAACTTAGTTTTGTTAGGCTGGAGAGAAAGGGGCAATGAGCGTGAACCAAAGAAATAAGTCTTAACATTGTTCATAATAGGACCAAGCTAACTAACAGAGATGCCAAAAACTCATCATGCCAAAAACAGTTTAATGCTCCCGGCCACACTGAATATTACTCTGTTAAAAAAATATAAACCTATTGATGACTTCAGGTTACTATTATATCAATCAAAATTCATCGCTAACTCGAATCAGAAATTTGAATAAACCAGATGTTGCAAGCTTAAACCAATAAATTGCTAAATTGAAATCATGTTCACGAAAATTAGAAACGGGAAAATCATATTAAAAAAAAAGCTATATGGAAAAAGCCATTGCTACTCCCAACAAGAAGTTAGAAATACCTCACATTTAATAAATTGAATTCACAAGAAACTTAAAACTAAATGAAGTTGAAGGTAACAAAAGCAATGTCATAAAGTCATACAAATGCTGCTGATATTGCCATGTTAATGCGCATATCTTTCAAACTACACCTCGAGTACCTGAAACCATACCGAATATACAAAGTCCAGTATTAGTTGTTCCAATTTCACTTGCCCTTAATTTATTAAGTGGAAATCAATACAATTAAGGAGAACAAATATGCACATGCAGGCATGCGCACAACAGAGAGACTGACCTCGGTGCCCAGGGTACTATAGGCTCCTTGTCAGCATACTTGATATCCTTCGATACCTAAAAATAAAAGGTCAAAAATGTTGTTCTGTGCTCAAGAAATTAATTTAAGAGTCTCTAACAAACAACATCCATCATTTTAGTATATCTGCAAGAAACCCAAATATTTTGATCTCTTTAACTAGCAAAGAACATTTTTTTTCAGCTGCTATGTTTGTTTGATCACACAGGAACACTCACTTAAATTCTGGCTACTAGCCACCAACTTGAATAGAGTGACTCATTTACAACTTTAACACATTGGGTTTAAAATGTCCGAGAACTTATTCTCCACATATGTGTTGGTGGCTTTGTGCCAATATGAAAAAGCTGGACACAATTTAGTCACTTGTTGTGGACATGACACAATGACCCGAATGTCTTATTATCGGTTGCATGAAAGTATGACAATGCAGGTTGACATTTACAAAAAAGTTAGATGGATCTAGTTTGTACCCAAATTATACAAAAAAAAAAAAAAAAAAAAAAAAATAGAACATAGATCAAGTAGGCTAACCTCAAATGACCCATAAGCCACACCCTTCTTTCGGTTTTGCAGCTGAGACATCATGATTTTATCATATGCACTTTCTAGCTGAAATAAACCCAAGAAAAAATTTAAATCTTCACATAGCAAATGCAGTTATCAGAAACACTAAAAAATTAAAATGAAGCCTACTTTAGCCAAAAATTCATCATCTCCTCTTCTCTCAGCCTCTATGCGCTTCTTTCTGTAAGCCATTTTCATCTTTTCAAATCCCACAATGGGACTTACACCAAGCACCTTCAAAAAATAATAAAAGAATGCTTGTATCAAATTATCCTCTAAAAATGTATAGAAAATAAAACGTGTGTGTGCTTAAAGGGAAAAATATATACCTCATATGGGTTTTCATCACCACCTAAATGGGGACCTCCAGCTGCAGAAGTAGCACTAATAGCCAGAAAAGACCGTTTGACAGGGAATCTACAAAATCTTGAAAATAAATCCTATCAATTAATGAATAAACTTATTAAATTACTAATTGTCCATCAAGTTTTGAGTGGTTCTCATTCACCTTTTACGGAATTAAACATGGAAATGAACAACTACACCAAATCATCCTTCTCTTTCTGTAATTCGAATTAGATAATAACTGATTTCGCTTCAAATTGAAAGTACCTCAACGAGGAAAAGCTCGGAGAAGCACGAAGTGGAGAGCAGGAGACGGAGCCTCGTTGAGTCCGAGGAGGATTGAAGAGATGAACGGTAGAAGGAGTTGTGAGTGCCATTTCGAATTCTTCGTCGAGCTGAAACTAGGGTTCTTCAGGGGTTTACAGGGAGAGAAAAATTAGCAGTGGGGATAGACGCCATTAACTCGCCCCTTTCGCTCTTTCCCTCTCGCTTATGGTCGGTTTTCTATCCATGCAAGAAAGAGAAGCGAGTAGTAGGTTCCATAGATGAGAAGAGCAAGATGGGCTGATGGGCCCATTTAAGAATTTTCTATCAAGTTTAAGAGCATTGGGCTGGAGAGGATTGCTCAGTTTTTAGTATATGTGGTTTTGGGCTGTATTGGCCCAGATAACAACTTGGGATTCACTATTTGGAATTGTGCACAGGTGCATAGGTTGACTATCGTAGATCCAAGCCTCATTAGCACAAAAACAAGAAAAATCTCAAAGCGATACAATCACTCAAAAAAAAAAAAAAACAAATTTACTGGCATAGCTACGATTGACAACAAGCAATTAAAGTATAGCTAGGATTGACAAATATGTCAGTATTTCCAAGTGTACTATGTAATAAATTATGAACAAAAAATAATTAGAAGGAATAGAACACGATCTTTTATTTATTTTCTCGCATTTGGACCTACATATTGAACCATATGCATAGCTCATACACCCTCATGTGCTCCTCCTCCTTTCTTACAGAAGCCCCCCAAGTGCTTGCATTATATATACATACATAAATACATACATTAAAACACAAACATACAAGAGGTACTATTTACTCATACTCCCTACCACTAGACTCTTCACTGGTGAAGATGGTCATCTCCTGGCCCCTGTTAAACTTCACACTCTTAGCCTCCTCACGAGAAAGGCCACGGTATGCGTTCACCAAAACATCCACCGGCATGCCACGCAAGGCAGAGGTCCTTCCAACTATCGGCGAGTTCATTGCATTATCGTTGGTCTGGAATGAAATCCACGAGAATCCCTCAGACCTTGACTGCACAATTACTGCAAAGTTCTGGGGCACAACAATCATTTGGTCACGGTGAAGCTCACCGCTGAAGCTCTCTGTCCCTCGTTGCTCACCACCTGCATGCGGGCCCGGCCGCTGGTCACGTAGACGATTGCATGTGCATTTATATTCCAGTGTGGGGCCAAAATTGCGTTCTGCTTGCAAATGAGTATTTGTAATTAAATTTCCCTTAATTTTAATTTGCAAATTAGTTACCAGTTCTAATGAAATTGGGAACAAAATCAATCACTTACTCTGTGCAAAACTCCTCTATTAGCACTCATTTGAATGTACTTCAGAATGGGAAGTTTCTGGCTGTTGAGGTATGTAATTCTGCCACCATTAGGCTTGTAGATATCCGACTTCATCGGGTCAGCAATATTCTCCTTCATCTTCATTGAGCAAATAGCCTCGTCCAAGCCATTTCCAATCAAAGCAACCCTATCCTCTGAGTACCTCTCTCGGCTCTCTTCCCTCTCCCTTCTCTCTCCTCTTTCACTCCTCTCTTCCTTCTCCCTTCTCTCTCCTCTTTCACTCCTCTCTTCTCTCTCCTCTGACCTCGATGGCCTCAACACCCGAAGACTCCTTTCAACACGGACAATGTCACCACGTTCATCGTTTCGGCTTTGGAGCTTCCGTACAGTTTCCTGACTCACCCCAATTGCTTCAGCGAGTAGGGAAGCATCAAAACCGCTAAGGACATTGTTGCCTGATCCTCCTTGCTGCTCTTCTTCCCGACCATACCTTCCATGGCTTTCCTGTTGCTTGCCTGCCAACCTAAAGTACTGCACAATAATTGACTCGATGAACAATCATGTGTAGAACTGAAAACCTTGAACTATAGGAGGTAAAATTATTTGGGCACTTTAATTAAAAGACTGTATACCCTGAAGGTAGGATCGAGCTGGTTGGCATTGTTGGTGACGTCAGTAACTACAATCACTTCAACTGGGCTTTCACCTTCATTGTAGCACCAGCGAAGGATGCCAGCTGGAATTGCGATGACATCACCCTGACGGAAGTGCTGGATCCTCTGGTGCTCATCACTGAACATCTGGCTGCCATACTCCTCTCCTCTGCTTCTTTTGTCTCTGTCGCTCTCCTCAGATTCTTGTTGTAGCTCTTGGAAGGTCTCTGGGCATCCTGGGATCACTGCCCCAAGTACGCCTCTACCTGAGATTTTTAAATATCAAGATATTGTTAAATAACATGCATGTGCATGCGCCAACATTTCAGAATACATATGGAGACGAGATCTTTTTGTTTGCATGCATGCATGATATGTCCTTTTCGATGGCCAGGGCTAGTTCACTGGAACTTGTAAATGGCATGCAAATATGCACTTAGATTTGCCAATAAAAATGAAAATAGACCTTGGAGAACATAGATCAGGCTAGGGGAGTTGGAGTAGGAAGGCAAGTGGAGGCCGTTAGGCTCAATACGGGTGCGAAGAACCGACACACCAGCACACTCGAGCTGATCCTCGCTCTCATCGTAGTATTCAGTTACACCGGCTTCCGACTGGACACGACGGCTCGGGCTCAGGGCATTGAGCCTGTCAATGCGGCACCTGCTTTGGTCACCGAACTTGCGCCTGGAGGCACCTAATTGACCCAGCTGGGCTTGGGTCACGTAGAAGAGGATTAGAAATGAGACAAGGAAGGAAAGCTTATTAGAGATGGCCATGGGAAATATGGATATGGAGCAGGAGATAGACTAGAAGTAATTTATCTTGGTGTTATGAGATGTGGCTTGGGGTATTTGTAGGGGGTACAAGTGTAGTGGAGTGTTGACACATGACAGTGTGACTAAGCAACGTGGAACCCTGCGGTATTCTGTGGTCTTCAATTGTGTATTGTGTTGAATATCTGGCATAATCGCACTACGAACCATAGTGATAAGTTCGTGATACAAGAAACGTTCGGCCAGATTAAATATTCGACGTTCGGGTATAATTCGAAATAGTTCGTTTTATATAATATTAATAAAATATATATTATAATGATAAAATATTTAAAATATATTAAAAAATATATAATTTTATTTAAAATGATATATAATATTTTTTCCGAATAATTCGCGAGTAAAATATTTTTTGATAAAAAAACATATTATATATTAAACTGAGGAATTATTCATGAAACATTCGGCTATGAATGAAAAATAAATTATTCACGAATTATTAACGAATCTTGTTACTGTGGTACGAACTCATTTATTTGTTGATGATGGATACGTAATTATGTTGAATTTCTTATATCTAATTAATTTGTCCTTTTTGTTAGCATCATGTACGGCGGGCAGTAAATTGATGTAGGAAAGAAAGTAGACCAAATCAAAAATTCATTTGGATTTGTTTTTAAAGAAATCTCCTCAGTTAAAAATGTGGAGAGTCTAGAAGACTTGATTATATAATCTGATTAATTTCTGTATATGCATGCAATGTACAAACTTATTACAGAATGCTGATATATGTTAAATTATTTCTTTTTTCTTATCAATGTGTATTCATAAATAAATTTTACTTAGCTTCGAGGGTTCAAACTTTAAATGTCGCTCTTTTTTTCATTCATTATTTTTTTAATCCTTAATAATTATATTTTTTAATTCAAGATAAAAAAGAAATCAGTTTATATATTGTATTCGTTACCTCCAACAAATAAATGGGAGGTGGTGAATAACATTTCACTTTTTCAAAAAGAAAAATATATTGTATTCTTTTGCGGGTGGAGAAATTTTTTAATGAGAATCGACATGATGGAAATTTAACATTATCACTTGAACATTCCTTTGCGTGTGGAGAAAAAAAATTAATGAGAATCGACATGATGGAAATTTAACATTATCACTTGAACATTCTTTGGGAAGCTCTTGTTGCCGATTCAAAATAAAACAATCAACATCTATATTAGAAGAAGTATGATGGACGTTGCATATTAAAGTGAAATCACTCATTTAATTAAATGTCATGAATCTTATGTTGAATTGTCAACCAAACAAAAAAAATGAAATTGATGTTTTATTTCCTCATTTTGGTAACTCACTAACATTAATCCAGATTATTCAATTATATCAAATTGTGATTGGATTCGAATTACTTTGAACCTAAAATTTTCCAAAACCTCGTTAATATTTTACTAACCAAAAGTGAAGAATTTAATTTTGTGGCAAGTTAACTGCCAATCTAATGCAAGATGAAGATCGCTTAGATATCAGTGTCGGAGGTACATACATCAAAGTGGTGTCAACTTACACCACTTAAATTTATAAATTTTATATATAACCTTTAAGAATATAACGTGTTTATGATAATATTCGCTATTTTATTAAATATCTGAACCCACTGAAAATTAATTGAGATCTTCACTATTGACACCACTAAAATTTTAAATTAATGAGGAAAGAATTAAAAATATTTAGTTTGTAATGAGATATAATTAATATCCAACTTTACAATTTTTATTTTTATTGTTTATATAAAATTTAATTTCTCACTAACTTAATACAAATTTTCAGTTTTCTAATTTACCTGATTTCTCTATATCTCATCAAAAAATCAGTATAATGAATTTAATGTTATCATATTAGGAAAGATGAAGAGTGATTTGTTTTTTTTTTCTTTTTGAAAAGTTCACTTTATAATATGAAATGCGATAATATCTATTAAAAAATCAGATCACTTTTCATTTTTTTAAATTTAAATTTAAATTGAACACAATGTTTCAATATCATGATTTGATTATATTTTTATTTTATGATGATTTATAAATTAAATTCACATTTTATCTAAAAATATTTATTTTCACCTTTTTTTCATAGATAAAATCATAAAAATAATGAAGAATTTTTTTTTATGTAAGGGGTAAAAAAAAATTATGGTTAATGAATGGATGGCTCTTTCAGACTCTAGTATCGACAAAGAAATCACATTAGTAATAGAATAATTAATTATGTGTGCAATTTATCAAAAAAAAATAGATACAACTTTTCTAAATGAAAAGAAAATATAAAATGTTTGAACTTTATATTTTCTAATAAAAAGCAATTATAACTCTTTCATATATGAAATTAAGATAGATTAATATGTATACATTTATATTTTGGCTCACATACTATACACTTAAAATTTTCAATTTGACATGAAATATTTAATATAGTAACTTAATAATATATTTTTAGAAAAATAATTTTTACTATTTGTATAAACTTGTACAATTTTAATCATATTTTAAAGGTAATAAAAATAAAAAAATTCTGTTACTTTAGATGATTTTCAATTTTTTTAAAATAGTAAAAAAAATGATATTTATTAGATTTTATATAAGTTATTACATCAATAATTTAGATACAGAGAATTTTATGTTAAGAATTATTATTATATCTGTCAGAATTAAAAAAATATATTTTAATTAATATTAATTTTGACATAACTAACATAAATTTTATTTTTATTTTAACTAATATAAATGTACGTAGGCGGCTTCTGGATGTTGATTTCAGATAGAGCAGCAGAAAACCAGCGGAAAAAGCCAAAAGGTTAATGGTCAATGGAGCAGGGATCGATAAGGAAGGCGTTTGCGTGGCGCCACCGTAAGAGAATACGACGGCTTTCATGGCTACGTTGCAATCACTTCTCTGACAGTGACAGCTGCAATCAATTCCATCTGGGATTGCAACCATCAACAACCAGGGGCGGACCCAGGCTCTTGGATTTTGAAAAATAATGTTTTTCAGTAATGTTTTCGGTAATTTGTTCTCCCTGGAAAATTTTTTTGCCCCTCCTGAATTATCTGGTTATTTTTATTGAGAAAAAAATATTTAATACCGTACATAATGAAATAATTATGTAAAGATATCAAAATATAAAATTCCTTAGTCGTAAAACTTTATTCATCAACTTGATTATCTATTACTTTGAGCTTTATTTTATTATTATTTTAATATATAAAATATTATTATTTAATAAAAAAATTATTAGTTAAGTATATATATTAAATCATTAATTTTTTTATTTAATACCCGATTAGTTAATGGGTTTGAACCCGATAAACCATTACAATCCGATAATTACCCCCTAATCAAAATCCTTGATCCGCCACTGTGAACAACTGCAATTAATCGCTTTGGCATTTCGCGCTGTCTGTCTATATATTTGTGCGCTTAATTCATAATTAATCATCTATATGAATTAGCAACACCTAATTTATGTGATCAGGGACTGCAAGTACGCCTGATATCAGTCTACATTTGTGCGCTACGCACAGAGCACAGAAGCGAGCATCATCACCAGCATGCGACAAGCATTGGAACTTGGGCCCTAGAGTGTTCACGTGCTCTCCCATGTCCGGGCCGCTTGATAAATATTGGGCTGCTTGGTACATACAGTCCATGCCATGAACATCATTCACCCAATGTATAGCCCATATATATGTCGTTTATAAGTCCTACGGTCTATAATATTTTATCATTATAATATATATTTTATTTATATTATATGAAACAAATTATATTCGAACGTTAAATTTTTGAGCTCATCGAATATTTCTCAAATCACAATTCGTTATTATGCACATAAATGTACGGCTTGATCAGGAGAAAACTCTTTTTGTGATCCTTTAGATTATCATCTGTTTAATTATTTATTTATAATAATACTAACACTAATATATATTTTTAGTACTTAAAAAAGATAAATTTTAATTCTTAAAATAATTTAATTTTTTATAATTCTTTATAGCTTATCATCTGTTTAATTATTTATTTATAATTATACTAATATTAATATATATATATATATATTTAGAATTTAAAAATAATGTTTATATTTTTTTAATGAAAAATGTATTAAATATATTTAAAATTTTATATTTTTGATTATTTATTGAAGACTATATTATTAAGACGAAACTTAAATTATAATCCTAATACATATAATCATCCTTTCTCTGCTGCACCCACTTAGCTAACTAGATTGAAATGATCAGCAGCTGCAATTTCCATTGATACTTAAATAATCTATCAATAACTGATTATTATGCAGTACGTAGTTCCACGTAATAGTATAATATAACATCAATATTAGTCTTGTCCAATAAACCCCATGAAATATATATTTTAGTGAGCCCACATAATGACAGAAAGTGACGGTGATATGATTAGCTCGGAGCTTCCTCTATCTTAAATTGGTCTCAGCTTTATCCATAAAAACCTAGAAGAATCCACATGTTGGTAGCATAAAATATGAATATTCCTTTATTCTTTCTTTTTTTTTCTTTTCGTATTTTTCTACTTAAGTCCTTAGAAATATGAACTTTTAATTTTGAATCACACATAATCACATACATACTTAGAAATTTAGAATGGATGCTAATGCTCATAGTATTCAAGATGGATGTCATCAATAAAGGACATCCGACCGTTCATGTTGGGGAGAAGAACTTGAAATCCGATATTTTCGGAGAAAGAAAGAGATGGATTTTATTTGATATTTTCGGAGAAGAAAGAAGAAATGAAGAATTCAAATCTGAAGATATCTTTAATGGACAAGGTCTAGATGCAGCAAAATGATAGCGTCCAGCTTGGTTCAGGCTGTAAAACGACTCTTGCGGAGCTAGGTTAAATTAAGCTAAATTTGTACTGCTCAATAGTTTAATGAGTTAAGTTTGCTCATTAATTACTATAATTTTGAATCAAAAGTGTTGATTCATAATTAGTTTGTTAAGATAATGAATGAGCCGAACTGACTCGTTAATATTTTATTTAATATTTAGTAAATTTAACTAAAAATATATACTAAAATTTATGTAAACATTAACAAGAACAAATAGTAAATATTTTTATACATATTTTAGATAATAACTTCATATATATATTATACTATAACTTACATAATATACTAAAAAATCACAAGGTGATATAAATAATAAAAAATAATAGTTTAACAAATCAAACGAACTTACCAAGTTAAGACAGACCAAACTCAAATTCGGCTAGTTAGCTTAACGAGTTGGCTCGTTAATGGCTCAGTTCACTAAAGAGCGAACAAAATTCGAACCTATTACAAACGTATCACGAGCGATCCATGAGCCATGAGTTTTTTATATCCTAAACTTGAATGCAGACATCAATTTTAAATTTCCAAGTATGTGAGTATACAACTAAAAATTAAAGTTCTCTGTTTTCGGGTTTAGATAAAAAATGATTTTGATTTTTATACTTTCTCTTAGTCTCTAAGCAACTGAAGGCAATAATAATTGAAGAATATATACATCACGGAAGTTATAAAGCTGCAGCCTGCAGAGAGCCAATCTAAAAGAATATTTGATGCTAAATATATTTTGTGCCTCAAGAAGTGTGTGCTTGAAGAGTTGGATAAAAAATAATGCTTAATTTAACATTTGTAGAACTCAATGATGATCTCCACTTTCTCTCTTTTATCCGTCTCCCGAACATACATATATATGACCAAGTCAAATCTAAGACTTTAGGGGTCTGCTCGAATATTTTTTATGAAATATACGTCGAATAATTCTCCTCATTTATCTTAATTAATCTCTATATATTACTCCTCGTCTAGCTTAAACAATATTTTTATTTCTCGGAATTGAGGACTCAATAGAAATGATAACATAGTAAATTCAAATGACTCGTGAAAGAGATTCTAGACTAACTTTTTCTTTAACAGAAAAAAATATTTGATTAGCTTCAAATAAGAAATTCAAACTGTCAATTAAAATTGACACGCTTTCAATATGGCAAGTATTTATGTTTTAATCAGAGCTTCATAGTTATTGTTTTGTAAGATAAAAGTACTACAAAAAAGAACTCAAAAAATTAAAATGTTGGAATAAGTTCTTAGTCGTGGAGTACGAAATCAAGATTAATATTTCGAATTTATTATTTAAAACGGACCAAATAATTTTAATTTGAGGTTAATTTTGCAAATCTCTTCGATGAATTTAACTCAAGGCCGCGTTGTTCATTAATCTGGTGATTGGTGAATCTGTGAAAGACGTGTCTATTTACATAGTTGAATCTTAATTTAGGGTTAACTAAATGTTAATTCGCATGTTAACTTCGCTTGCACATTGTTTGCATCTCTCATAATATTTGGTGGCGATATTGGGCCACAAAATGTTGTGACTTGTGTCAGAGCATGTGACGGCGAATCCGATACATTTTCTATTAAGATAGGATTACATCAAGGGTCAGCATTGAGTCAATATATTTTCACCTTAGTGATGGATGAGATCACAAAGGACATACAAGAAGATATTCCTTAGTGTATACTATTTGCTGATGATGTGGTGCTGATTGACGAGAGCAGAATTGGAGTCAATCAGAAACTAGAGTTGTGAAGACAAACTTTAGAATCGAAATGTTTTAGACTTTGTAGGACAAAAACTGAATATATGGGGTGTCAGTTCAGAGGGGAAAACTTAGATGACGGAGATGTTAGTTTGGATGGACGAGTAGTACCCATGAATGACACATTTCGGTATTTGGGATCGATGTTGTAGGGTGAAGGAGAGATCGATGAAGATGTTAGTCATAGAATAAGAGTTGGATGGGTAAAATGGAGACAAGTATCTGGTGTTCTTTGTGACAAGAAGGTCCCAAACAAACTAAAATGCAAGTTCTACAGGATGGTGATTAGACCCGTGATGTTGTATGGCGCAGAATGTTGGGCTACAAAAGGACAACACATCCAGAAGATGAGTGTAGCTGAAATGTGGATGTTGCGTTGGATATGTGGCCAAACTTGGGGTAACACCAATTCAAGAGAAGCCAGTCCAACATCGTTTGCGATGGTTTGGTCATATCCAACGAAGGCCTCATGAAGCATCAGTACGCAACGGTATTTTAAGTCGTCCTGAAAATACAAGAAGAGGAAGAGGTCGACCGAGACTGACATGGGAGGAAGCAATAAAAAGAGATTTGAAGGAATAAAATATAACCAAAGAGCTTGCTTTGGATAGGAGTGCGTGGAAGATAGCGATTCATGTATCTGAACCATGATTTATGAGTTAGAGTCTAATAGTAGAGTTATAGACTTCATATTATTAGATTTTTTTAGGATTTTAAGATTTAGAATTTAGAAATAGATTTCAGAAATAGAAATTTAGATAGTATTTTAGGATTTAGAATTTAGAATTAGGCTTTAAAATAGAATTTTAGGATTTAGAAATAGATTTTATAATAGAGGTTTATTGTACTATTATTATTATTGTTATTATTGCTACTATTATTAGCATTTTATCATTATCATTATCATCTTTATTTATATATTATTATTATTATTTTATTTATTTATTTTCTTTTCTTCCATCATATTCATTATTATCACTGATATTTGAGATCTTTGATCTTATATTTTTCGATTGGATTTCATTTCTAACCTACCCAATTTATTTGGAATTAAAGGTTTTTGTTGTTGTTGTTTATGTTGTTGGGCCACAAATTTCAGAAATATTTGTTTGCATCTCTCACATTGTTTGCATCTCTCATAACGGGCTGTTGCTTGAATGGTAACACCGAACAAATCGCACGATATGAGACAGATAGAAAAATAAAACGGTACAAAGTGACTGGTATAGACCCACGACGAAAGTCACAAAAAAGATTCTTCCAACTAAGATGCCATTATTCGCCCCACTGGTAACAACTAACAACTTAGCGTAATTCTTACACAGAATAATCTCATACGAATGAGCAACCCACATTTGAACCAATAAAGCATTAACCCGTTAACCCAATGATGCACTGGTATAACAAACCCTGACCCATAAATTTCCCTTCCTCTCTTCAATCCATAGTCGTTCTACTTCAATCTTCAAACCATAAGCAAGAAATAAACCACTGTTTTGCCTTCATTTGGCTTTTCCTTTCAATTTTGTTCTCATGTCTCGCTTGAGCCTCAAGGTGGATTTCACTTCCATCATCCCGTACAAAATTTTCAGAATCAACAAATGGAAGATATTTCGTCGGAAGAAACGCTATGCTCGAAACACACAGCGAAACAGGAATTATACTTTGGTGTATTTGGATGAGTTGTACGCTCAGCCAAACCCGGTACAATTGGCTGTGGTGCATAAACACACGGAAATGCCAAAAGAAGTTATAAGAGAGCCTGAGGATGCAGGTGTCATGGGTAAAAAGGAAAGGTCAGATAACTCAGTTCTAGCAGGTATGAATTCAGAGTCTAACACTGATATCAGAGAGGCGGATGATGTTGACTTAAGAGCAGAGATCTTTATTAGAAAATTTAAAGAAGATATGAGAATGCAAGGAAAGAGATTATGAGGTTCTTAGCATTAGCTAGGTATCCTTTTCATTCCTGTACATTCTGTCAATCAATAAATCTTGCAAAGTTGAGAGTTAGCTTGATGAGATAGCCGGTTTCCTTGGTATTGTTTTCTTTTGGGTGTACACATAGAAAGTGAGAAAAGCTTGTAAATATGCAAGATTAATGATTAACTAGCTTTTATTTTCACTCGAAATAAAAGTAGCTTGTCTTTTTTTTTTTTTTTTTTTTGAAAAGCAAAGAGATTGGAATTAACACTGACACATTTATACTTTCTCGCTCTATGTTTGATTATTTATCCTCCCCAAGGTATCATGAAACAAGCAACAAATAGTAAAAATAAATAACAACAATAATTTCACCAGAAACATAAATAAATATGACCAGCTTCACCCAGAGAATTTGTGAGTTCAAGTTCAAAAATTTTCCAATCGTTTGAAATCAATGAACACGTGATCCTCACTCATCAAAAGGTTAAGATCAGAAACCAGTGTAGTGAGCTTATGTTACTGTTTGATCTGCTCTGAAAGCAAAATAACAATTCATCAGACACAAGCTGAGACAACAGATGTCCATTATTGCAAACTGTAAATCATGTGTTCAACGGCGCAACAAAGAGGAAAAAATTGATCCAACAGAGAGGAAGAAAGAATGCAATCAAATTTATAAAATAAAGGAGGGTTTCGTTGCTAAACATCCCTTTAACAACGGTTTTGACTAGCAAACGTTGCTAAATGTATGTTTAGCAACGGTTTTGGCTCAAAAACATTATTAAATGTGTTTTTGTCTTTTTTGGTTGTTCGTCCTCAATTTTAACAACGCTTTTTAATTATAAACTGTTGTTAAAAACTATCGTCTGAGATCCAAAACGTACCTTTTTAATTTCAACAATGCTATTTTCCCAGAATCATTAGTAAATGAGTATTATCTAAACCCCATTATGTCTTACTGTGTAATGAAAGATGTCTAATTTGCCGATCCTCCTAGAACACACTCGTATTATTATTACGATAGCTTTTTACTAGCATCCAAATTAACGTGTAATAATAAGATATAAATCTAGTTCAAGAAGTTCTTCATAGAACTATCATGGTGAATTTTCTTCATCCTCTGCACTGACATTAACCTGTGTTGAAACTAATCATTATGTGTCAAATTGTTACGATTTTTGTTTACTCATTGTCAATTTTATTTTTAAATTATAAGAATGAAGAAGTATTACAAAAAATAAATGGAGTTCACATTTATCATTGATGCGGGAATAATTGCACAAAAAAGCATGTGTCAAATTGAGTCCAACTGATATAGTTGTGTAAATCAATTGATTGAGTATGATAAGAAAATTAAAGAGCAAGTTGTAAGAAATTTGATTGGTCCAATATAGTGTATAAAATTCTTCAGCCTATTATTTTAAGCAATTAGTAAGCGGTGATAAATTTGAATACTTCATAAAGGGTTTAATAATTGAAAAAAAAAACATTGAAACCCTTCAAGGACCATGTTGGTAGAGTACAACTTTATCACAAAAATGCAAGACAATATTCTCAAATTTTCAAAATTAGAGGCAAGGTGTGTCACATGTGTTCCCTACACATAGCAAGGAAGCTGAAAATTGGATACAAAGTTCGTTTCACTTCTATTTTACATGTTACAAGAATTTTCATACTGCAAGCTCTTGATTTTCATGGACCACAATGAGACTTCTAATTCTAATAACAAAGGAAATTTTTTGGAGTTACTAAATCGGCATAAAGATTTTTACTGCTAATGATGATGGAAGAATTTTGTAGCATGTCCAAAGCATGAACACTAAAAAAATTCAACTATCTCAACTTAGTAATAATAAGTGGCGCACTTTCTTATTAAAATTTTTAAATGATTATAATTGTGATATGTTGATCCATTATAAATTATTTCTTAAATTTTATTTATGTAGGTTATTTTGATGTTTTTTTTTCACTTCAAGACATGAAAAATGATTCACCAATTAAGTGCTTTGTAACTCAAATATGCAATTGTTCTTTATTCTAACATATATTTTGTTAATATTTGATTTTGAAAAAGTAACATATTATAATAATTGTTGAATTTTTTTATCATTTGATTGTGTAACCAAGGTGGCAAAAAAACTTGTGGCTCGAGGATCACTCGGGGATCGGCTCGAATTTTGCTCGCTCATTAGTGAACCGAGCCACTAACGAGCCGAGCTCAAATTTGACGTTAGCTCGCTAAGCTCGTTTGGGTTGTCAAATTTTTATTTTTTATTATTTATGTTACTTTATTGTGATTTTTTTGTATACTATATAAGTTATGTTATGATATGTATGAAGTTATTTTATGAAATATGTGTAGAAATATATTTCTCTTTGTTTTCTTTAATTTTCAAATAATTTTTTTATTAAATATTATTAATTTCAAATAAGTTGTCAGCTCGGTTACCGTTGTTCTAAATAATTTTTTTTATTTTATTATTTTGCAAAATATACTTGAATTTTATAAATTTTCTTTGAGTTATTTTGTAGGGTTCTAAAGAGACTTGAATTGATCACGATCAAAATGGATATTGCTGAAGAGAACTAAAGAAGCCTTGAAAACTTATTCTCGAAAATTAGTAGATGGAGCAGTTCGCCCTGTTTAGTAAAGTAGTAAAGAATCATAGTTTATAAGGTATAATTTAATAACCTTTCTATGTCAGTAAGCAAGATTTTTTATTTCTATCATAGGAATCATTGTTTAATGCTTAGGAATGATTGAACGATTTAAGCCATTACAACGGCTCACTGAACCGTTATAACACTTTTGTACACTACTACAGAAAAAGACTTTGTAGCTCTATTTAATAGCGGTTATATAATAGAACAGGTATAAAAGACATTAATAGCGGTTGTTTAATAGCAACCGCTATTAAAACTGAGCTTTTATAGCGGTTGCTATTAAACGACTGCTATTAAAGTCTTTTATAGCGGTTCTACTAAAGAACAGCTATTAAAGTACCCTTTAATAACGGTCCCTCCAAAAAATCACTATTAAAGGTCAATTTTTAATAGCGGTTGTTCAATAGGAACCGCTATAAAAAGGGTACTGCGAATATGCACCACTGTCCACGGATTGCCAATATATTTTTTTAATCTACAACGTCCATTTAATCGATCCAACGCTAAAAAATCACTCAGAAAATTCTCACAGATTCATTCCTCTCTTACCTATATATATATACCACTCTTCACCCCCCCCCCCATTCATCTCTCATTTTATCTTCATCTTCCCAATTTCTCAAAATTCAAACTCAAAATATCAAACAAAAAGTTCAAGATTTAAAAAAAAATTAGGACAGATTTTTTATTTTGTTTTTTTTTAAAATTTATTTGTTTATTCTTTCTTTTAAATTTTCTGTTCAAATTTTATGTCCAAATTTTAAATTCAAATTACTTTTCTGTTTTAAATTTTATATTCAAATTGTGATAAAATTTAAAACTCAAATTATTTTTATGTTCTAAATTTTTTGTTCAAATTAGTTTTTAAATTTTAAATTTTAAATTTTTTGTTTTCAGAATGAAAAAATAAAAAAATTAAAAGTCGATGGATGTGTGAGTTTGTACAATTGTTACATTACATTTTTTTAAATTTGGCACAACCCTTTAATAGTGGTTGTTATATAGCATTTTTTAATTGCGGCTATTAAAAGGGTGCTTTAATAGCGGTTGTTATATAACAACCGCTATTAAAGGATATTCTTTAATAGTGGTTCTCAAGACTTTTTATTGCACCCCCTGTTGCAGCCCCCCTAACCCGCTATAATAGCCCAAAATTGTAGTGTTGGTAGTTAGGCATATTTGTCAGAGCTTAAAAAATAGTTGATCAATGTAGTCAAAGCATTTTAACGTTACAGTCAAATATTGTAATGTTGTACCAAATCATTATAATGGCTTATGTCTTGTTTACAAGCCATTATAATGATTCACAAAGTTTCTTGAGATCTGACAAGAATATTCTGGATAGTTCATAATTAAAATTAATATTCAAACGTTATAACGGTTTCAAACTATTGGTAACGGCTTGCTGCAAAACTGTGATACTAATTGTCTGGTGTTGTATATAACGAGATTATTTTAGAACTGATGATATTAATCAAACTCTCATAATCTTAACTATTTTTTGAGCAGTCTCAAAGATCCCACAAGATCACTTTAACTCTTTTTTTGAAAACACAATCAAGAAACTTAAAGTTATTCTAGTCAAATTTTTAATTGAAGACTTGTTATTATCTTTGAGCTTTTGTGCTCCTCACATCTTTGAATTTGTATGCTCACTTTCTTTGAATTTGTTGCTCATTTTTCTAAGTCTTGGGTGTTCAATTATTTTTATTTCTTTATAGTTTTTAGTCATCTTATACTTAGTTGGAGTGACACCTTGGAGACGTAGGTATTATATAACAAATTATGTTAAAATTTTATCTTTTATTTTTATCACTTGCATTCTTGTTAAGTTATTTTATCGCTCAATTAGTTAAAATTTATAAGACTTTCTAAAAGTTACTAGTTGATTATTTCACACTAATTATTTTTTATAGCCATTAGTATTTGTTCTCTTTATTGGCACTCTTGATTTATTGATCATTTAGTTCAAACATTGACTAAGTTATAGTTCACTCTTTTATACACTGTTATCTTCGTCGAATATTTTATTTTTATAGTTAGTACTTATCTCTACTAATCGGTTATCACTTGACTTGTTCATTTTATAGGATTTTGGTTAATACCACCTTAGACTTACTTATTTTGTAGTTACCTTAACAAGTTGATTATGAATCAATATTTTTAACTCAGATGTATTTAACAAGTCAGCCCAATTCGACTCGTTAAGATAATGAACCAAACACAAACTTTCAACTTGGCTCACCTCATTTACATATGTATAACATAGAACTAAATTTGATATTCCTAAGTAACTAGCTAGGGCTACAGAAAACACCATCCAAACAATATATTGGTTGATTGTCCCTTATTTTATTTCCTTAAGTACAACTGAATAACTAATCAAGAATAAAGGAAAACCATCGACTCTGCTAATAGAGGAACAAGGGAGAATCAATGGGCATCAGATTCATCTTTGGTTTGATGGCCCCATCCACCGTTGAATATTTTCAAAACTTGTACGTTAGATTTCTTTATTGTTATGAGATTTATGCATTATTTGATCATACAATTAGACCATGTGATTGAACTGAGATAGGTTCGATGAGCTTTGGACCTACCCCCTAACAAGCAACGCTAACATAGAGAAGTTGAAATTTTTATGACAGATCTACATCAAACAAACAAAAAATGATGACAGAGACTGCAAAATGTGCCAGAAGTTCTCTGGTGTAATGAAATGACATAGGCATTAAATTCGGAATCACAAATAACCATTTTTTTTAGCAAATCACAAATAACCGGTTAATTTATTTTTTTCCTAGTAAAAATGGAAGTTGCTACTCATTTTTTAGTTATCTATAAAGAATTCTCAATTTCGAATATCTTTCACACAAACAAATAACCGGTTTTATAATAACGAACAAGAAGTACCTTTGCTTTTTGATGGTTTCATAATTTAGATCACTTATATTTTTTGAAAGAGAAAAGAATGTAATAGTTTAAGTTGACAGGATCCAATAACAATAAGTAGTGCCCTGGTGGGTAGGATAATTGGGCTAATTAATTGCCACCGGCAATCTTTAAAATATTCGTTGTAAATTAAATGCAGGTTATTTTCATATGAAATGTGAAATCCATTAGAATTTTCCAACGGGTTAGTTGCCTGATAACAACTAAGCCACAAATTCATTACGGGCATAACTAGAGTGTCAATAATACTCTTTTATTCATTTATCCGGTCCGTATCATATTCGATAAGATGAGTATGAATAAAGATTTTTTCGTTAACTTATTTGATATGGGTAAAGGTAAGAATTTTTTCGTTAAGTAAATAGATAAGGTATGTGTAAAGGTCATTTCATATATGTTTGCCGTATAGGGTAAATTATTAAAAAAAAAAACTTAAATTATTTCAAATAATTATCTCGTGTAATATTTTTTTGCTATGTTAATTATTCCGAGTTTTGTGTCTTAATTATTATGAATTATAATTATCTTCTTAAAATTTAACCATCTTATAAAATATAGTATTTGAATAATATTTAGTAGAATACTTATTAAAATGATTGATAAGATAATATAAGATTTTATTTTAGATAAGATATTATTTTTATTTTTAATATATTTTATTTTCTCGTTAAAAAATTTGACATGAGATGTTTATATTTTTTAATTTATTTATTTTGAAATGACTCAAATTAGAATTGATTTTATAGTTATATTTTGATTTTATAACAAAAAAAAGATATATTTGTATGAAATAAATGAGTTTGTATATTTTTCATATAAATGATGATAAATTAAGTAATATAAGTATTATTTGTTAGCATCTGTTACGTTTTGCTAACCACTTATTTTAACGGATAATGATAAAGTATGGATAATTTAATTTTAATGGGTAATGGTAGGGTATGAATAAAAATAATTTTATATGAATATGATAATAAAAATAGTTCGATCCAATCCGTACACATATCAGCTGATTGTTGGTAGTTGTACAATTTCACAGTTGGTCTAATCTATGAGTAAAAATGGTATAGTTTTTTTTCTTTTTTTTTTTTTGAGTGAAGGCAGAGTGTTCGGACTTTACTTTTTTAATATTAGTAGTGATTTGAATTCGTAATCTTTTTAAGGTTATTTCAATTGGCCACAACCTAAACTATTAGGTCAAATGCAGTAAAATGGTTGGTTGTTCTTAGTATTTTAAATACGCAACATGCTGTAACATCAAATGACGTAATAACATAAAAATACTATATTTTTGAACATTTGACATAAAGGTGAGTAAAATAATTGTGTATTCGATTTAATATGAAGTGCCAAAAATAACAAAAAGAAAATATATTCGGTCTATGATACGTCATATTAGATACATTGTTACGTCATACTAGTCCATAATGAAATAAAATGTCATATATATTACACGTCACATGTTGTCATATTAAAATTGTTTGTTCCTTTGTCTGACATAACTGCAAGTGAAAAAAAAACATGACTAAAATTATGTAAACACATTACATAATTAATTGAAAAAGAAATGTAGAACATTTTTTGTGATAATAATCCGTTGATTAAAACTAAAAGATATCTAGTTATACTTAACTGTATGTACAGAGACGGACTGGGGAGTGTCCGTCCCCTCCTCACACTCGTATGGAAGTTATATATAGAGGTTAAATTTTTATCATATATTTTTATTTTGTAAAATATATTAGTTCTCACTAATTTATCAATTATAATGCTCTAATAATATAATTTGTATTTCAACCCTTCTCTTGTGAAAATCCTGCCTCTGTCGTTATGTATGTTGTTGTTGTTGTATCGCTTGACACGTAGTAAGGTGTCTATTTTAACCAAACTATACTAGTTTAGCCTAAATTGAGCCAAAGTAAAAATAATCTAAGATATCTCTAATTCTCTATTTTGGATTTCAATCGGTCCATTACTCTTCAGTTTGCAGAGGCAATTCATCAAAATTGGGTTATACATGCGTATATGAAAATCAAAATTTGACTAGCAAATTGCAAGAAAATTAATGAATATATATAGGCTCAATTTGAATCGTCTAGCAATCCTTAATAGAGACATCTTAGATTTTTAATTAGAGAATATGAGCTACGCAAAATAGTATAGTTCTGGTTGTCAACATTTTTGCTCAAACGACGATGAAGGAATAGATCTGGAATTCAACATTTTCCTTGTTTATATAGATTTTTGTTTTTTAGTTCAATCAGATCTGAATATATATTTCATATCAAGCATAATTTTATTTTACTAAAAAAATCAGTATTTAATCTAATGGCAAAAAACAACACCCTCTAAGTAAAAAAGCGTAAGTTTGAAATTTAGATGAGGATATTTATAAATAATTATGAAATTTGATAGTTTAATTCTCATCTTTCCAGCCAAAAAAATTTACTTTACTGAAATCAGTCAGAAGAAAAAAAGATAAGGGACAAAAATATGTTAAGAATTGAATAGATCATCAGTCTGTAATGAACAATGATGAATTACGTACAATTTGGAGAGAGAAAAAATAAAGGCGTACAATTAGGTCATGAGAAACAAATTAACTTCAAGCGCAGAAGGACCATAACGTATTATTAGAACTCTATACTTGAAAACAACATTTTTGTTTTGCATGATAAACATATTATCTGAAAATATGAAAAGAAGCTAATTAAGCATAAATAAGTTGTACGATATGAGAGCAAATTTTGTTTTGCATTGTAAACAAATTAGTTGGAAATGTGAAAGGGATCTAAGAAAAATGTATATGTTTGTACGTACTCTCAAGAGCAAGTTTGTTTTGCAACACAAAATAATTAATTTGAAATGCGAAAAAGGATAAAAAAAAGAGTATTATGCAATTAGAAGTGTATTTTAAGAGCACGAGGGGCGGATGTAGGATTTTGATCAGGGGTAATTATCGGATTGTAATAGCTTATTGAGTTCAAATCCATTAACTAATCAGATACTAAATAAAAAATAATAAAGTTGATGAATAAAGTTTTTCTCTACAAAATTTTATATTTTGACATATTTGTATTATTATTTCATTATGCATGATATTAAATATATATTTTTAATAAAAATAATCAAACAATTCAGAGGTAAAAAAATATTCAGAAGAACATATTACCAAAAATATTATTTAAAAATACTATTTTTCAAAATTTAGAGAAAACAGCTGCACCCGATACATAGATCCCCTGAAGAGCACCAGCCCATATAATATGTCAGATGAAGTCATCCCTGATTTCACAACGAGATGAGGATGGATTTTCTGTAACTCATGCCAACTATGGCTGTATTTGTATACTATACTATGTGAGTCTTGTGGTGCTGCTTATTCGAAGGTTACTATTACTGCTCAATGTATTGATTCCATATTCAGAAAGAGCGTTATGTTTTGAATTAATGATTTGCTGATTAAAATTGAAAAAAATCTATTAAACTGTGTTGAAAAATGTAGTAAGGGTCGATTTTAATGAAAAGAGAAAACATTATACAAATTAATAATCACATACCGTATTCCCCCGAATTGTATTTTGACATAACTTTTTTACCCTTATGAACCAAGTGGCAACGTATGGCACAAGATTCGCTCGTTCTCGGAAATCTATTTAATATCTTGATGGAAGACCATAAAATCAAAGGTACATAACTTTCTTCACCCTAAATTTGAGGGACTCCGAATCTAATGTTATTCTCGCAGAAGAAGAGAGTTATATTATTTATTCTAAAACAAATAAAAAAAATTTATAGTTATATTTTTTATTTATAAATTGATAATTCGTCAAATTTTATGTAATTTATTAACATGTAATAGTTCATTAAAGAACGTTAGTTTGAAACCGTTACAAATATCAATGAAAGGCCGTTAAATTTAATATTCTTTGATGAAATATTAAATATTAATAAAATTATATAAACTTTAACGGACTATCAATCTGTTAGTAAAAAAAATATATCTATAAAATTTTTATTTTAAAACTTTTTTATATATATTTTAAAATAAATAACATAATCCTCTTCAGATTTTGATCCAAATTTGAGGGAGGCGTCGAGCACCACAAGAATTATCTCTCAATATTTTATTATTGTGGGTCCCGCATGTCAGTGAAGTGTTATGCTCTCCAACACTCTGCTGCGGGCTCAAAAGGAGAAATATCACGAGACGGGACCATATCTTATCGCGTGCATTTTCATAACTTGCACGCCATTGCGGGCCCCATTGACAGTGACAGGGTTTATTATTGAACGTTGATCCGGGATTACTAGAAAAAGATGGCCAGGTAAAAACCTCAGCTGCTTTATAAGTGTCCCCTCCGAATCTCAGCCTCATCCCAAGTCGCCAAGTTTCATCTGATTTATTAGCCTTGTCTGATCCTGTCCCTCTAGCTCCCCCTCTTCTCTCGATCAATGGCCAAGGAACCGGTTCGTGTTCTTGTCACTGGCGCCGCAGGTATATTGATTAACGACTTTCTGGTTTTACAGATTCAGATCTAATGGGACGCTATCACAAATAGCGGATCTGCGGGATTTTTGTAATTTCTGATTTGTGGTGATTACTTGCTCAGGTCTTATGTCTGCTGATTGATTGGATTTTGAATTGTCCACCTGATCTGACTATGGATCTGATTGGTATCTCGGGGTTTAGGGGTTTAACACATACTCCAGATTCCAGAAGTTTAGATAGTATATCGCAGGTTGAGAACTCTCAGTGAACTGATATGGGGTTGTTTAAACTTCTGAAGGAGTTTTTTTCATTGAGTAGAAGTCTGGATTCAAGATATGTAATCAATTTTTAAAATACTTAATTATTGTTTTGGTTACTATTTACAAGGATCAAAGATGGTTATCATGTTATGATCTGTTGAATGTTGGTACCAAGGGGTTGCCACCACTAGCTTGCTTTTCTTAATTCCTTATGCCAAATGGTTTTTTCTCATTCAGTGGATCTTCTCCTATAGAGAAGTGTCGCTCCAATTTGGATCTGTCTGTGTTTATTTAATGAAGTTATTGCATTTTTTAAGTAATAAAAACTTTGATTTAATAAAGAATTTTGATTGAAAATCTGTCTTAAGCTGGACTACAGTTTATAAATCTTTAAGTACTAAGCAATGTAGATCCTGTCAGTTGACCAGGTGACTTCTAAGCACAAACTTTGTGGATCTGGTCAGTTTACCATATGCGTTATACTTTTTCTAATTTTACTAGTTGTTTATGTCGAATAAGGATTGCAGGTTCTTTTATTACTGATTGGAAAAACTTAACGCCATTAAAACAATCCCATCGTTTCACAGTTAAATTGTCATGCAATAGAACCAATATCTATTCTAACTCTGCTACTCATTTCTGTATAGGACAAATTGGCTATGCGCTAGTACCAATGGTTGCCAGGGGTGTAATGCTAGGTCCTGACCAGCCTGTCATTTTGCACATGCTTGATATCCCGCCAGCTGCTGAAGCACTCAATGGTGTAAAAATGGAGCTTGTTGATGCTGCCTTCCCCCTTCTTAAGGGTAATTTTCCTTTTGAATTGTAGTCTTTCTCATGATCGTTGACAAATGATTTAACAGAAAAATGAGATCACAATCAAAATTCAAGGATATATGATACTAAATCTATTTATCATCAGCTAGGATGATATTTAATTATTTATGCTATATATGCTTAACAATTAGCAAATCCTTGTTGCTACACTTTTTCATTTTATGAAGTCTTTCATTTCATATTTTATTATTTTTTGCTAAAAATATATATATATAAAATGATGGTGCAGGAGTTGTTGCCACCACAGATGTAGTTGAGGCATGCACTGGTGTCTGTGTTGCTGTGATGGTTGGTGGATTCCCTAGGAAGGAGGGGATGGAGAGGAAGGATGTCATGTCGAAGAATGTCTCCATTTACAAGGCCCAAGCCTCTGCACTTGAGAAGTATGCTGCTCCCAACTGCAAGGTATTAGCCTCTGAAAAATGTCTTATAATTTGACGGTTTTAAGATAGTTTTTTAGAGACGTGCAATTTAAATCTTTGCACAGTCATTTGATATTTGGTTGGCATTGTCAAGATTAATTACTCCAATTAGAACTATCCAAAAGAGTACCAAATACAGTTTGAAATAAGATTGGGGTTTAAATTCCGGCTATTGCCTTGTGCTCTCTATTTCACTTTGGTTTTGGAAGTTCAAAGTAGAAAATCAAATCACAAATGGTGAATCTACAGATTTTTTTTATTTTTTATTTTATTCCCTAAGTAATGCTTTCATGTTGCAGATTTTAAAACTTCAATTATAACAAATGTTTAATACTGGGCACAAGGATAAATATTTACAACAGAATAAAATGTGTGACAAAGCAGCGCCTTTATGTTTGTGCCATCAGTTTAATCCCGGACAAATAGTTGTATTGCTCGCTTATAATTGTGATTATCTCACCAAATAAACTTAATTTTTTCCTCGTAAATAGGTCTTGGTTGTGGCTAACCCTGCAAACACCAATGCCTTGATCTTGAAGGAGTTTGCCCCATCCATCCCAGAGAAGAACATCACCTGCCTGACAAGGCTTGACCACAACAGGGCCCTTGGTCAGATCTCTGAGAGACTCAATGTCCAGGTATCTGATGTGAAGAATGTCATCATCTGGGGCAACCACTCCTCAACTCAGTACCCTGATGTCAACCATGCCGCCATCAAAACCCCAGAAGGAGACAAGCCAGTACCTGCCCTTGTTAATGATTCCGAATGGTAATATATAGCTTGTAGTTTTCTAGATTCAGGCTTGTTGAACCAATTAGTCATCTCAGTATTCATTCAATCCCTTCCAAGCAAGCTGCAATTTGTCGCATCGTACTACAATTCGATGAGGAAAAAGCTACTATAATGTGTATTTCTACGGCCAAAAAAAAAATGCAATGAAATCTAATGTATAACGTAAGCAGTGGAAAAAGTAAAACAACTTTGTATCCTCAAAACCTTATGTAATGCTGGTATCAACTGTTATTGATGAGATATAGTATCAATATATGAGCTTGTCAGATATATAACCCAAATTCTATATATATTTGACAGGCTTAAGAGTGAATTTATCACCACTGTGCAACAGCGTGGTGCTGCAATCATCAAGGCAAGGAAGCTGTCCAGTGCTTTGTCTGCCGCTAGCTCTGCTTGTGACCACATCCGTGATTGGGTCCTTGGCACCCCCGAGGTTATCTATCTTTCCTATTCTACTTTTATGATAAGAAGAGAAGTTTCTTATACTGTTATTCAACTTGACTGTAAATCCTTTTACCGTTGACTGTAGGGAACCTGGGTCTCCATGGGTGTGTACTCTGATGGTTCTTACAATGTGCCTGCTGGACTCATCTACTCCTTCCCTGTGACATGCAGTGGTGGCGAGTGGAAAATTGTGCAAGGTATGATCATTAATTTGACTGACGTGACTCTAAAGCTTGTTCGTTAAGGTTAATGTCATACAAGGTCATCACAGATTTATGCTGGATACTATGGTTGCTTGCTCCAGATTAATTTCTCCTGCAGCCACTGAAGTCTTATATTAACACAAATTTTTCCAGTGTAAATCATGCACACATATAATAAATGATTGAAGTAGATAAAAGATCTACTTACCTGAAAAGAAAAGAAAGTAAATCATGCACACATATTGATTTGCGTTTTGAAATCTCCAGAACTTATTTAACCAAGTGTGTTATGGCTGTCATAAATGATATATTTCAATTCATCATTTTTACATGCCTAAGCAGTTCAACAACTTCGTAATATGTTGCCCTGTGAATCATCTTTATGTAAGTGCGGTGTATTTAATCCTAGACAACCTTTATTTTTTCTCTGCTGAATCAACTAAACAATCTTATTTGTAATTGTTTCTAGGTCTTTCAATTGATGAGTTCTCCAGGGCCAAGTTGGATGCAACTGCTGCTGAGCTGGCTGAGGAGAAGGCACTTGCTTACTCATGCCTCTCATAAGGAACTTTTTGCCCTATTTTGAGTATGCTGATTTGGATAAGTCCCTTTATATTTCTTCAAATAAAAGAGAACATCCCCTAGAGAATTTGTTGCAGTTTTGCAACTCTTAATTGTGTACTCTAGCTTCTAGTATTTTATTTTGGACATTACAGCTACTATCCCTTTTTGACTGGTGTTTTGTGGGGCCATGCATTTTTATGAGTATTTTTTATTGCATCGGCTTGAGAAATGTCTTTTCATCTTTGTTACATTGGCTTTGTAATATTTGCTGGAGAAGAAATTTGGAGGATTCCATATCTTGGTATCAATGGGATTCACTGTTCACTCTGCCTAACCTCGTTTAATTACGAGGGAACCTCTCTGATGCCAATTTCTGTTTTGAATCACATTTTGCTCTGTTCTATAGACTATAGCTTTAGAGATCAAATGTCTGGTGCTTTACGAATTTGAGCCATTTAGCAAGGAGGTTGGATCATATTCTTTTTTCCAACGGTGTATAAAGATTTTATAGGGAGTGAGCTCACTGCGGCCGCAGCGTTTTTTAAGTTTTTCAATTGGCCCCCAAACGCGATCAGCTGAAACCCAGATATGGGGCGTAAGCTGGTTCAGAAGCTATAATAGCATCAACACTAGAAGTGAGGTAATTTTATCTTTTGAATTCGGCTTTGTTGAGCAGCTTCATTTTGGGTTTGTACAAATGAATTTATTCGTTTTTCAGCCTCTTTATACTGTTTCGATCATGAAAAACTGGTAAAAAAACATTAAGACGTTTTGTTTTCCCTCGTGATAGCAAACAATGGGATGTCAACCATGCTGAAAATTCTTCTGTATCCCCCCCCTTTTTCCTTTCATTTTTTAAAATTAAGGTTAGCTGACCATCTGTTTAATTGGACTGAAACGATAATTAGAACCCAACTGCCTGTCTTATTGATTAGTAAATATACAAAACATGTACTAGTGGCAGCTATCGTACCTTAATTGGTCCTGAAGTTCCTTGAAACAACACAAAACCCAACTTCTTTGTGTGATCACATATACATTCGTAAGTTACAATCTTTGAGAAAGCACTGAAAAACACGTTACTAGGTCCATGATTATCTAGTTCAATGTGCCAGCAATTTAGCAGCATAATGCCACAGAGATTCAGATGATAGGAGTACAAATATTGAACTATATGCAGGTAATATCCCTAGAGCAGACCTAACTCAAGGTACCAAAAAAAGAGGAAATTAAAAGAACCAATATATATATAAGGAGATTAAATTATTAACGATTTAATATTAAAAAGCATCAAGTATAATTCTTAAATCAACTAAGGACATACAAACTCAATTACCCATCAGAGTTCTGACTTATTTATTATCCAAGAAAAAAAATATACTTGGTTCTTGTTAGGAGGTTAGTCAGGTTTTAGGTCCTGCACAATGTACTTGCTTTCAAGATCCCACATCTTCATGTTGTTCCAGTGAACATCAGTAAGACACCTTTCATGATATGACTTTTTGAGTTAAGCTCATGTGACTTTATAAAATAATATTTATTTTTTGAATAATTTTATTGCTATGATTGACTGAATTTATATTAACGTGAACTTATCATATGTAATTACGATTCATACAAAGAATTTTATCTCATAAAAATATTCATTTTTTATGATTATTATTTTTATGATTGATTTAATATATATTAATATGAGCTAGCACAAATGACACTGGATCTCATTTTTCTGTGAAGTGGCGGAAATTTAAGTTATTATTTTTTTTTTGTTTTTTATAATACATAAAATCCATACTGGTTTTTATATTTGCGCATAAGCGCTTCCTTTATATTACCTATGGCTTTGAATCGTTCTTAATTCTTCGTTGCAACAATTATTAACTTGTGATCTTTTTTTTTTGCTGTCAATATCGTAGAAAATTCAATTCAACTTTTGCTGTCACAGGACTCATTCCACAGGGGCAAGTTAATAATCTCACCAGCTATATATCATCTAGTCTTGAGTGGATATATGTTATAACATTTTACATAAATTTTGCTGATTTTTTTAATATAAAATGATAAAAGTCTGAGTCTCAAATTTCATTAATTGCGAGTTCTACAGAAGATAATCACCAAAAAATTTATGATCACGAAAGTAAGAATTGACCTTTTTTCAACCAATTTCTGTAGCGTCTTTATTAGTTCATTTGTTCTAAAATTATGAAAATAATGAAAATTGATGTAAAATTGTTGGTGTTGGATTAAATATATGATACGTCTGTTATGGGGGACATGAATTCAAATCCGATCCGTTATAAAGAGATGTGTTGATGAAGAGGTACACTGGAGAGGTGCATTGAGCAGATATGTTGGTTATAAGTAGATACCGGTGTTCTCTCTCTCAATCAATTTATCACACAGAAAAGAAATTATCACTGATACAAAAAAAAAAGTAAGAGAGAATAGTTTATTAAGATTTGAAGGATTTAGGATCATAAAAAACACACGGTTTTTGGCTTCAGCTTGTGATTTTTTATAGAATCAGTGATACTGTAGCTTTCATCAAAATCATTTCCACGCGAAGATTAACGAAGTAACTTGTAAATTTTCTGTTAAATATTAATGTTGAAAATATGGACAATAAAGAACTGATAATTTATTTGTTCCAAATGATACCGCTTATTATCAGTTCGCATATTCGGTGACTTATTATCTTTTTGAGCTAATTTTACAAACTAATGATTTAAACTATTATTAATATATATCATCATTGCCAGTTATTATAATAATAGTAATATTAACAAAAGTGAGGTTATTGAGCTTTGCGCAGCACGATAATTAGTGTATTTTGAATTTAAATCTCTAATTTTAAACTACATATGATAGATCTAAACTTTCAATCTAATTTCTATATGAAAATATGTTAGAAAACCAAATTTTATATTTTTTAGAAATTTTTTGCTATTTTTTTACATAGAAAAAAATCATTATTTTTGGATGAATCTGAATTCTTAGATCAAATCATTGTCTCCTCATCCGAAAAAATAATAAATAAATTCTAAAAATATAAAATTTGATTTGGTAATGCATTTTGATATGGAGATTAGATTGAACGGTTTGATTTGTTATATCTAGTTTGAAATTAAATATTTGAGTCAAAACACACTAACCATTGTGCTTCGCGAAGCAAAATAGATTGACTCATATTAAAAAATACATTAATAATAATGATAATAGTAATAATAATAACAATAAAAATAAAAATAATATTTTAATCATCATTATATTTTTTATATTCTTCCATTTGCTAAACCAAATAAAAATATTTTATAAAACCATAATTTGACATGAAAAGTTATATCTCCTTTAACTTTATTCTCTTGGAACCAAACATGGAGAGAATTTTAATTCAGGTTTTGCTCTGTAAATATTAATATTTATTAAAAAACACCAATAAAAAGTTGGTATTTGGAAAAATCACTACTAAAAAGTATATATACACTTATTATATAACATTAGACTATAAAAATAATTATCATTATTTTGCAAATATCTTCGACTGCAATTAAAAAGAAAATAACATGCAATTATTCGATGAACATTAAATTTGCCAGATATAACGTATCAATTAAAGCTTCTAGTAAAAAATAGACTAATTTAATGTACTAAAAAACTACCTTAAGATTAAAATTAACATTAGCAGTATTTAAATATTTTATTCGAAAAGATTTTAACAACTACGACAGAGAGATGCTGCAATAAGCAGAGAAGGAAATATTAAAAACATTATATCTTTTTGGTTGAATTGAAGTATTAAACCGAACAAAAGATGGTTGCGCATAAAAATAACAACTTTTTATCTTCGGAGCTATAATGAAGAGGATAGCAGTTTTTAATAATAATAATTATTATTAAATTGATATTATTAAAAATAAGAGTGAGAAATGCGAAACTTTAAATATACGAATGACAACGCATTAGCAGTGGCGTGTTTGGTTGCTATAAATACCATATCCCGTTCACTCAGTTAGCACAAACACAAACACTCAATTCTCACAAACACAAATAGATCAAACATCCAACTTCTTTAAAATGCTATCAGATTTAAATTATTATCCTGTTGATGAAGAAAATTATATTGCAGAACAACCGAGCGGCAGTAATTTTTTGACGGGAATATTTTCAAACCACAATCAAACCAATTACTATCAAACCTACGATCAAACCAATTCCTATCAAACCTACGATCAAACTAATTCTTATCCAACCTACGATCGAACCAATTCCTATCAAACCTACGATCGAACCAATTCTTATCAAACCTACGATCAAACCAATTTATATCTATATCCAGCTATTTACAGTAACAATATAATTTATCAATAACCGAATCCAGCGGTGCCACTATATAATTTTTTTGGCGGTAGTAGTAGTACTATGTCTGATTGTAATTTAGCTGATAATATTGGTAGGACCGAAGAATAAAATTATATTTCAATTCTAATTATTTAGATAAATAAAATTTACCTTTAATAACAATATCCAATAATATACCGCACTCATACGTTTCTTTTTTTCTTCTCTTCTCTTCCTCTCTCTTCTCTTTCTCTCTCTTCCTCTCTCTTCTCTTTATTTCTCTTTCTCTCTTCTCTTTCTTTCTCTTTTTTTTTCCCTCTTTTCTCTTTTTTTTTTCTTTCTCTCTTTTTTTTCTCTCTCTCAACGCGCAGATGTGAGATGAAGAGTTGCTCGTTTTGTTTATATAAGAGGTAAACGCGCCACTGTCAGTGGCGCATTTACCTATTTTAATGAAACTCGCCATCGACAAGGTGTGCGCGCTATTCGTATATTTAAAATTTTACGGTTATCACTCTTATTTTTAATAATATTAATTTAATAATAATTATTATTATTAAAAACTGAGAGGATAATTCATAGACAGAAACCTATAGTACTGAACGGTAGTGAAGAATCAGTACAGTTCAGAGATATGTGCAGCCTTCTAGCAAATACCGAAAAGGAGACATCAATTAAGTTGATCATGAATGAATTAGAAGATATACATTGGAGAAGGTTGGAACTAGCTATATGTTTCATGATATGAAGAGAAAAATGCGCAACAATTTTTAGAGAACAAGACGAAACAAATTTTACACTTGTGAGAGGTATTTTTTTAGTCCAAACGGTGATTTAAAACATAAATTTTATTTTGCAATTTTTATTATTTTAAATAGTCTACAATACAATATAATGGATCACGCTACTTGTGATCTATATAATTTTTGCAGATGAATGAAATTTGAAGATATAGATTTTCATCTTTATATATATATATAGAGAGAGTAAATATACCGTGAGCTTAAACTCACGGAGGACTTCCACGAGTTTAACTCAAAAAGTATATTAAATAATTTCTAAATTTTAATTTATCATGCTCATTAAATTTTTTATATGAAAATATTATGGGATGCAAAAATTTAGAGTATTTTGAGTTTTTTAAGTCACCGTTTTTAATTTTAAAAATAATATTTAAACATTAAATATATTATTATTATTTTTAGAGTTGATTTTCAAAAATTAAAAATCAAGACTTAAAAGGCTCAAAACACTTCAAATTTTTGCATCCCACAAGATTTTCATATAAAAATTTAATGAGCAATATAAATTAAAATTTAAAGATGATTTGATATAGTTTTTGAGTTAAGCTCACGGTATATTTACTATATACATATATAGAGTAGAGATACCGTGAGCTTAAGTTCACGGAGGCCTTCCGTGAGCTTAACTCAAAAAATATATCAAATCATTTCATCTCATGGGATGCAAAAATTTGGAGTGTTTTGAGTTTTTTAAGTTGTGGTTTTTAATTTTTGAAAATCAGCTCTAAAAATAATAATAATATATTCAATACTTGAACATCATTTTAAAAAATTAAAAACGGTGACTTAAAAAGCTCAAAACACTCCAAATTTTTGCATCCCATAAAATTTTTATATAAAGAATTTAATGAGAATGATAAATTAAAATTTCGAGATGATTTAATATTTTTTTTGAGTTAAGCTCACGGAAGGCCTTCGTGAGCTTAAGCTCACGGTATCTCCACTCTATATATATATATATATATATATATATATATAATTAGGCTATGGTGCTTTGCAAGGCACAAAAGCGTTGTGTGTCTTTCTCTCTATTTTTAATTTTAAGTCAGAAATGATTGATCCAAACTGCTCTATCTAATCTCCATATCAAAATCTATTAGTCAACCAAATTTTATATTTTTTGGAAATTATTTGCTATTTTTTTGAATAGAGGGAAAACTGTCATTTTTGGATGAACCAGAATTCTTAGATCAAGTCATTTTCTCCTCATAAAAAAAATAGCAAAAAAATTCTAAAAAAATATAAAATTTAGTTTACTAATAGATTTTTATATAAAAATTAGATTGAATGGTTCGGATCAATTATTTCTGACTTGAAGTTAAAAATAAAGTGCAAAACACACAACGCCTCCGTGCTTTACAAAGTACCATAGTTGGACTCTCTCTCTCTCTCTCTATATATATATATATAATGAAGGTATACATGATAACATAAAAAAATGGATCAATATAAAATTGTACATTAAATTTATAACACTCGTGTATATATTATAACTATACATTAAAAGAGAGATAATAACTATAAATTGGCTATTGGATCAAGGTAGATTAAGATACTTAAATAAAATCAATAATAGAAAATGTTGATGATTAATTTACGAAAGAAACATCAAATCATCTGTCAAAACTAAATTATAAGTCATATAAAAGCAATATGACCATATATATATATATATATATATATATATATATATACAGCTTTTTAATTAGTAGAAAAAATCTAATGAAGGATTAATTCCCGTCCATTCGGCGACAAAATTAGTATTTAATTATTTATGTCACAAGCATGATAACGCTGAAAGTTCAAGAGAGATATAAATATCCGATCATCTTCCCTGACAGTGGCGGATCTAGGATTTTGATTAGGGGGGGGCAATTATCGGATTGTAATGGCTTATCGGGTTCAAACCCATTAACTAATCGGGTACTAAATAAAAAAATTAATAATTTAATATATATACTTAACTAATAATTTTTTTTATTAAATAATAATATTTTATATATTAAAATAATAATAAAATAAAGCTCAAAGTAATAGATAATCAAGTTGATGAACAAAGTTTTCGACTAAGTAACTTTATATTTTGATATCTTTGCATAATTATTTCATTATGCACGGTATTAAATATTTTTTCTCAATAAAAATAACCAGGACAATTCGGGGGGGGGGCAAAAAAAATTTCAGGGGGGGCCAATCATTTAAAAGCATTACCGAAAAGATTACTTTTCAAAATCCTGGGGGGGGGCACGTGCCCCCCCCTGGATTATATTGGGTCCGCCCCTGTTCCCTGATCAATGATTTACTTGTGTGCTTATTTTTCTCGTTGACCGTTTACTTAGTCCGAGGTTCATATCCAGTACTTATCCAACCAGTTTTGAAATTTCCACAAAAAAATGCTTAATTTAATTAATATGCATGACTCAACTTGAATTGGTATTTACTATTTACTATTTTGTGATAATCCCGTAGTCAGACTTGAGCCACCTGATCAAAGTCCCGCCGCCTCTGAAATTATGATTGGTGTAGAATTTATCAGTTATCACGACTTATTTTCTTTTGGAAATGTTCATAGAGGCATTATGTATTATTTATACACTCAATACATTATACAAATTTGTTTGCAGTTTGCTCCTATATGATTTCATAAGCTTTGATGATTTTTTTCAGCAGTCATTCTTGTGGAACTATACTTATAAAAACAGGTCTAAGTTAGTCGATAATAAGGGTGAATATTTGGAGTTCATTAATTGTGGATCCTTTGGAGCAGGAATGCAGGATACCACTTAATTTTACACAAATAATGAATTGAATTCTTATATATAGAGACGCTCAAATAATAGATATATATAAATACACACACCCACACGTGTATGATTTCAGACATTGGTTTTTTTTAGTCACGTCAATATTTCACGCTCAGACTAGTTATATATATGTATACATGCGCACAAAAAGCACCAAATAATATCAAAGAAGTATTGGAGTCGATTATATCAATCAAAGAAGTATTGGAGTCGATTATATATGTTCGTTGCGGTGACTGTGCAATTTTCGTATTAATTGAAGGTTGGTGATCGATTGGGTAATTAACGTACTTGACAACACGAAAAAAGAAGAAGATTAAATCAGAAGTGAGAAAGAAATTGAAAAAAAATTAGCAAGTCTCTAAATATTTCCCATTTGGCTGTCTGACGCATTTACCAAGCTCAGATTTATTAGTTTGTATAATAAATCATTGATAATTAATAATTTGATTATTCGGATCTGTACCGTATTTGATAATTAAGATGGATACAAGTAAGAAATTTTTTTTCTATTGGTTTCAATAAGATTTATCCTGTACATGTATCCTATATTAATTTTGATTAGTACAAAATGTCAAAATCTAATCTTTTTAATGTTTTTCTAATTACATAATGCTGATCATATTTATTATGGTGAGCTTGAATGATACATTTATTGTACTGTGTGATTAATTAGTACTTAGTTAATTATTTCCAAACAACGACGACAACAGTATTAATTATGTATGATATATATGTTCAAATGATGTAATATGCGCATTTTGTTGCTGAATATAGAAGGTAAGGACGTCATAATAAATTTTCTGGTGTCGTGAAACACTACAAATGTACTTCGTTTATATTTCAAAATTTAAAATTTAAATGCCACATTCAAAATCTAATCTTTTTTGTTTTCATGTGAGTTATGTGTATTTAAAATTTAATATTATTTAAAGTACATTTATATCGAATTTACTTTTTTATCCGATTAAAAATTCAATAATGATATTGTCATATCTCCAACATATATAGCCGTATATAATTTTTACCTTACTTCACTCATTGAGTGATGGAAACGAAATCGATCTTTCTATGAACATATTTGTGCCTGAATAACTGTTTTTATATGGAAAAAATAAAAATCTGATTGGACAAATATTTTTTTTCTTACTACAGAAGCTGCTCACTTTTACGAGTAAAAGACAGAAAGAGCAAGTCATTTTTTTCCACCGATTTTTTAATATAATAATTAGATTAATTCTATTATTAATAATAATAACAGAAAAAAATTAAATTTTAATATTAAAAATGACAGTGCGCCACTGGAATTATTGCATTTGAAAAGACGTCAGGAAATACGTTACTCCCAGTGGCGTCTTCTTTTTTTTCCCTAAACTAAGTTTTATATAAAACTAATATAATTTTTATAATAGTTGCAAGCATTTGGTTTTCTGCCGGTGGGAGTGCGCCACTCTCACTGGTGTGGTTTTTTTTTAAAAACTAAAAAAAAAACATTACTGTCAATGACGTATTTTCAAGGCATCACTGTCAGTGGTGCATTTTTATGGCACCACTGATAGTGACGCGCTGTCATTTCTATTTTTAAAATTTTAATTTTATCATTATTATTAATAATAATTAGATTATTCATATTATTGGAAAGAATAATCAGTGCATTTTGTTTACTTCTCAAAAAAGAGAAGAAAAGAAAATAACATATATATCCTACTGTAATTAATCTATTTTTCAACAGATTGAATGGGTCTCAATTCAAACATTCATCCCAACCCCTCTCGATTACATAAACAAAAGAATTTTTGATATACAGGCTAAAATTTTCCTATAATTGAGACAAGTCCATGACTCCTCCAGCTTCACAAAAGACCTTTAACCAAAATTCCTTATCATCCTCGATAGAATACTGGTCCCCAAATGTGTACCCAGAGGCATCTTCAGTGTCTAAAGTTTGATCACTGGAACTAGCACAATTGTCTGCTGAAAACAACTCTGTCCAGAAGCTCTCATCCATTTGTGGCAGGAGTACCTCTTCTGATAAAAAGCTCTCTTCCTTGTCACTGCATGACTGATCAGTCGAAAAGGAAGACATGCTGCTGATCGATTCGGTTTGTGGCGTGTTTGGTTTTGAATTGGGGTTGGCCTCTGCCTTTCGTGTGAGTTTTTTGGCACTTCTCGGTTGCGCCGCTGTCGCATGGTCGGGTGTCAACCTTTTCTTTAGATATGTATGCCAAACGTTTTTAATCTCGTTATCGGTTCTGCCAGGCAACTGTGCTGCTATTGTCGACCATCTGTTACAAATAATAAACAAAATCTTGTAAGACATTGCTGTTCATTAATTATAGCATAAGCAAAATGGTATAGTTCATATATACTAAAAGCTAATTAATTTTGATAACATAAAATCGTGTATACTGCTGCACATGACATTATCATGCTTGCATGCCAAATTGAGCGATCGACAAAACAAAATGGGCGCGCTTGCCTTGAGTTGTTTTTTTATTTTCTTCTGTAAAAAAATAAAGGTGGTCCAGAATAGAGTTGTCAGATTTTAATTTTCTTTCCTTTGGCAAAGCAAGAGAGCTATCATAGTTGCCACTGTTAAAAGCATTGATAGAGAATGGAATACGATCTATGCATCCTGATGGCAACCTTCATTATTTGTGCAAGCTCAGCGTTTTTATTACAGGGACCCTTCTGAAAATTTAAAGTTCTATTTCATTGGGACACGCATGGTGTGCATTAAATTTTTATATTAAGAAGTTAGTTTCACAAGTCAGAACAATACTATATCTATACAATACAAAATAGCCAACACTCCATTATTGTAGTGCCTAAAGCAACAATATGCATGCACTTAATTTCCTATATATTATCTCTTTTCAACAATCCATATTATAAATGGTTGCTCACAAATAAAAACTTAACAAAAATTTCATCATATTCGTTTTATATATGCAATAAGCTTGGTAATCCATTGAACAATTAAACCTCAAAACATCGTACCAGATGATGTTAGCATGCGTGTGTGTTATAGTTACTTCACATTTGCTTCTTCAAATATTTTAATATGTTTTGAATTTTTTCTATTCATTAATTGCTAAACTTTGGTTCAAGTTATTTTTAAATCAGTTTATACCTATTGCCAATTGATTGATGCAAGCTTATGATCAACTCCTCTTCATCTTTTGTTAAATTCCCACGCTTAATATCCGGCCTTAGGTAATTAATCCACCGGAGCCTGCAGCTTTTCCCACATCTCAATAAACCTACAAGAACAAGCCAAAGAAAAAAAAATTGAGCACTAATTAATAATCTTTATTAAAGTATGAAAATAACCTGTTGCGCATTAATTAAAAAGAAAAAAGCGCCAACAACTATATTAAGTTGATAAATTGGTTGAGTTGGAATCAGAGGTTGCAGATTAATTTGCAGAGAATTTGTGCTCTGGGAAAAATAGCAAGTACTAAAATAGATGAGTTCATTTTATAATTTATAAACAAGAAAGAAACAGTAATTAAGGAACTGAAAATCAATTGTGGTAAATGCAAAACATAGACCAGAAGCAAAAGGTAAGAAAATCAAAACACAGTTATTAAATCAGCAAGTACCGGCTTGTTTGGGCAGTGCTCTCCAACTGCCATGGCCATGCTTCTCTATGTAAGAAACCAATATTTGATCCTCCTCTGCGCTCCATGGTCCCTTCTTCAATCCAACCTTCTCACAGCATGGAGCTCTCCCCATCTCTCTTTTAGACAATTGAGATGTCTGATCACTATGTAAGAGGTTTCCTATTAGGAACTGGACTTGGAGCTTAAAGAGCAAGTGTACAATCTGTAACTAATAGACAAGCTTGGTTCCTATTTGGTGGGTGCAAGGTGGTGATCCCGATTCCCGAAGTCGCTATATATTGATAAACGTGGGGCGGTATATAAAATAAAATAAAATAATACGGTGCCCATGTAATTTCTAGGAAGCGAACCTTGGAGACCACTTGTTGAAAATTAAACCTTTCATCTATTATACGTATATTGAATATATCCAGTTGATTTGGTCTCAGGAGCCCCCATATAATATTTGTCTTATTTGTTGGAAACATTAAATTGGGCATTCAAACTTGAACCAAATTGCACACTCTTCACGAAAATTGTTTCTTTAATAAAAAATGATATCTTTCTACAAGACGAGATCGAAGCCCCTATTTTTACTTTTTCAAAAGTGCATACAGTTAAATTAAGACTGTATCTGTGTATGCAACATGATTGTAAAGTATCAAGTCCATCTCTTTTCGTAACAAATACTTAATAATTAATTAATCGTAATAAATCATTTTTTTTTCATCAAAGGAGGAATAATAACTCTATAGTACTTAAAGTTGAAAGAGCCATTTTCAAGTTTTATACACATGTTATGTCATCTATATCTCAAGAATTAATTTTGTTTCTCTCTTTATTTATCTCGGTCGTGTAGCTTATTACTATGCTTATGTATTACCATTTAAAGAAATATAAGAATGATGTGATTAAAATGCAAGTTAACATTTAATATAATAGAACTCTTTGTTTTTCTACATTAATTAATTATGTACAATTAATTGTGTTGTTTGTTATTATGTACTCTTAAAATATTTTAAAAACTAAAATTTATTATATACATAATATATTTAGTCCATAAGTTACATTATACAACATATATTTTTTTCTAAATATTTATTTTTATTCAATAGCATCTTTTTTAAGAATCCGATGAAGAACTAGAGTCATGGGCCCTGGTTTTGGACTAGAGTCAGAAGCATGATGATAATAAATTAACAAATAAGCAAACACAAGGAAGAGTAATGGGTCCCGATAATGTGCCAAGCAATTTGTTGCTTTTAATTTATCAAATTTGATGGATCCAAATTCAAAGCCATCCATACCATACTTGTCCTGAGGTGAGTTGAGAATTTAAATCCTGGTCTCATACTAAAAGATGAAGTTCATGTTTTCTTGTTTGGAATGTCTTTTCTTTTATTGTTTTACAGAATATTTTTTTATATTTCCGTCAATATATTATGTATATTTTTTTTTAAGAAAAAAAAGTATATAGTGAATTCATTAAAGCAATATAGATCGAAAATCTTAAGATGTTAAAGTACATTTTGAGATATCTACATATGGTGCCACATTATTTCATGCGAAAAGTGCAGTCTAATAGTCAATTTTTTGGGTACATAACACGTTCTGGTCAATTGGTGAAAATAATGTGCATGGCTTGAGCATTTGAGCCGAGACAGATAAGAGGGAGGGAGTAGTTTTTATGAAGCCGAGCATTTGTGTACTCCAGTGAGAGGTGAGGGCACTGAATTTTTATTGGCACGATTTTTAAAATATCTGATTAAATTTAAGTGTAAATTTTAATATAATTTAATGACAGATCTCACTCATCGAATTAATTTTTTAATGTAATTTAATGACAGATCTTACTCATCGAATTCATTTTGAGTCCGATGAGCATCAGATAGTCCCCTCTCCCCTAGATTTGGGTGGTTGAGATTCTACGTACTTCCATTTGAAGCCTTCTGTTCCAATCTAATTTAAAAAATTTACTATGTAAAGAAGAAACACATGCACAATATCTTTGAAAGAATTTCACTTGGGATATACTCATCTAATCTGTTTGATAAATTTTCCATTCTATTAGACGGAGAGAAAGGAAGGAACGTCACTACAGAAAAAAAAAAGAATTAGAATAAGATTTATAAAAAATTTAGCATCAGATATATAACCGGTTCTAAAATTTGGCGGGGCTAAATATTTTATAACCGGTGTTAAAATGAGTAGTACACAATAGCATATGGTGCCGGTTATCCGGTTATTAAATAACCGGTTTTAATTTTTAAGCTTTAAAGCCGATTTTAATAAAACCAGTTTCAATTTATTCTAACAATTAAAACAGGTGGTTTCCGATAACCGGTTCTAATTCAACTTTCCAATTAAAACCGGTTTCACTAAATAATCGGTTCTAAATTAATTATATTTTTTAAATATTTTTTCTATTTTCGGTGGCCAATCCATATACCTGCCAAATATATAAACAGACACATATAGAAATAACAATATAACACAAATAAACAGATATATATTTCACATAACTAACATAATAACTGAATAACATAAATAAATATATAAATAACTAAAAAAAATTAGCAAAAAATATATACAAATAACAGAAAAAATATGAAATAAATTATCAAATATTATATGCAATATAATTTACAACTATCTCCTTAATTTCTTCGATATCTTCTTATGAATAAGATCGAGCTGGTTTGATGGCCTATTAAAAAAATTAAAATTTCATTAGTTTGATTAATCAAGAAAATATATACAAGAATTAAAGACTAATATGAAATTTAATTTTTATACTTGTGGCAAATTTTTGTTGCCGGAATATGTAGTTATTATGTTATGCATCGATCTCATAACATAATAACAACACTCTTTACTGCTTGGCTGGTTTAGACTCTAAAATTTTATAAGAAAAAAAAGTCAAAATCAAAACCTAACCTTAATTAAAATAATTTATTTAATATCATAAATTATCTAATTATCATCTAAACTTGAGATTTTTTTTCATGAGCGAATTGTTTTTCAATCCAATAATAGTGTAAATTCCTTACATAAATTAATGATATGAGTTATTAATTACATTATATACTAAAGTGTCGGAAATTATGAAAAAAAACTTACGTATTTAACGCTGCTTGGATAATATATGTCTCATCTTCATGATTCAATGAGTCTACGATATAAACAACAGATGGTTTGAGTCGCACAATCAAAAGAATTCAATGTCCATTGCAATTTATACGTATTAATATGGAGAGATTAAGCAATAGATAAATAGGTAAATTAATTAAGTTTTGAAGTTTTAACTTCTCAATGTACAGAATAAATATGTATGTGTTTGGATTATCGCATTTAACAAAGCATTATCCCAGATAATTGACTGTGCGTTCGATATCACTTTGAACTTGTATTTCCGAGCAAAAATATGGATCGATAAATTTACAGTTCTCAATTAAGAAACTCTTGCATGTATCGTGAGAAACCCTACAATATATACAATAATTATTCCTCAAATTATTAATTTTCTATAAGAAATATTATGCTTCTATTCTTACATACAAAAAATCTATAGAATCGAGACATTGAGCCATTCATCCTTAAAAAGCTCGATGATATCCGTCACGTATACTGCATTGCCATCGTAGCCGAATAGCTCCGAGAATTCGATAGGAAAATAAAGTCGTACCGACGGATTACATCATGATCACCTTATATAGAAATAATGAACGTCTAGAAAGACGTTGTAAGGTGTCATCATCGAGAAGCGGCTCTCTACGAGATTTTAAAATTGAGGCTGGCTCGAATGTTTTTTGTTTTTGGACATAAATTTTTGTGGTGTATTGTCCTGTATTTAAACATATTAGTGAACAAATAATTTATAAATTTTTATATTTATAGAGATAAATAAAATATACCTCACAAAACTTTACAAGGTGTATAGGTCATTTGATAAAGAACCCAACAAGCTCACCGAGCCACTCCGGTCCATTTGACGGTGGAGACGGAACACAAATGTGGTGAAATTCTTCTTTAACTTCATCGGGAGTAACATGGACCTCATCGAGTAAGACTGGAGAGCCGTGCATGTACTCGATGAGTCAAGTCGGAATAATCCTCCCTATTGCCGCCAGATATCGTTTATCATCTATCTCAACAAGGATATTATATGGTGTAGATTCCTGAAATAAACAGTAATTAATTGCTAAGTATATGAATTATACTTTAGTAATCATTAGAAATATAGATTAATTGAGAATAAATATATAAATAAATTAACCTTGATAGTTCGAAGCGGATGTATGGTATTGGAGCTGCCTTAAGTCGGGAGCATAACTTCCTCCATGGAAGATGGTATGTATACCGAATCAGCGGGCATTTGCCTCAATATTCTCTAAAATAAATCATTAAATTACGTTGTCATCTCCGCTCTCTGTTGTCCCAATAACTCGTTGAACTTAGCTTTGCTGATGCATTTAGCGTGAGATGCTTTCCCTTTCGACCCCTTCCCGTACACAGCTTTCACACCGGCACCACCAAATCCTCTCACTCTCCCCGAATGCTCAATCATCCCAATGGAAGTGGTCAAAACATCATTATAGCGGTCCTGCTGAAATGATTCTTCTTGAATCATCGATTCCTGTCATTATAGCGGTATCTAGCATTTCATTCAAGTATTTCAATCGAAATGATATCTAGCATTTCGTAACAAGTAACATGCACATATTTGTAATTTTTTAATGTACTGCTCGTTGAAGTACTTCTTTAGTCTCCGGATTTAGAATTTCATAAGTTCCCTCCGTTGTAGACTTTGCCCTAGCCATGCACCATCTAAAGCTCCTAATGTCGGCTTTTGAAGTGATGCCCGAGGAGGATGAGGACGATGAAATAACGTCGCTCTCCTTCCATTTTTCTCCGCGGTGTTATAACCGTCTGAATCTAGTCTGTGAGGATGTAAATTCTTTTCAGCATTTATTCGTACTTGCGCACTTATCGTCTGTCAATACAAATTAAAAAATATTATTTACTAATAGTAAAATATTATATTAGAAAGTTTTTTTAGTTATCTTAAACTCATCGCTGGTTTTTTGATTCACAAACTTTTTTCACTGCTCCAATGTGATATTGAAGTCATCACACGGAGTCTTCAGATTATTCGGATCTGCATTGGTGATGTAATCTCTCACCAATCTATATTTTCAAGACTTCCAACGCGCATCCATTAACACTAAGTTTTTTCTTTTATATCTATCATCATTTATGTTTCACCATCCCTGAAATAAATAAATAGACGTTAAAAACTTGGAATAACTGGTAAATATCATAATACTTTTGCCGCTGGTCGTTGTCGAACTTCTATCTCATTATCTGTCGGTTTGTACCGTGAAGCGTTACACTTCGGAACACTTATCCAAATCACTGTACTCATTTCGATATAATATGCAATCATTCGGACATGCATGAATTCTCTCAACTTCCATACTCAAATGACATAATAATTTCTTCGCTCTATATGTGGAGTCTGGTATTGAATTATTTTTTGGAAGTATTTCTCCTAAAAGTTGTAATAAAGAGGTAAAACTTTTATCATTCTGTCAGTTTTTATCTTCAGATTATACAATTTAAAAACAGCAGATATTTTCATAAATTTTGTATAACTGGGAAATAACGGCACATTGGAATCATTACCCAAATTTTTTAAAATTTTAGAAATATCAACAAAATCCGCTCCAATATCATTCATAATTTCATCCAATTGTTGACTTTCTATATTGTCTATATTTTCTATATTTTCTATATTTTCATTCTTCAATACATCCGTTCATCATTGTCTAAATTTAAGTCATCACCTTTTGATTCATCTCGTACAATATTTTTAATATTTCTAATATTTTCAATATTATCAACAATTTCAATATTTTCTCCATGTAGTACTCGTCGGGTGTATTGATCCATAAACCCACGACGAATTAAATGATCTCTCCTTTATTTGATATTTCCAAATCTCCGTAAGTTTTGACAATCTTTACAAGGACAAATAAGTGTCCGTGCACCCTTATTTCTCATATCTTCTGAGGTACATTCCAAAAATTCATCAATCCCTCTCAAGTATTCAATTGTATTCCTTTTGATTTTATACATTCATGTGTTGAAATCCATCTGTAAAAAAAAAATCATTCTCACAATTAGGACTTAGAATTTAGGGTTTTAGATTTTAGGTCTACTTTTGGGCCGGTCAACCACCCTAACTCACTTTTTAAATATTTTAAATTCGACAGCATTTCCTTTATGCTCCCCGAGTACACCAACTCATATATGTACGTACACGTAGGAATATTAGGGAAAATACTAACCAAATTTTTTTTAAACACCAAATTGTAGCTAGTATATGTTCACTATCCTAAATGAGACAAAATATTTAAAAAGCAGTCCCAAATCGGGGACTATTCGAGATTAATCCCTATTGGATTAATCCCGAATGAGTACTTACCTAAATTAATAAAAATTCCGGTAGTTTGATTTTATATGACAATACTATCAATTATATATATATAATTTTATTTATATATATGTAATCAATTTATATAATAATTATGCAAGTTAATGGTTATTAAGATTAACAAGGATGTTAATCTATAGAAATAAGAAAATCTACTTAAATTTAAATTATGTGGAGAATAATTACCTTTAAGAGATCCAAAAATATTGGTCATTACTGTAGCTGTGATGAATATTGTGGCTGTTGTTGCCGCCGATGAGAAGGAACAGAGAGCTGCTAATGGTGAATAGTGAAAATGAAGATGAAGGAGCGACATTGTGAGAGGAAAAGAGCAAAAATAACCCTAATTGATTAGAGCCGGTTTTTATTAACACTAAAATTATTAAAATATTATTGAGTAGTTTAGAACCGATTTTATTAATAACAGGATTTAATTTTCATAGCATTTAGTACCGGTTTTAAAATAAAAACTTTAGAACCGGTTATAAGTAACCAATTTTAATCTACTCAATTGGAGCCGGTTTTCATATAACCGGTTATAATAAAAAAATTTGTACCCGGTTGTTTTATAAAATCGGTTCTAATAATTTTAATAAAATTTATGAACCTGCCACTCTAATTTTTTGACATATGTTTTTTAAAAAATCAATTTTAAATACGCGGTTCTAAATTCAATTTTTCTAATAGTACGTGCCTGACATCAAGAGAGGGGAAATCAAATTATATGACCTAAAGATTCCAGAGGACAGTACTTTTTCTTGGATTAGTTATGTTTTTCGTAATAACAGAGAAATACAAAATAAATACCGACAGTTTGGCCCAGATAGGCATTATCTTTCATACGAGTGCCGCCTATAAAATCTGATACTTGTCCTGACGTGAGTTAACAATTTAAATCCTCGTCGTCATACTGAAAGATGAATTAGTTCATGTTTTCCAACTTGGAATGTCGTTTATTTTATCTTTTTTACAGAATGAACTCTTTAATTATTTCTATTTCCGTCAATGTATTATGTATATCCACTTTTTAAGAAAAATATTAATATTTTATATATCAAAATATTGGAATTTAATTAGATATTTATCTGCTTTAATTGAGAATATTCCATTTGTCCATCCAAATTCTAATAATATAATATTTTTTATTTTGAAGTAGTAAATCTACAAAATATACCAATTTAATAGAAAATAAGTATTATATCTTCGGCTCCAAATCTTAGGTGTTCTTTGATATAGTTTTCAAGGAGACCTTTGAGAAAATAAAATTTGTTTATTAATTTAATCAACACACCTACCAATTTTATCAGACCGAATAATTTTTTGTCATTGATATTTGTGAGATTATTGTTTTTCCTCTTATCTTACAATAGAAGTGTTCCACTAGTCTATACTTTATTTTAAAAATCTTGACAATATTAGATATAAAGTTTAAATCTAAAATTCAATATTATTGACATTATCAAATACCAAGTCTATAAAAAATAAATAAGATTTGATGTTGGCTTCGTCATTCAAATGTTTATTTGAAATCACCAAACAATACTCAAGATTATCAAATTTAATAGTTAATTTATATATATGTCCAATAAATTTCAGATAATTTATTTTTAATTTTTTTTAAAAATATTATAAAAATGTGAAAGTAACAATTTTCAATTGATGCATAATCTTCTTTATTTTTTAAAAAAAAAATATGACTCCCATTAATCTTGATGCATTCATCTTTTAAATAGGTCTCGTTTTGTACGAATTATCAAATTGGAATTGTCTGGTTCATTTTTAATGTGTCGAGCTAGCTAGTAAACTAATATCCACAATGAGTTAACTCGATGATGGCGCCTCAATTCTCTTCATCCCTTCCTTTTAGATTGGTGATTCGTATATCGACTGTCCTCTCTCTCTCTTTTTAACCATGCTTCTTTCTCATAAATTAGCATACGACGAAGTCAATTTCATATATTTTAACTGCAATGAGCGGTGACCAAGCGAATTACTTATTTTACAATTTTAGTTAACTGTCATCATAGAATTACCAAGTCCAAAAATGTACAGAAGATTTTAATTATTTCTCAACTACATTATTTTAGAATTCTTTTTCCCACTCTTACCACTTCAATAATGCAATCAAGACAATTGAAGTTGTCATTTATAGATATAAAATTCTTAATCGAGCTGTCAAACGAGCACACATGTACAGTGCTGCTCACATGCAACGACTTGGTTAGAATAGTAGGTTCTCTAATCTTTTATAAAATGAATTAAATCTACCTAACCTCAAGATAAATAGTTTCAAAGCATTCATCAATTTAATGACATGCATCTTCTTGATGTAGGATCAAGCTTTTCTTTCTTGAATTTCAAACATATAATTTTCGCAAGAAGAATATCACCTTAGCCATTATTAGATTTGACGTAGTTCCCAATTATTTGACGATTGTGTTAATTTATTCTTGATAATTAAGATTGATTTGGTACCACCTACAGAGACTATAGTACTTCATGAAACATAAATGATCGATTTAAACTATTGAACATGATCAAATAACTGATTCAAACTATTGAATATGATCTTCATATTGAAATATTTTAGATGATAAAATTTATATTTTTTTAAAACTTTTTATTATTTTTTAGATGAGTAAAGAATTTATTGATCTAACAATTTCTACAAAATACTAGTGATTTTTCATTCATCTAAAAAATAATATTTATTTTAAAAAAATATAAAATTTGATATCCAAAAAATTTCAATATGAAAATTATGTTCAATGATTTGAATTGTCCATTTAGATTTTAAAATTGAGATAAAAATATGAAACATAAAACATTTTATACTTCGTAAACCACCATAGTCTCACTCTATATATGTATATGTATAAACGGCAACCACTCTAAAATTTAAACTTTATCTATTATCACTTCAAAACCAAATTAGTTAGATATTTATCACATTTGTATATTTTTTATACATTTTTAATTAAAGAAAAAAGAAACACACTGCATTTTGAGATGTATTTTTTATAATATCAATTATACCCTTCCTCCCTGTACTTACTTTTCATCGTTCTCCCAAAAAATACAATTCTGACTCGATCTCTTCATATTTCCGAGTGCGGCAACTGTTGCTCGTTCTCTCCACATCTCTAATCCTGCCTTGCACCACTCATCCAACTCAATATCTCTCCTTGACCTTGGACACTTTTAAACTAGCTAGGTAACAACAAAAGCAAGACCATCCTCATGACAAGTGGACTGGTTCAAACAATCTAAACATCTTTTAACACAGATGCAGCCTCCTCTTTATGTATCTAGCTAGTTCTTGCTTGTTCTTCTTCTCCTACTGAACTTTAAAATTATGCCCATCCATTTTATTGACAGCTTCTTGCCCTCTCTACGTATATCAACTCTAATTTCTTTTTAACCACCAAAAGTAATATCATTTATCAACTCTAATTTTAGTTCTACTTCTTCGTATCTATGTGAAAATTTTAAAAAAAAAATCCCCTAACTGTATTATAAAATATTAAAGATATCTTTACAGAATCACTAAATGCTAATAAAACTAACATTGCTTTTGTCGACAATTATATATAGTGATTAATAGGTCTTGTCTTTTTATAGAGTGATGCAGGTTTATATAAATTCTGAGAAACATGTATTAAAAGTAATATATATAAGGGTTAGCGGATATTTAGAAAAATAATTATAGCGAGTAATTGAATAGAAGCAGGCAAGAAAACTAATTAAGCAAGCATTAATTCATGTAATTATGTTTTGAATAATTACAGTTCTGATCAATCCGTTTATACCGACTTCTGATCAGCAGTATAATGTAATGTCTCACTCGTGGGGAGTTGCATTTACCGGGCTAAGAACCAATTACAGAGTTCTGATTAATTCGATTCGTTGAATGAATACGTCAAAGAATTATTCACCACATAATTAAGTACTTAATTTTCAAATTTTTACTTTACGAAATCAAAATAATTTACAAGCTATCTGCCGCGTAAAATTGTTGTATAGGACTAAGTCAAGCATTTTTTTAACGTTTTACTTCGCACTCATTTACTTTAATTCTTTAGTAAGCAATAAAGTAGTATGATAAAATTCTACTAATTAGAGGTCGAAGGAGTCGTGCATTCATGACCTCATACACTATATACTATGGGATATTAGATAAAATGCACCAAAGGCCGAAAGAGTCCTTCATTTATGACCTCATGTACTATATGACTATATATTGTAACGATTATAATTTAATGGTCTTTAATGAGTTATCAAAGATAATAAAATTTGAATCACCATCAATCTACAAATAGAATAATATATATTCATAAAAAAAAATCTATTTTTAAATTTATTTTCGTATTTATTTAAAAATTCATTGTAAAAATTGTGAAGATAATCATTGTCTATGTTGTCCCTTCCCTTGGATTAATCACATACGATTGTGTTGAATTGGACAAAACTTAATAAAAAAAGATAACTCCTGATAATTAATAGGGATATCCCACCGCATGACTGATTCGACTCAACTTCCTTTTAATTGAGCTAGCAGGGAGGAAACAAAATATTGTCCTGTGTAAATATTTTCCTCCAAAATTTAGACCATGTAAACGAACGCTAACAAACGAACATTTGTGTTCTCACTAGATTCTTTTTAATGAAGAGATAGTCGACACTCTATTTTTTATTATTATATATAAGATACTCTGTATCGCGCGCGTACAAGTGGGACGATAAAGTAATAGTTTGGGGTGACGCCGTGAAGGCGCATCAATTCATTTCATTCAAAAATAAATAAAAAAAAAAAAACAATGAAAGAATGGATCTGTTTTTGTGGTGTTTCTATATAATTTAACAATTTAACAATAGATATTTTCGAAATCCAACTGAACTTAAATAATTGAACATTGTTGTTTTAAATGTCTAACATTTTTTTTAGATCAAGATGGATCAGATCTTTCGGCTATAAATATTTATAAGGAATCCCTTCAATGAGATTTCAAACATAAGATTTCTTATATGGAGAACAATATTGTGATTAAATTTAGTAATTGACAATTAAATTATAAGTTAAGAAGACTAGTTAATACCAGTATTATTTAATAATAAATAATATAAAGTTGAACACAATTATGTGTTTTAAGTTTTAATGGATCAATTTTTTAATTTCAATCCATTTGTTAATTGAAAATCAAAATTTGAAATGTGACATGTTGCCAGACAAGTTGGATTACAATATTACCGAAGGTTCGGATAGAATATTTATAGTAATCCATAGTCCAAAAATGTTTAAACTTTAAATTGGATTCATATATGCAACTTTCGCGCTGGCAGATGAAACTATGCTAAATAATTACAATCATTTTCGTATATAAAATTTGAGGGCAAGACCCTCATCTTTTTATCAAAAAAAATATATATATTACAATCATATATTTTAGAAGCCTTCTGTGTAGAAAATGTAGTTTTCAACTTTAGTACAAACATGGACGCAAGACGAAAGAGATTGACCCTCTATTTAAAAAATATACCAATTTTAATGTTGGGGGAGGGTTGTTATATCCTCGTAAGCAGGGACGGATGTAGCATTTTGGTCAGAGAAATAATTATCGGATTGTAATAAAAAAAAATATAATTCATACTTTCGAAATCTAACTTTCGAAATGTAATTCATACTTTATATCTATTAGGCGTATGAAAAAAGAAAAAAGTTTGATATGAAATATATAGTTCACGTCACCTAAAATTTTCAATGATCTATATTTAACCACTTTTGTTGAAATATCAATTTGCCATGAAAATTAAATGAAATTTGATATATAACCATACGATCACCAATTCATAATCCAGCAAGCCACCAAAATTTTTATGATTTTTAAATATACATTAATCTAAAAATACATTGCCCATATTGATTGCCAAGGGTTCCAAAACAAAAAAAAAGATAGCATTATATGATTTACTCCATGTACTCCTCACATTAAATGGGATCAGAGGATAAGAGGATGCCAATAATTCGTTCAGAATTTTGTGCTCTTGCAAAACAGTATGGTGTGTGGTATCTGCACTACAAGAAAATACGGATCAGCCGGCGCGAAAGAAAGCGTGTCCGTTCGATAAACACGAGCAAAATTAAAACATCGGAGCAACAGAAACTTCAGTAAAAAGTCGTAAAATATTAATACAACTTCAAGGAGCACATGCCTCACACTCTAATTCTCTAGCCTGTTTTAAAAAATATATAGAATTTTTTTTTTAAAAACGCATGTTTTAATGTAATTGACAAATTTTTTCCATCCAATAGTTAGGTCCGAAAAAATTCGGACCAACCGAGTTTTTTTTTTTCGGCCAGTTTCTTTCCAATTTCTCATTAAAGTTGAATTATATGTATAATATGTGTTATATTAGTTTGAATAAATTTGGCACATCCGTGAAAGATATTTTCTACGCAGATATATGAAGTTTGAAAATTTTGCATTTAAATTAGACGTAAATTGATTAATAACATTATTCAAAGCACTAAAATTGCATTCTTGCTGAATTTTATTCGTAATATGTGTTATATCAGTAATTTTTTCTTGAATAAATTTGTCAACATGTGGTGTATTTTAGATCACATCTATGACTTTTCACGATTTTAAATTCACAAATGAAACATAAATAAAATTTTAAAAACGTTACTCAAACAGACTTAAAATGCATTTTAGTGGAATTTTGTATGTAGCAAGTGTTATATCAGTTTCATTTAGCCCAATTAAATTTCTACAGAGAATACATTTTGGCGCATATTCATGAGTTTTGGCAATTTTACAATCGAAATTAGGCATAAAGCATTATTTAACGACACTGGAAAAACATTCGAAGTTGAGTTTATGTATATAAGATTTGGAAATTTTATAGTCATTAATGAGATATACAATGAGTAAAAATATTATTAAAATATTTTATAGATATATTTTAGTTCAATCTTATGCGTAAATTGTGTGTGAAATATATTGAAGCCTATATTTTTAGGTCTGGTGAGGCCCATTCAAAATCTATGAATATAAGCCCATTTGAGTAGGCCCATTATCATTCCTACAATTAGGCCGTTTGATGGGCTTTTGACCCTTATCACCTCGTGTGGAAACCGTGAAGTGCTTAGTCTAGATGTCCGCCGCCGTCCATCGAGGGACAACATGGGAAGAACCATGATTTAATTTCCTACAATCGTCGACTCAACTCTGACCCGTAATTCCATCTTTTCTCTTTCGTCCTTCATAAACTTGAAAATTCTGTATTGCACCGTTAGAACTATAAATTCCGATGAGAGAAAACTTCTCAGCCAAAAAGTTTATACAAGTAACGATTGCAATGGTAGTGTTCTCTGTCGATTCACTAATTATACAGTAGCGGTTGCGCACTTCATATTGAAATAATAGTATTTTCTTAATATTATAAATTTAAATTGTTGGATGTGGTATCATATTAATTTCATCTGCATAAAATATTACAGGATTTTTAAGTAATTAATTTTACCATCTGAATGTTTGAACAATTTATTTAAAATTTAATTGTTATTGATTTGATAACAGAAATATTTTATGCACTATGAAAACGGTAAGAAGAAATATATTTCACATCCACTAAAACATTTTTCTATATAAGAAATCATATATTTAAAACTTGTACAAAAGATATCTGATAAATATTCAGGTTGAAAATTTTAACCTCATTTTTGTAGTTCACTAATTAACAATTACTGGGAAAAAAAAGCACCGCGACTCGTGAGGGCCGTCGTCAACAAATGTTCAAAATACAAAAAACTCTTGGATATATAGGAAAATTATTCCGTTTTAAGAAATATAGCGGCAGTTTGTCCTCCCGATCTGAGATATGAGAAGAGAGAAGAACCACTTCCCTGCTCCCGCTTTTCTGAAGATCACCTGAAATCAACAATCAATCTATAATCTCTCTCGTTCTCAAATTTGAAATTCTCTCCTTTCCTCAATTTCAAACTGCTTCTCCCTTCTCCATTACATTTCAAACGGAGATGAAGAATCGGGGTCTTCTATCTGCGGTTACTCTCTTGATGGTCGCTCTTGCGGCGCTGAGCACTGATGGGGCCACAGTCGCTTCAGACGAGGCTTATGTCACGCTTCTGTACGGAGATCAATTCGTGCTTGGAGCCCGTGTTCTCGGCAAATCGATTCGGGACACCGGGACCACCAAGGATCTTGTAGCTCTGGTCTCTGATGGTGTCTCGACCTATGCTCAGGAACTCCTTAAGGTAATTCATCAATTGGATAATTCAGTGGTATGACATGGGAGCTTGAGTTCTTTCTCTGTAGAGCGGAATTCAACTGAATTCATGAGGAATAATTTTAATTGAAACCATGCAGTGGGTCTTCAGAGAACCTGTCTGGCACATTACTGAATCCTGGATTTGGAAATCTTGTTTCAAAATGAACTGATGTAAGTCTGAAATGGGGTAGCACATACTGGTACAAGGCTGTACCAGTGTACTGAGATCTGAACTCACATACTGAAATTGTGCTGGTCTTTCATATTCTCATAACTTTATCGTACCCAATTATATTACCAGTTGGTTGGGAACAACACCTTCCATATTAGACTTTGAGAACTTTATGTTTATGTAATCATATATAGACTCAGTAAACTCTTTGGGGAAATTAATGCAGGCTGATGGGTGGAAAGTTCAGCAAATAAGTTTGTTAACAAATCCAAATCCAAAATCATCCAGGCCCAAAAGGTTTTGGGGTGTTTATACGAAGCTGAAAATATTTAGCTTGACACAATACAAGAAAGGTAAAATACTATCTTATGTACTAGTCTTCACTTTCTTTTCTGGGAACACTGTTTGTTTGCTATTTTCTTTTTGTATCTGCAATTAACTCTTAACCATAATTGATTAGTTAAGTTCATAAAAGATGATTAATGTGCATCTGACTTCCTATGTTGACTCAACCAAGGCACTTCATAACAATTGCATACTAGCTAGATTCCTTGATGGGTAATTTTTTTTCAGTTCTTCTATTTGGGTACAGTGACATACTTACTTCTTCGTACCAGGTAGAAAAATGCTAATGGTAAGAAAATTTACTTCTTTCATTCTTAATATGAATGCCTGGTTTCATATAGAAGTTGTTGTCCATTGCAGTTGCTAAATTCATGTATTTATTATCTGCGAAATTTGTGTGCATGTGTTTAGGGAGGGGGAAGGAGTTATTAGAAAAATAAAAAACTTTTTTTCAACTGTGATTTTATTCTTCAACTCTGGCTTCTTTGTTTGCAGTTGTTTATCTAGATGCAGATACCATTGTAGTGAAGAACATAGAAGATTTGTTCAAGTGCGGCAAATTCTGTGCAAATTTGAAACACTCAGAACGTTTAAATTCAGGAGTTATGGTAGTTGAACCATCAGAAGCTCTGTTTAAGGATATGATGGACAAGGTTGCTGTTTTGCCATCTTACACTGGAGGTTATTTTTATACAAGTTCCTTTTTTATTTATTCTCTTTTCCTGTATCTTTTTTTTTGGGGGGTAAAATAGTTCCCATGTTGCATTAGTAATGGATGCTGTTATTAGAATAAAAGCCAAACATGCAAAAAAGAAGAAAAAAAGAAATTTCAGATTAATTAAAAAAAGACCAATAGAACAGGTATTTAGTGCTTTGCAAAACTGACTGGCTGGTGGCCGCATATCTGTGGATCATTGGATCTGATATCTTGTACTGATTTCTTGTATATTTGTTGCATTTTCAGGAGACCAAGGTTTTCTCAACTCATATTACTCTGATTTTCCGAATGCTCATTTGTTTGATCCACGTACACCTGAGGATGTTGTGAACTCTAAAGCTGAACCAGAAACACAAAGACTAACAACATTGTACAATGCTGATGTAGGTCTTTACATGCTAGCCAATAAGGTAATGTAAAATATATACAGCCATGAACCCATTATTACTACATGCTTTCGTTTATAAAAGGAAACTTAAAATTTACCAAAACTCTGAATTTATTTGCTGCAGTGGATGGTGGAAGAAAAGGAACTTAGAATCATTCATTACACTCTTGGCCCACTCAAGCCCTGGGACTGGTACACTGCTTGGCTCATCAAGCCTGTCGAAGTGTGGCAGGTAACTAGGAGTACAACGTTTGCTGCCTTCTTTGTTGCATTTAGTGCTATTATTGGTTGTAATCAAGTGCTACTTTGTGTAGGAAATTCGCAATAGAGTTGAAGCATCTCTGCCGGGGACTGGTGGTGGCAAAAACCCTCAGGACCAGCGCACTGTCGCTATTCTATTTCTTCTTCCTTTCTTTATTTTAATCCCCGTCTATTACAGATCTCTCATTCAGGTCAGTAATTCCTGTCATCAACACTGTTGTTATTTGAAGGATTGAAGTAAATCACACTAGTTGTGCCTGAAGCATTAAGTTTATTTTGCATTATGGCTCCTAAGGTATCAGTGTTTCATTTAGGTCAATATACCAGATCAACTTTTCTAGCTTTGCTCCATATTAATAATCTATAATCCAAAACATGGTAACAGCCTCTTGTCAGCAGTAATAAGGGATTACTGTTCCAAGTTGATACAACTAAAAAGTGTCGAGCTCTAAAGGGAGCCTTGTGTACTGTGCTGTCAGTATTCACTGAGACTTTAGTGCTGAGTGTTGTGTTGCTATTTTCAGGCTATGAGGGATTTGTCAGGCCAAGGTACACTTTGTGTTTTTGCCAGACGGCTCTACCACCAGTACAGGTCAGGCACTATCCTCCCTGTCTACTCCTCTGTGGCCACATCCTCATCATCCAGTTCACATCCAAATCAGATGGTTCGTTGGTTTGAGTTGGTACAACTTTGCTTGTTTTCTTTTCTTTTTATCTACAAATTTACAACACCCTGATGTCTTAACTTAAGAAATGTAAAAAGTGTTTAGTATACATAATCTTTTATCGTTTTTCTTAATGATGGGGGCCACTACATTGTAGGAGAAATTATAAAGGGTCCCGACTGGAACTTATTCCTGGATGGATGTGCTCTCACCAAAATAACTTGTATTTTTGTAATGGCAAAGTGCTTGTATAAAATCATGTGGAATCTGTTAATTGAAATAATGCTTTGACGATTGAAATTCATATTTTCATCAGTGAGAGAATTTACAGGTAAAACATCATTGTTGGACATGAACCAACTTAGTAGCACATGAACTGAAATCTTTACATAGAAGTTATTTTTAGAATAATTATATGTCATTGGACAGTCAATAGCACATTTGGAGAGCAGCACAATTATTTAAAGGCAGAACAACTGCAATGACGTTTTTCTCTCCCAATTCATCTATTACAAATCTCTCTCTCATCTGTCTTTCTCTACCTATTTTTATATTTAAAGGGGTAGTGGACTATATAGCTCAGCGAGCAGTGATACCATCTAGTACAACATTATTATGACAGTAGATTCAACTCATTTGCAGTTCACAGACAAGGAAAATGGCAGCATACCTCCTTTGTTCGGCCACATCACATCAGTTGCTTGGTTTGTGTCACTGGGAACTTCACTTGGCCTTGCATTTATGCTCATCCCTGTGCAGGTGACCCCAGGGACAGGCCTTCTGCTGATGTATGAGCTAACATTCACCTCTTTCTTTCTGTTGTTCAATGGATATCTCCGGCTAGTGCAACGCTGGGGCGGTGCAGTAGGAAACCAGGCAGGTTATGATGACCCATCTGGAAAAGGTTCTTTCTGTTTTCATCCTTTGTTTATTTATTATATATGTTTTACGTTGTCCTTGTAGCAGAATTTATTACTACATAGGTGTTTGGGACTGTTACACATAAATTGAATTCCTTTAGTGGAGTCATCAGATTGTTGATTTTGATCCACTTTAAACAGGTCATCAGCGGTACATATTGAACTCTGATGCAATAGCAACTTTGTATTGGATAGTAATGGCACTTCTTGCTATATTTGCCCCATTATTGCCCATTTTATTAGGAGTCTCTTCTCTCTTTGCCAAGTATGCACTCTCTCTCTATCTCTCTCTCTCTCTCTCTCTCACACACACACACACAAGTTTCTGACTTAAAGCTATGAGACCATGCAGCAGCTGTTTATTTCTTTTATGTAAGAGTCATTTTGCCATTTGATTATAGGCTTGGTATAATGGTGGCCGGAGGTGTAGTACTGGCAGTATTCATGGATCATGCTACAGTGTATTTGGCTAAACTAGCATATATTAAGGGCAAGAAAAGCCGGGATCTTGTCAAGTCTTAGTATTTATGATCTTCACTCAGTCTTTCTTGTTTTTAATTTAGTTTCTTTTTTTTGGTGTATTTATTTCGTAATCTCATATCAGTACAATATTTTGTTGTAAGGATACCAAGTCGATGTAAATTCATCAAAGCTGTAGAGAGATTTTGCAAATACGTTGCTTTTTTTGTTTTTCATAGATTGCTGTTACCATTATCTTATTTATTTATTTTTTCTGAAGCTTATGCTGCAAGATTATTTTTACTTTTTGTTGCCTCTTTTGCATCTTGGTAGGAACGGAGCATATCCGACGGGAATCGGACCAAAAATTTGGTTCAATGAGTAAATCGACCATTCAATGACTTTGGGTGCGATTCCGTGAAGATCTCTTTAGGAAAATGTGAATAACTTATTTTAATCTTAATGATTGTGAAGAAATCTAAATATGAGTTTTAATGCATAGAGATTTATTATAGTTAAATAGAATCGTTGATGAGAGATTAAATGGTTCATAATAAAAGAATTACACAGTGTTTCAGAGAATTCTCTCTAGAGAATGTGGATTTCAATCACTTTAAGGTTCAACTTAAATTTCACTCTATTGGTAAATTTGAAACTTGTTGAGTCATAAGAATTGAAGATCTAACAGTAAATATAGTCAAATTTGATTTGATGGGTGTCAGACCACCACTCTCTCCCTTACTCAGGGCACGCGCCATACTTGGTAGTGGCGCGCTCATTTTTTTTTTTTTTTTTTTTTACGAAACGCGCGCATCGCCGATGGCCGTTTCCATTTTTTTTTTTTTTTTTTTTTTTTTTTTTCAGTTTCCTTCTTATATATACCGAGATGGAGTCGCTGCGCTGGGTATGGACGAAACGCGCACCGCGCGTGGCGCGTTTCATTATTTTTTGAAAAGAGGAGTGGCGCGCCGCCATTCGTATATTTGACGGTTTTCACTCTTATTTTTAACAATATTAATTTACTAATAATTATTTTCATTAAAAACTGAAGAGGAGGGGAGGGAAGAGATGATCAAGCTATTCAAATCATGTTTACTGGCTTCACAATTTAAAATTTTGAAGGGTAGTCTGGATAAGAGAATGAGAGGAGATGAGTCAAGACACAATAACTTCTACACCCCAATTTGAAGAGTAGCTCTCCCAATCCCTCCTTTCCCCTCTTTTCTGGAGCAAGAGATGAAGTATCCTCTGATTATTACAGTAATCATGTGCATCGGGCTCTTGTGTTTATTCTTGTTGTTTCTATAAATATATATATTGCATTTTAATAATATATTATTTTGTTAATAATTTAAATCAGTGTAGCAGTATTGCTGCAAAGAATTTGTGGCCTTGTGCAACGCACCATGAATTGAAATTAAAATTCCAGATTCCAGACCGAATTCGTTTTGGGGATGCACCCTGTGTTCAATCAGAGGTGGGTCCCATTTGACAGGCAAACATTTATTGCTAAATGCTAATGTGGCCTGGCCTGGTTCCCAATTTTTAAATAAAGCCCAATTCCAACAAATAAATTCAATCTGCCGGAATCATCTCTCTATTTCTGTTATCACTGTTGTCACTTGTTTGCTCTAGCTATCCGTTTTCTCCATCTCTTCTGGGCTGCCACTTATATCACTAAGGTTATACTCCCGAGTTTTTTCTGTAATGATCTCACTGTCACCTCCCTCACCTCGTACAAGACTTCTTCACTCCTACTCCAACTCTCCAAGCACCGCTGTGCTCCTCCCCGTTCTCCCACTCATATGCAGAATCACCAGGAAGCTGCCTGCTAAAAAACAAGATAATAGAGAACTGGGGTGACCTTTCTCCTCATATGCAAAAAGAATCTCCGGCCTATGTGCAAAAACATCGACCCAGAGACAGAAACCAGCAATAATATCGAGGTAGAGGATGCTACTGCAGAGCTAGAGAACAGCCACAACACCAGTGACATGTCGTTGCCGGTTGACATTGACTTTAGCGAACAGAATTCAATCATTGAACAACAGCAGCTACAGCAGGAAGAGGAAGAACAACAGCACCAGAAACAATCACTGCTGGATGACAAATGAAGTCATACCAAACTACCTTCACTTGTGGCCAAAATCCATGAAGAAAGGGAGTCGTGCAGGGGACTAATTTGTGCTGGCACGCCAGCCACCGCTCTCTGATGTGCCTCAGCCAATGTCCAGTGCTAAGGAAATCTTTGCTGACCTGTCGGCTGTGAAGGGTTTGCAGGAGTGGCAGTTATTGCAGATTTACAATTCTCTCACTGAGGATGAAAAGTTCGAGTCATTTATGGCATCACTGAATCATCTCAAGAGACCCTGGATACTGATGCAGATTAGAAAATGAGTCCACTTTATTTGAAAAAGAAAATGAGTCCACTTATAATATGTTTTGGCTGAGTTTATTTTGATCTGATGCGGAATAGAGTATTTTAGGTAGTTTAATTGCTGTTTGGGTTGAGCTTGGTGGTTTTAACTTGGTTTTGAAGCCCGTATTATTAAATATGATATATAATACTTGCTAGCATAATCTCCCAATCAGAAGTAATTTAGTTTCTCCATCTTGGTCTCTAGTGATTGATTATCTTATGACTATCAGTCAAAAGCACATACAAGAGGTTGTATCAAGCAATTGAAGTTCACTAAGCAGCACAGAGGTTAGTAACAAACATTATTTTCTAGATGGATGAACCAAGTTTTTATTAAACATTGTTATGTGTCATAAACTATATTATCAGAAATTCAGATTCTAATGTTGTAGCCAAATCTGACCGTGCAAGAAACTGATGGTACTCTCTGCTTGGAAAGGTAGGCCTACCTGAATAAACCTGAAGCCTTTTCTTATCTTGGATGGTCTTGGTGGGTAACGTTTCTCTCAGTTGAGACGACCAACTACCAATTGGAAGAGCAATTATTTTCATCTAATTTTCTTTTTTCCAAAGCTAGATGCATCTATAAAAGCAAGAAATTATTTTCTGATTTATTTTTCATTCATCTGATTGGTGTGTATCTTCTAATTGAAGCATCTGGGGCTGGTTGGCATCAAACTTCTAATAATTTATTTTTCATATATCTGGTTGCAATGACTGGAATAACCGCTTGCTCCAACAACATCTGACTTCTGCCTCCTAGGGATTTTCTGTGGCCATTGGACCGCGGAGATTTCTGTTGAAGTCCACTGCAGCCTCTAACAACACTTTAGAAGGCCTAGCTGGGCCCTGCTCCTTCTGCCCATTACCCAGACTCCTTCTGTCTTCTGCATTGGATCCGCCCTGTTTAAATTTGAATGTGGCGCTAACGGTCACCAGCCATTTTATTTCATCTGGCGCCAGCTCTAACCCTGACACTGTCACACTGGTTATCATGTATATTCTAATTTATTGATTTGCAGTAGCAATGCAAGTGTTCTTTTTTAAGGCAGACTATGGATTGTTTTTTCTATTGAAATATTGGTCTATTACAGGGTCCATTATGCAATTATTAATGTGAACTTGTTGGTCAATGCCAGGTCCAAATGTTACCAGACTAGTACTCAGTTTATCATTTCACAGTGCTTATTGGTGTTCATTTATTACATAACTTTTGTAATTTGTAATTGTAGACCAATTCAATTTCTCTCTGAGGGATACAGCATGGGGATATGCAGGGTTCATTAGAGTGGAGGATTTTATGAACCCTAATAATGGATATGCCATCAAAGGAACATGCACATTTGAAGCATCAGTTAATGTTTTGGGTTCCGCAAATGATTGTGCATAGCAAAGAGACATACAGTATGTGGGGCTGTAGCCTGTAAGTGATGTATCCTCTTAGTAGCATGATTTTTGGTTCTAATATAGTTCGAATTATTGGGTAGTCGTGCAGTTTTCTTAAGAGTTAAGTAGCTTCTTTATCTACTCTTTTCTTTTCAATTTGATACAAGTTGAGGATTTGGTCCCCCTTTTATCTTTCTAAAGACATTGTCACATTGTACTGCTTTATATCAAGTAGATGCTTTCATTAACATTAAACTTCATCTCCTACGAAGAAGCTGAGTTTGCGCCTTCATAAACTGAAATGCAGGTAATAGCAAAGAACATTCACATGAAAGTATGCGGATCTATCTTAATTTGCTGAGATCTATCATTTTAAAGCTCTTTTGAAATTTCATGAGTGAATACAATTTTAATGGTTATTTTCTAGTCAATTGATGTTTAGTTACAGTGTATCTAATATGTTAAAAAAATATGTAATAAAGTTTGTGGACTCTAATACTCTATATAATACTAAATTATGTATTTCATAAGTTTTTTTAAACGTTAAACTAAAATAAATATAAAATAATATTATAATTCGCACAAAAATTACAGCAAAAATATAAAATAGATCATTTTACGTATTTTTTTAGAGAAGTTGCATATAAGCCACAGGTTTCTATTAAAACCATAAGCAAAGAGTTTAAAAGACGATAAACATCAAACATCTGGTGTTATAGCCTCATAAGTACATATAAAAAACCTACCAAGCTAATATCAGCAAAGAAACCACTTAGATTCTAATTAACATCCAGAGTCGATCTATATGTATCTAACCTAAAGTAAGCATCACACTACTAAAAACAACACTTTAGCCCCAAACAAAAGCAAAGATAACAGTACTGAAGAACCAAGCTGCCAAAATACAAGTTCAATCTTCCCCTACACAGCAATAAGAGACATAAAAACAAACATATCCCAAAATAACAAAATCAAGAAGAACCAATTGTCAACAGTTTTGTTTATTCCTCATCCAAACATGGGAGTGCTGATCACATGAATCCAATCTTCCACGACCTATTTTTCCTCCACGATAGGCAAAGCCGGAGGCGCCTCTACCTGTGTCTACCCCTGAGGCAAGATTAATGTAAGTCGAAATAATTGAGATGTATTTCTAACTGTACATCAAAAAGTTGCTAAGTTAACAATTCTAAAACCTAAAGAGCGAAATGAGGATGGGGAAGCCTCTCTGAAATACATTGCCCATAGCACCCAACATACCACACTTCTTACCAATTCGACTAATTTTTATCTTTCAAAGGATACAACAATCTAACGTCTACAAATCGTCAAGAGAAGACCCCTTAAATGTAAAAGAATTATGTATTAAAATCCAATTCCATAAAACTTGAGTTACATTATATAAAATAAATAAATGATTAACATCATCATAATTACCATAAAAAACATAGGAGGTATCTCCCTGCCATCCTTTTTTTTAATTGATCCTTAGTAAGAACCTTTTTTTCCTAAATAACCACATGAATATCTTAATATTAAGAGGAAGTCTAAATTTCCATACTATATTATACTCATGAGTAATGACTCCATCAAAATTCAGTCATTTATAGAGGGAATGAACTGAGAATGTACCAGAGGGGTGCCACCTTCCAGATATTGAAATCTCGAGTAAGAGGAAAAAGTTGAACAGAAGCTAACTCAGTCCTAAGATCGTTCCATTCAAGTGAAAAAAACACCAACTAATTATCTCTTAAATTCTATGTGTAAAGGATCATTAGAAAAAGCATTACAACAGTAATATTAACATCAGAAATTATAGAAAATAGAAGAGGATAAACACAGTATAAAGCACAACCATTGTGTCATCTGTTAATCCAAAACAAAACTGAATGTCCTGATCCTAATTATTTATTAAAACCTAAATTTATCAAATCTATATCTTTAAGAATTTTTTTTCCAAAAGAGGAGGCATGAATAATAAAATTAGAATATTTAGCATCTAAAATATCTTTTCATTTCATCCCATGACTGAGAGAATCAACATATCTAACTAACCATTTAGCTAATAGAGAAGTATTCATATTTTTTAAATCTAGCAAATCCAATCCTCCTTGAGATTTACTCTTACATACCACATCTCAAAATACTAAATGATATTTTTTTTCTTCATAGAATTTCCTGCATACCAAAGGAATCGTTTCCTAATATTATTAATTTCATTTCTAACGTGAATGGGCAATCGATAAATTGACATTCAATACAAGGGAATTGCTGAAATAACAGAATTTAAGAAGTAACTCTACCACCAATTTATAATAATTTTCCCTTCCATCCTTAGAGGTTTTTTTTTTCCCAAAGCAAACCTTACCCAATACCCACATCTGAATTCACATATGGGCCCTAGAATATTACTTGTGAATTTCATTTAACTGTTGGGATCGTAATGCCTATCCACTCGACCACTCCACACGGTACGTACCGTACATTATTTTTAAAGGATATATACCAAGTCCACATGTCCTGACCTGAATTTCTATTGTCACTATCGAACCAAATCTCCAATTTATTTTATTTTATCGAGATGCATCCGTTCTAAATGGAGGGCGCATTGTCAATTCGTTGTCGTCATAAAAAAATTTCAATCTGAAAGGAGCACAGATGATCAATTTGCCGTAAATATCCAATTTTAAATTAACATTATCGACCTATTTAACATATATATAATCACTTTGAACAGGAGATAAAAAAAAAAGGTTCACATGCATTGAAAAGAATAAAATAAGAGCAGATACGCACCCTCCGGAATCCAGTATACTGGCAGGAGAGTTGACATCTTGATTAATTTTTTTTTAATTACCCTGATAAAAATTTTGTATATTTTAAAAAAATAAAAAATATATATTTATGCTGAAAAAAATTGAAATTTTGACGCCCTAAAAACATTTATTTTGTTAAAGCTAAAGTCTGCTCCGCCCCCTCTAAATCTCATGAAAAGGGCAATATAATGGTTTTCTTTTTCTTTTTCTTTTTCTTTTTCTTTTCTTAAACAAAAGAGAGATATTTCACATCACGATTCACGAGTGCAAATTAGTCCTAGATCCAGATGGCAGCATCCAGTCTTTACCGTCGGAGGAAGGGGACCAACGCTGTTCCTATCAGTACCATAATATATATATATATATATATATATATAACATATTACCTACCTTATTGTTTCCATTGTGATAATATATAGGGTCCGACTGAAATCACGGTTTGAGAGCAAATCTCTCAAGAAAATTTTGTCCATCTATATTTTAATTTTTGACAAAAAATATATTCTCTATAACTATTTTTTATTTTCAATAAAAAAAATATATCTATCTATATAAGTTAGTCAGATAAATAAGTGAGGTATTTATATAAGTGAGTCAAAAATTTAAATAATTAAATATTTATATAAATGATTCATATATTTATATAAAGTGACTCATATATTTATATAAATTGTCAGTTAAAAACTAGTAAGAGAGAGAAAAAGAGTCTTGAGAAATAAAGTCACATAAGAGAAAACGGCAAATATTATATGAGCTGTACAAGGAAATGTGTGTGATAGATGAGATTAAAAATTCTCGAGAAACAAAAAAAAAGAATTAGCATTTTATATATGTGTATCATGTATTTAGATAAATAAATTAAATATTTAGATAAGTAAATTATATATTTATATATGAAAATGACAAACATCACACGATTATATGGAAACGTATGGAAATTTTCCATAAAGGATGAAAGAGTGAGAATGAAAAGATTTTCTCTAATATATATTACCTAGCATCCGACATACATGCATTGTTATCTAAAGAGGGACCGCTGAGATGCAACTTGATGTATGGAACCTATATCCCATTTGCACTTAAAGAAAGTAGGAAGAGATGTTTACCCGGCGCTAGTTTTTATTGAGTTTTTATTTTATATGTCATTTATTATTTTTTATTTCAACATTGGAGATAATGATTTTTAATTTAGAAATCAAATCTGAGAGTTTTCAATTTAGAAACTCATTTCTAAACGACCCTAAGCACAAAATTTGTCCCATTTAAGACATGTACTATGGGCAAGAATTAAATGAGATCATGCTGGTCCCTCCTTTTCAAGGGATGGGACGAGATGAAAACAGGATGGGGGATGGGGGCATTGGGCAAGAGACAAAGGCCACAAGGGAGCATGTATCTCTAAAAAAAATGACAAGGGAGATGTACAGTGAATAATGGTTCCAATCTCTACAAGAATACGAATAGTGGGGCACCTACCAGAGCCACATCCTGATTCGGTCCTATCAGAAGTGTCCCGTGCCCGTTAACATTGCACAGAGAATTGACGAGTCGTCAGAACAATCTCTCTAGTCTCTATCTAGTGAGAAGTAAAAAAAAGCATTGATTGAACGCTGTAACAGGATCAAATCCGAGAGGTGCGTACCTTATCTCCAACTTTTTTGTTTTTTCCACGCCGATTTTGGCGAGGTTCCACGTGACAAGTGCGCACCAATCTCTGTTACAATAGCTGGTCACTAGTCACCACTCACCACCGAACACCTCAAGCAAAATAAAGAGATAAAATCATATCAAATCAACAAGTGCGCTGCTGCTCCACGATTCCTCACCTGATTTACTTTTTAAAATAATATTACCCAAATTCGTTGCATCTGCACTAGATATTTGTTATGTTATTCGTAATCATATCTCATATCTAAGCGTAGCTTTTCATTTTTTTAATGATTAAAACGTCTTTACTGATGTGGATTAATATTTTAAAAAAATTACGGTTTCAAATTTGATTAATTTTATTTTCTCTTCATTTTATTTTTCATTTTTTACATACATTAATGAAAAGTTTAGAAAAATATTATCCATCAAATAACTCAATAATCAACTATTTAAAGATTTTTATAAAAAAAAAACTATCTACTTACTATACAACTATTTAAAAAAGAAAATTAATTATATTTTACATGATAAATTAATTTTATTTGTAAATTTATATTTTTTTTATAATTAATTTAGACTTAAATTATATCTAAAAATATATATTATTTATTTATAATAAAAATATATAAGTATTTTTAAAAGTATATAAATTTACATAATGGATGAATTTTATTGTACTTAATAATTTCTTTCATTTTGTTATTTGCAAAACACAATTGAATTTAACAAATTCTTTTAAGATATTTATGTAGATGCTTTAAGGAATACAGGCGCAGATGATCAAGACTGTTGAAGAAGCTTCAATAAAGATATATCATCATAATCATATAAATATATAATTCAAAAACTTATGTTTCTTCATATATATTCCAAGGAAAAAGGTCTATGTCACAGTAAACTGTTATAATGATTACCTAACCGTTATGATATTTCATAATTCCACACTCAAATTTTTTTTCAAGTTTTTTGAAAGAAAAGACATCACAAAATTAACAGAATGTATCGTTATGTAACGATACATGAAGCGTTAAACGCTTCAATAACATTCAACGATTCATTGAATCGTTATAATGATTTTAAAGTATAATATACCTTGTCAGAGTTTGATCAAACTAGTCAAATCGTTATTAACATTTTATAAAATGTTCAACGTTTCATGTTATCGTTATAACAGTTCATCCTTAAAAATAGCTTATTTCTTAAAAAGAACTCAAATGATTCTATATCTTCAAATGTTGCTTCTATTTCTAGATGTAAGGGTGTTGCTTCAAAGCTAAATTTTAAATTTTTACTACTATATCTAGTTGTATGTACTAATCTTTTAGTTCTTTTAAGTTTTTCTTTCTTCGTATTTGCTTCCATAAAACCTAATATTACTTTTTCTCCTTCTCTACACATTATTTTTTTTTCTGAGACGTGTCTATATAAATTAGTATCTTAGGAAACATTTATTTTTATATAACAATTTAGGTTTTAAAATTATCTATGTATTGATATATGTCTAAAACTTCTTCTAATTCAATATTGTGTACCTCTTGATTTTTATTGAATAATTTACCAACGAATTTCTACTTCTGAATTTCAGAATTTCTCCATCTCTTAATGCAAAGATATCACTATATTTTGTTTTTTCTTATTATTTTTGGATAAACTAGTATTGTAGAAAATATATTTACTAAATCATCTAATTCTTCATTAGATTAAATCTTTCAAGCTGTATTTTAAATAAAAATAATGTTCTTCTTCTTCTACCAATTTAACTATGATATCTTCCTCTTCTAATGTAAGAAATGCATTTTCAGCAAGTATTTTCCCTAGAAATTCTGGAAATATATTCTTCTCTTCGAAAATCAAATATTAATTCTAGTTGAAAGTTTTATCTTAGTATGTTATAAACTTGATCACTTTTATTCCAGGAAAATCCTAAATTTTTAGATGACTGTGTAGAAGTTTTTCTAAAATAATAGCAAAAGTTTTAATTAGAAATTTAGAATATTTTCATAATAAGTACAATTTCGTAAGTATGGAGAGGATATAAAATACTTCTATTTCTAAATAATATCCAATCCATTTTTTTCGTAAAATTCTTTCCAATACTTATTTATCATAAGAATTAAAATGAGTGTTGCTTATAGGAAGAACATTGCTATAATACCACTACAGACTATTGAAATCATAATTTTTTTCTTCTTTATAGACTTGTAGACTCGATAGAACTATAGACCCTTCGGATGTGTTTGGATGGTGTAGAATAGTACTGTTTTGGGAATAACACTATTATTCTTGGGTTAGTAATTATTCAAACACAAAATTGAAATCGAAAATAGCAGCAGAACAACGCTAATTCGCTAATCCATAGAAAACATTGGATTAGCGGGTTAGCGTCCATAAGAGTAGTGAAAATAATAAAAAAACATTTTTTTTCATTTATATTAATATGAAATAGTATTAAATTAATATTATTATTAAATGAAATACTAAAAAGTAATTAATAATTTTAACTATTCTCTCTACTGTTTTTACGTTTTTATCCAAACAATATTTTACTGATCCGAAATAGTAAAAATTAACATTTTTCTCATATTTTCCAAAATATCACTAACCTCACACTATTTTCAACCACTCATCCAAACAACGTTATTCTTACACTAATTCTTTCACCATTCAAACCCACCTTCGTTTCCCATCTGCAACAGTAAATCGGATGCTGGCTCGCAGTCGCAGCTCGCTCAAAGCAGCGATATACCGATCCTTTTTACAGTTGCTACAGTCACGCGTGCTATAATACCAAATTTTGGAGACTCACACTGAAATGGAGTTTGATAACAATTACAATCTGTATCACTATCCGTCACTTGTTTTACAAAAATTATGTATTTTAAACGATTCTTGTGAGAGGTTTTATATGAGTTGGGTTATACTACATAGCACGGATCGTCCGTATTATGGATCAGTTTTTTGATCTCAAAGTCTAAATAATTGATTAAACCGATCAAAATGATTTTCACATAAATATCTAGTTTGAAATCAAATTTTATATTTTTAAAATATTTTTGCTTTTCTTAGATAGTTAAAAAATTACTTAATTTAATTATTATGAGTCATCCAAAATAAATGATTTCTCGAAAGCAAGAAAATATCGTCATTAATGCTATTTCAGATAGTTCGTAAAACTACTTAATTATTAAGTATAGAATGAACTCAGCAAGAATTTTTAGTCATAAAGCAAGAGAGGTTGACTAATGAACTCAACTTTCCAAAAAAATATTATATATTCACTTTAGTCCTTATCCTTCTCCCTTTTGAACCTTCTCATTCACCCACCTCTTTCTTTCATTATTCTCATAATTCTCTCTTTCGATCTCCTATATTACATTTTAAAAATTATATCCTCTCTTTAGACAAAAATAACCTTATGTTTACTTATATTTTATCAAATAAAAAAATTGAAAATTTGAAAAAATAAAAATTTGTAAAATATATATTTATATATATATATGTATGTATATATATATATATATATATATATATATGTGTGTGTGTGTGTGTGTGTGTATATATATATATAGTAAAGATACGCGTGAGCTTAAGCTTACGGAGGCCTTCCGTGAGCTTAACTCAAAAAAGTATATCAAATCATCTTTAAATTTTAATTTATTATACTTATTAAATTCTTTATATGAAAATCTTGTGGGATGCAAAAATTTGGAGTGTTTTGAATCTTTTAAGTCATGATTTTTAATTTTTGAAAATCAGCTCTAAAAATAATAATAAGATATTCAATGTTTGAACATCATTTTTAAAAATAAAAATGGTGAATTAAAAAGCTCAAAACACTTTAAATTTTTGCATCCCACAAGATTTTCATATAAAAAATTTAATTAGGATGATAAATTAAAATTTAGAGAAGATTTGATGTACTTTTTGAGTTAAATTCACGACATCTTTACTATCTCTCTCTATATATATATATACAAAAATAGATTGTGCAACAAAGAAACTTTAAGATTTTAAAGTTTTTTTTAGACCCCTGCATAACCCTTCTTATAATAGAAAAGCTTTTATTTTTGTGGCAGAGTGACTTTCTTTTCTATATTGTGATGTTTTGATGTATATTTGTAAGAGACATTTATAGTTTTATACAACTTTGTTTTAAAAGATATTATATTTAATAAATCATATTTTAAATAATAAATTAAATTTATTTATAAATTTTTATAATTAATTTAGACATAAATTATATTTAAATAAAATATGTTATTTATTTCTAATAAAAAAATATATATTTTTAAAAGTATAAAAATTCGGATGGATTTTTTTTAATTATATTAATAAAAGAACAAAGGATTTATTCATTTGATAAGTTTGATATAGAAAATTTACGTAAACAACACCCTGACCGGATAATTCGGACAAAATTGGATGTAGAAAATTGAGACGGAGAAGTGAAAGTAGCAGATTTGAATGAATATAAATCAAGTGGAGACCGCAAAACCACGGAGTTTTCCATTGGGGACCTGATTTGAGCTGGTGCTTTCCTCTTTGGTAAAAGTTTATTAATTATTACTTCATAGCAGCCAGCCATTAATACAAGCTCTGCTCCTTCCTTTGTACTGGTTTGTACTTTTATTTTTCTCCTTTCGTCGGCGCCAAGCGTAGTGCCTCGACTTTCGCCCAGATCAGCACACGTTTCCATATATTTTGGGATCACGTGCTCTCTCCATTATATTAGATTAGGGTTAAACTAAATTAATTCGGTAATTGATCTTTCTTTAGTATAGCCTTCTTAAGGATTTTTTAATTTCTTTTTTCTTTAGAGAGTTCGATTTCGTTGTTAGGTTTGAATACTAAAATAAAATCTAGCAAGTCGTGTTCTGCCTTTCTATCTCGTCCTTTTCTCGGTTGACTCTTCGCCTGTTTTTTTTTTTTTTCCTTGAGGAAGTGCGATTGATTTAATTTGTTGTTTTCATTGAAAAAGTTCCATCGATTTGTTGTTTTTGAAGTGCTTCTTTCATCTCCACTGAGAAACAAGGAGCGTTTTTCGTTTTTCTCAACTTTGCCAAATGGGTATCTGAAATTGAGTTAAATTTGCTGTAAAATGAGTGCTGATTCGAAAACTATAGTATGGTTTAGAAGGGATCTGAGAATAGAAGACAACCTGGCTCTGGCCTCTGCCGCAAAGGCCGGTAGTGTAGTTCCAATTTTCATCTGGTGCCCATGTGAAGAAAACCAATTCTACCCCGGTAGAGCCTCTAGGTGGTGGCTCAAGCAGTCTCTATCAGACCTAGATCAAGCTCTCAGGTCTCTCGGCACACCTCTTGTGGTCATAAAAGCTGAAAGCACACTTGCGGCTCTGTTACAATGCGCTGGTGCAGCTGGGGCAACTCATGTAGTGTACAACCACTTGTATGGTATGTCAAGAGTTCAATCTTTCTGCTAGTTTGATTCAAATTGAGATTGTTCATACTATGATTTGTTGATTAATTTGTTCTCATGTACTTTTCTGGATAACTCTATAAAGGAAACCAACCCACTGTACTGGGTCCTTGAGTTATCATAAATTACAATGTTTTAAAATGGTTTTCTCATGTCAGTTTGCTTTATTCTAAGAATTGCTGAAAGATAGGACTTGTAGCTTTCTGTACTGTTTTCAATTACATGTTAAAAGAAGAAATTTGAAAGGCATTGATAATTTGTCATTTCTATGACTTTATTTGGGCTTTACATTTTTGTTTGTGTCAATAAGAATTCAAGTTGAACATTGCTGATTTTTTTCACTTGCTTTACATAGTTTCTCTTCTGTTGTATGGAGCATTTTGAAGTTTGAACTGTTTTATTACTGGGAAGTAGAAGGATTTTAGCTATGTGCATTTATTATTTGTTTAGTAGTGTATTACCATCATTACTTTTGCCGAAATAAGAAGTGTTAAATTGGGTGTGATGATTCAGGAGGTTTCTGACATAACTAGCCAATTTAGTTGTTAACAATAGATTTTATTTTAGTTTTGGAAATTAGTGTAAATTTCTGGTACACAATTGGAAACAAAGAAATTTTCCCTGTGCTATTTGCAAACTAGTTGATGGAGTGTGATTTATTTGGAATATTTTCAGTAACATAATCTCTTCTTGTTGCTATGTTGGCTTTTTCAGATCCAGTTTCGCTAGTAAGAGATCATAAAGTAAAGAGCGAGCTCCAAGCCGTCGGCTTGTCAGTGCAGAGCTTCAATGCTGATTTGCTTTATGAGCCTTGGGAGGTTTATGATGTAAATGGCATCGCCTTCACGACATTTAATGAATTTTGGTTAAAATGCTTGGATTTGCCAGTTGACCTTACTTCACCTCTTCCACCGTGGCGATTAACACCAGTCTCAGGTACAAGTTGTGTACTCCTAGGATATGTGATTGGTGTTTGTTCTAGTAAAATGTAAATAAGAAGTTATAGTGTATCAGTACCAGTGCTGCATTTTGTGAGTTCCTTTTTTTCTTGGTGTGTGCTATTCAACCTCAATTAGCTATGCAACTAGGTGCCAAATAAGTACAATGGTAATATCCAGTAGTTGCAGGGAAAAAAAGAAGAAGATAAAGATACAGTTTCAATAAAAGACTTAGACTAGGTAGAAATCCTTGTTCCTCGTTCATTGAGCTATATTTTGAATCTCCAAAATATCATGTTAAAATATATTTTGTAAAATTTCAGGGATAGAAAACATCCAAAGCTGTTCAATTGATGACTTAGGCCTAGAAAATGACCTTGAGAAATCTAGCAATGCGCTATTCAGCAGAGTTTGGATCCCTGGGTGCCGCAATTCTGACAAGCTCTTAACTGAATTCATCGAGGGGCATTTAAGGGAATACTCAAAAAGTCGAATGAAAGTGGATGGTAGCAACACCTCTCTCCTCTCCCCTTATCTCCATTTTGGCGAACTCAGCGTGCGCAAGATCTACCAAACTGTACGAATGAAACAGATACAGTGGGCACAAAAAGAGGAAAATGCTAATATTGAAGAGAGCATAACCCTATTTTTACGCTCCATTGGTTTAAGAGAATATTCACGGTACTTATGCTTCAACTTCCCTTTTACTCATGAGAGGTCCTTGTTGGGGAATTTACGGCATTACCCCTGGAGGAATGATCAAGCGGAATTCAAGGCATGGAGGCAGGGTAAAACGGGCTATCCTCTAGTGGATGCAGGTATGAGGGAGTTGTGGGCCACTGGGTGGATGCATAATCGGACCCGGGCTATCGCAGCAAGTTTTTTCGTGAAGGTTTTGCTGCTACCATGGACGTGGGGAATGAAGTATTTCTGGGATACCCTTCTGGATGCAGATTTGGAGAATGATATCTTAGGTTGGCAGTACATATCAGGCTCATTGCCCGATGGCCATGAACTGACCCGTTTAGATAGCCCTGAGGTATATAACTTTGTTACATTTCACTTTGATCGACGGAATTCTGTCTTGCACCATTTTGGTCCTAAACTTCATTTTATTTATTAAAATTAAAAGGTGGATGTAGATCAATCCTAGTTTGCATCCACTTGAAATAATCATGTTTTAGATTGGAATATGTATCACTCAAATGGTCTACTCCATATTAGCAATTGCTTGTGCTCATCGTCCTTTCAGAACTTAAATTATGGTTCCGACCAAAGAATGTAAAACAAATGTTTGGATGAAAATGGAGAACTAAATTTCCAGTGATAAAAATAGGATGTGGATAAGTAGCCTATTTTCTTTGGAGGTTACTTTGTTCCGAATGTTGGTTTCTGAAAGCAAGCCATGAGGATAGGAATGGTAAAGTTCAGTGTTTTGGTGCTGAATTGTTCAAATATAGGCAGAAATCTGTGAGTGTCGTGTAACTATCTTCTGGACTTTTGTCCACTGAAAATATTACCTCCATTTCTGATTGAAGCTCATGTGTACTTCCTTGGCTCACCTGGTACCTGTAAATAGTGGATTACACTGAGAAAAAGTCTCATAATAATTTTTAATCGACCTTTATTAATGCAGTATCTGTGTTATGTTTCAGGTCCAAGGTCAAAGGTTTGACCCAGAAGGGGAGTATGTCAGAAACTGGATCCCAGAATTGGCACGCGTGCCAACTGAGTGGATCCATCACCCATGGGATGCACCAAGATCTGTGCTTGCAGCTGCAGGTGTTGAATTGGGATTCAATTACCCCAAACCTATTATTGACCTTGTGAGCGCACGGGAGCGCCTTGATGATTCTGTCTCCACCATGTGGCAGCTAGACCGTGCTTCTAAGCTTGCCGCACTATCATCTGATGAAGTCGTTGCAGATAATTCAATTTATTTCAAAATTGATGAAAATGTTGATAATAATGTTCTGGATATACCAAGAGTAGTGGTCAGAAAGGAGGGGTCTTGTGTGAGTTCATCTCTGGATCAGAAAGTGCCTTCTTTGAATAACATATTGAGAGAAAAATTGAAAACTGGTAATAATTATAATAATAATGGTGGTAATGATGATACTGGGACTCGATTGGAGAGGAATAGACAAGCAAACCGAATGGAGAGTTCAATGCCTGAAGAGGATGTAGTCTCGACAGCTGAGTCACCAGCTGGTCGTAAGCGAAGTATAGGTGAGAGTTCTTATGCAGTTCCTAGTGCTAATTTATCTCTGTCAGATGGAGATCAAATGGAGGAATGCGTGCATTTTGATGCTTCAATGCAGGACTTAAAGGTATCTTGTGATATCAATTTTGTTTTATTTTGGTACTTCTTTTGAAAAAAGAAAAACTGTTCTCAGATAATCATAATGTTGTTTGATATTATGGATTAGGAGGAATATGATACACAAGGCGAAAGCAGCTTTAGTGGTACAAGGCCACAGAAAAGGTCTGGTTAGTTCTGAAACTATAGAACCTTATTTGTACAGTAATCACGAGCTTATTATTTCCATTTTGTTCCGATTAGAAGCGTCCTTGTTTTGCAATTTTGCATCTTTTTTTTTTTGTTTCTTTTTGGGTGGATAATAAACTTGATGCTAATTTCTTTTATATCAAATATATAACCTTGTTTTTTTTGTTCCTGATGAAAACAACTATCATACTTCTTCACAAGTTCTTACATTTTAATAACACGTACTTTCTGAAGCAATTTTTTTTTATTTGTGATTGAGAGGAGATTCATCAATACTAGATTGAATTCAGAATATTGATAACCACCGAACTTAATTTTTAATCTCAAATGTTTGGTATCCTTTATGCATATTATGTAAATCAACTGTTTTTATCAAATGTTAAATAGCACTCGAATTGTATTAAATATGGCGCACATTCAATCTAAATGGTCACCATCTACGTACAGGACTTATTCTGTTGTCTTAAATTTCTTCAGCTCGATATAGAAACGGTTATTCAATTTATCAAGTTATTGTATGCATCTCATTTGTCAATTTGATAACTTCTCTATTTTTGAAGAAAACAAAGTTTTTGTGGTTTTAGTGACTTAGGCTCTGCTCCATAGAGGGTTGTGGGGTGGAAAGAAAAGAGAAAGCGGAGAACTATCCCTCGTAACATCTCGCTCCTGGGTTCATATCGCGGAAGGTAAGAGAGGGTGTAAGAGGGATTGTTGTATTCATTTCTGAATTCGTTCATCTTCAATTTGGGGTTAGAAATTTAACCCTCTTCATTCTCTGTCGCTTTCATTCTATTATTTTTTATTCTACTCTGGATTCAGGAGCACAACTTTAGTTGCTTGTATTGCTTGATTTCTTCATTACGGCCCTTGTTAGGCCCACAAACTGGCACAAACTGATGACAAAGCGCTATGCTCTCAATAAGTAGAGACTGAATTCCTATCCGGATCAGACTTTTCTACCAACTGAAAATGTGCTTAAACAGCTTTGGATAAAGTACATATGTGTAATTTGTATGATTGTATCAATTAAAATGAAATTAAACCATCCGCTTCATGTCAATCTCGATCTGCAATGATTGGAAAACCAACTGCCATGAAACGAGTTTATTCAAGATTAATTTCTTCAGTGACGAACTGATAATTATAATTGCTTTTCAGAGAAGGATAAAATAGGAATAGCTGTTGTTCTGTGACCGAAAATTGGTGGCTGTATTTATGAAAAAAAGCTAGCTGAGCTTAAGTTCACCAATTTTTTAGTAAGCTTAATTCAAAATTTATAAATCGATTTTAATTGATAAATTCAAACTGCATGGAAATAACTTATATAAATTCATGTATTTACCACATCACTTTATACAAAATGAATCTGACAGTTTATAAAATATGTAAATTTAGTATTCCTGATGTAGATCAATTTCAATGGTTTGGATTTATCATTTGAAATTAGATTTATCATATGATACCCCCTACAATCTGCTCTGCTCGATCAAATCTCTGACGCTTATTCACCTGAACCGACAAGTAAGACCTTATTTTTCAGGATCTGACAATGTGAACTAGGCTAAAAATTCGAGCTGGACATTCCCAAACTAAAAGAACTCGACATTCATCTCACATGTGATTGTTGTTGGGTCATAAATGTTGAGTAACTCGCAACTATCACACATGATTAAAGCAACGATCTGTTGTTAGAATTTCTTTATGGTCGTGATCATCTAGTGAACCTCTAATCATATATAATATGTTACCTTGATTCATGCAGTCGATTTTCCATAGAGATACAACCCCGTTGATCACCAGACTCCTTTAGCCTTCCAGCAATCTTCCTCTAACCCGATGGAGCGATTGAGAGGACCGACACAGACAGTTTCTTCTATTCTGAAACTTTGTTTAGAGAGAGATGGATCTCTGTTGGGAAACGAAAGGGTGGCAGAAAATGGAAAAAAATAGAATGGTTTCGAAAATCAACAGTATCCCTATATACAATGGACGCCCATATAACTGAGAGCAGTTATATCTTAGCGGGTCCATATCAGATCCAAAACTCTCTTAACGGGTTTGCCGCTTAATCAGAAAACTATCTATAATTGTGTTCTCCACGGACCAATAACATAATTATATTATTATCAGACTTTATATAATTCGGACCATCACTGAATCATAAAGTCATTAATACACATTCTACACATTAAAGGGTCCACTTCTCATGACATATAATAAACCCGATACATAATTTGATCACTTCATTACGGGTATAATTTGATAGTTCATTATATAATATATATATTTATTATTATAATTAATAATAATTAATTTTAACAATCTCCCACTTGGGCTATATGTATCTGAAATATATATATATATATATAATTAGACTATGGTGCTTTGTAAAGTACAAGTGCGTTGTGTGTTTTACGCTCTATTATTAATTTTAAGTCAGAAATGATCGATCCGAACCGCTCAATCTAATTTCCATATCAAAATCTATTAGTAAATCAAATTTTATATTTTTTGGAATCCATTTGCTATTTTTTTGGATAGGGGAAAAACCATCATTTTTGGATGAACCAGAATTCTCAGATCAAGTCATTTTCTCCTCAGCAGAAAAAATAGCAAAAAAAATTCTAAAATATATAAAATTTGGTTTACTAATAGATTTTGATATGAAAATTAGATTGAATGGTTCAGATTGATTATTTATGACTTGAAATTAAAAATAGAGCGCAAAGCACACGACTCTGTGCTTTGCAAAGCACCATAGTCGGACTATATATATATATATATATATATATATATATATATATATATATATATATATATATATATATATATATATATACTGAATTGAGTACTTTTAACTGTGTTGTCATAACCTTTTATGTCATCATCTAATTTCGTCCATCAATCATATTTATAAGGACTTATGTAGTATTAATCTCATAAAACAAAACTAAACTAACACAAATCACGATATAAATATAACTGAATGACATGAATCGGGAAGGGGATGTGTAGTTTAAAAATTACATGCAATGTGATCCACATGTCTATTTTCAATTTGATCACCTTAATTATTCTGAATTTGAGGTCAATCAGAAGCTCAAAGTGTATATAAAACTGAATAACTGCATGATACATACGAAATCACAATATCATATAAGAACTACTGCATGATATCTGAAAAAATATATCATATAAAATATAAAAATGAAATATAAGTACAAACTCTCACTCAACCTAATAATCTTTTGTAACATATATATCCATATGAGCGACATGCTCATGAAACTGTTTGCGTATCAATCCCTTAGTCAGTGGATCTGCTAGCATGGAAGTTGTACTAATATGCTCAATACTTATAAGTCCACTCTGAACTCTCTCCTTCACAGCAATGAACTTAATGTCGATATGTTTGGATTTCGATGAGCTCCTGTTGTTGTTAGAATACATCAATGCTGAACTATTGTCACAATATAACTTAAGTGGTAACTTAATAGTATTCACAATATGCATCCCTCTGATAAACATCCTTAGCCATATTTCAAAACATGCAATAAATTTGGCTGCCATGGTGGAGGAAGCAATCATGGATTGCTTTGCACTCCTCCAAAAAATAGCTCATCCAGCCAACATAAAAATATAAACGGATGTTGACTTTAAGCTATCCACAAAACCCGCAAAGTCAGAATCAATATACCCAATGACCTCAAGCTAGTATGATCGTCGATATATTAACATGTGATTCTTCGTTCTTTATAAGTACCTTAGCACCCTTTTGGCTGTTTTCCAGTGATTCATACCAGGATTACTGATATAGCGACCAAGCATTCCTGTGATATACGCAATATCCGGACGCGTACACACTTGAGCATACATAAGACTTCCTATTAAGGATGCATATGGAATCTGATGCATTTCTGATTTTTCGAGTTCTGTTTCTTGGCACTGATCAAGACTAAACTTGTCTCCTTTAGCAACAAGAATATTTCCTGGTTTACAATTTTCCATACGATATCGCTTGAGAATTTTATCGATATATTGTGTGACCCTTTTTTACGTGCTCCGCACCGCCGGAATCGGTTGGCGATGGGATGCGGAAGAAGGACACGGAGATCCCTCCTTAACGTGCACTTTCATGGTGTCGACGCCGGCTGGTGCCGCCGTCTTAGGCTTGTGGGAATGCACATTTAGGGAGTTTTTAGTGATTGTGAGTTCTTATAGATTTCGGTGGCGTAAGCACCCACCGTTAATTACCCCGGGCTGTTAACCCTGAGGAACCTCTAGATCTTAAAAAGGGAAAGCAAATAGTATAGCTAAATAATGGTCAAGTGGTCGCGCGCCCTCATGATCGGGGATCATTAGGGCACCCTGGATTCGCCAAAAGGTTGATCTAATGAGATATGGGATGAAAGACGAACCTACTACCGATCGGTTCAATCTTCACCGCCCCGACAGATAACCTTACTATATATCAGATTAATCTCTACGGAGGGGTTTGAGGTGAGTCTACTACAGAACGACTCGATATCAGTTGATCTAGAAGATAAACCTACTATTGAACGGTTCAATCTTAACTAGTCAACGACCAATCACACAAAATACAACTCGAAGCACTAAGCCGATTGATCTTGAGGTTGGTGAATCAGGAGAAGGGCGGATTTGACCCACATGGTACTTCTCTCTGATCTTCTAGATCATGGATTTAAGGCACTAAGCGGACCCATAAACTTAGGAACACAACTGCACACAAGGTCAAACCTGAAGCACTAAGCCAGCTTGATGTTGAGGTGTGTGTCAGTGAAAGAACCTACTACTGAACGGTTCATTCCACTATTTGAGGATGAATCTACTACGGAATGATTCAATCCTCCAGACTAGAAGACAAACTCATCGACGGATTAGTTTGGTCTTACTAGTCTGACTGGTCATGAATTACTTGTTAATGACACAGGGCCATCATAATATCACCTCATTGGACACCGTGATGTTCTTCCTCTTGTGTTAATGTCATAGTCTTAGTCATTCTCCGACGTACGTCAAGATGTTCTTGTCTCAACTGACTATACTGGTGTAAGAATCACTGTGTTACTCCATATCATCTTATATGAGCATTTTTAATCACCTCTAAATCATGGGTTTTGAATATTCGAACGATTTACAGATTCAGAGTTATCTCGTGTACAAAATTAGACTCAGGGCTCATGGCTGGTCTAATATTGAGATAGGTTTATGGAAAGATGAGCTTGAAAACTATCATACATGTTATACCTCATCAATCAATCAAGGTATATTATCACCTCATTGATCATTCACATTCTCAAAATCGTGTAACAATTCAACAATCCGTTACAACACTTCAATGAATCATTATAACGTTTTCACAAACCGTTATAACGCTTTCAGAAGATATCAGATTTGTCAGAAAATTGGTCAATAGGGGGTCAAAACGTTAACAACGCTTTGTATATCGTTCAACGTTTCAGAAAGTCATTCCAATGATTCAAGGAATCGTTACAACGATTCTTGATACATGTTGACTTGTCAGAGAATGATCAAAGCGTTACTAACATCCTGTGAAGCGTTATAACGATTTGATGAACCGTATGACGATTTAGATAATCGTTACAACGATTTCTCAGAACATATTGACTTGTTAGAGAATGGTCAAAGTGTTGCCAATGCTCTATGGAACGTTCAACAATTTAGTAAATCATATAACGATTCAGGGAATCGTTATAACGATTCTTTATTTTTATTTATTATTATTATCATTATTCTTTTTGTTCTGTTTTGAATTTTATTTATAGGATGATTTAACTCTTATTATATTTTTACTTGAATTTTGGGCATTTTATGATAGCTAAAAGAATAAGATTTATTTTATAATGACCAAAAGAATATACTTTGTTTATTATGTAGTTTTATTTCAGATTTTGATATGATGATCAATAAGGTAAGGTATATTTATTATTTATTATCATTATTTATTTTATTTTTATATGAAAAGATTATTCAACATAGGGCTGCAAACGAGTCGAGTCGAACTGAGCTGGGCTTAACTCAAGTTCGGCTCATGAAAATTCGAGTCGAGTCGAGCTGAGCTCGTGAAACGGTTCGAGCTGAAAAACCTAGCTCAAACTCAGCTCGTTACTATTCGAGCTAGCTTGCAAGCTGGCTCACGAGCCAATGCATGTGTGTTGACTCAATTTGATATTTAGATTTAATACATCTACAAACTATAAAGTTGGTATATCTAGAAGATTTGTATGAGAATTGGTACAAAATTGGTATATCAACAAATTATTTTTTCAATGACATTTTCGCTGCATTAATTTGAATGGATGGACAAACAAAAAACTGTAGAGTCAGATATACGAATCTAATTACGAGCAAGCAAGAGACGTCTTTAAGCCGCTGACATGGTGAGATGGTGAGAGATGATGAGAGAGATTATAAAAACTATTTTTTCTTCGAGATGAGTCGAGCCACGAGCCGAGCCGACCCCAACTCAAACTCGGCTCATTTAACTACCGAGCCAGATTAGCTCGAGCCAAATTAGCTCGAGTCATTTTAGCTCGAGCCAGATTAGCTCGAGCCTGATCCGAGCCCGAGATGAATCACGAGCCCGAGCTTTTTTGTGCAGCCCTAATTCAACATGATATCTAACTATTATATGAAAAGACAGAATGATATATCAATATACATTTTTTTTAAATGACGTTACTTGTGAGTATACAAATTACAATATAAATCAGCCGGTTACTCAAAATATTTTTGATTACCTATGAGTCGTGACATACAGGGACGGATCCATTGTATATCAGGGGTAGCTCCCCCGAATTTTGAAAAATAGTGTTTTTCGGTAATTTACACCCCCTCCGAAAAAGTTTTTTTCCCTTGGATTGTCTGATTAATTTTATTGAGAAAAAAATATTTAATATCGTGCATAATGAAATAATTATACAAAGATATCAAAATATATAGTTCCGTAGACGAAAACTTTTTTCATCAACTTTATTATCTATTACTTTGAGATTTATTTTGTTATATTTTTAATATATAAAATGTTATTATTTTAATAATTTTTTATTAGGTTAGAATATATATTAAATTATTATTTTTTTATTTAGTGCCCGATTAGTTAATAAATTTAAACCCGATAAACTATTACAATTTGATAATTGCTCCCGACTAAAATTTTACATCCGCCACTGATGACATATATAACTGTTTCTTTTTGTTTGCCTTCTTCTCCAAGAATCATCCAACCATCAACCATGAAAGATTCCATTCCAACTAAACAACATTTTTCGGATATATTTTTTCCCTTTTTATATGCATATTTCAAAGCAATTGAGGCCCACAATGTAACCACTAGGCCATCCCTATCGTGAAATTAGTTGTACTAAATATAATGTCTTTTCAATCGTTCCCAAAATACAATAAACTACAATTTGAGTCACTAATCGACGGGATTAAGAAAAGACGGAGGTAACCTTTGAAACATATTCCGTTTTCACGCTTCCCTCGTAATTTCAGGTAACAACAAACAACTAAAAAAAGCTACTTGTCAGTAACGCCAACCTACGACCGTAGACGAGTTAAGTAGAGCTGAGCTAAGTTGAGTTTGAAATCGATTTATTAACTTAACAAGTTAAAAATACTGACGTAAAATTAACTCTGTAAGCCGTGAAAGCAATGAGGAAATGGAGACATCCAGAAAAGTCGAAATGGAGAAGCATAATGCAAATAGTTGAAGTTAGTTATTGAAAGTTATTACTGTAGCAACATTCAGTTTGTTTGTTTTATATTGATTACTATTTCATTTTTTCTTCTCATATCTGATATCTCAAATCCTCCAATCTTGATCATGCCTGGATCAAATAGCACCATGCACTCTCTACCTTACTCCATGATCATCCGATTCAATTCTCCCATCAGATCTATACTACAGTCAATCAAGATAATTACTTGCTTTGGAAAACATAAGTTTTATCAGTTCTCAAAGGTTACGATCTAATCGGCTTTATTGATGGTTCCAGCGCAGCTCCATCTCCGATGATCAACACCAATAGCATTAGCACTGTCAATCCAGTGTTTGCCAAATGACATTAACAAGATCAGCTAATACTATCATGACTATTTAGTTCAATTTCTGCACCAGTGCTAGCTCAAGTTCTCAATGCACATACGTCTCATCAGTTGTGGCAACACTTAAATCAAATTTATACATCTCAATTAATAGCCAGGGTTTTTTAGAACTCAAATTACTACTTCAAACCTCCAAGAAAGAAGCATCTTCTTGCTCTCAATTCATTCAATATATGCAAATACTGGCTGATAGGCTGTGTAGTGTTGGCTCTAAAAATCCGACTCAACTCAAAATAAAACATCATAAAAAAAGAACCCGACCCGGCCCGGCCTGATCCGAAATAATTCAAAATCTGAAATTAACCGATATCAGATGACCTAAAACCTGACCTGATCCGGACTAGAATGATCCAAAACCCGAGATGACCTGAGCTACTAAGAACTTGAAACCTGACCCGGCTCGACCCAAAATGACTGAAAACTCAAAAAAACCTAACAATGTTTGACCCGAAATCTAACCTGGCCTAGATCAAGTCGACTCGAACCCGACCTGTGTCCCGATAATTTTTTGATCAAACTTATCTGACCCGACCCGACCTGCCCGATTGTCACCTCTATGTATATGTGACATGGACCACATTGAAGTTTTTAGAAAAGTTTCAAAAAAAAAATATCAAAATATCAAAATTTTATAAAAAAAAATTTGAGACCGAATTTCAAATTCGATCCTAACTAGCTGGGATCAAATTTAAAACTCGGATCTAACTATGAATACACAACAACAACAACAACAACAACATAATATAATTAACCTCTATTATGAAATCTACTTCTAAATCCTAAATTTTAATCCCTAAAATTCTAAAAATCTAAAAACATGAAGTCTATAACTCTACTACTAGACTCTAACTGCTAAATTATGGTTCAGGTACATGAATTATCATATTTCAAACACTCATATCCAAATCAAATTCTTTAGATATATTTTATTCCTTCAAATATCTTTTTATTGGTTTCTCTCATATCAGTCTCGATCGATATATTTCTCTTCTTGTATTTTTAGAACGACTTAGAATACCACTACGTACTGACACTTCAAGAGGCTTTCATTGAATATGATCAAACAATCACAAACGATGTTAGACTAATTTCTCTTAAATATGTGTTACCTTAAATTTATCTCAAATATCATCATTTTTATTTTTTTTCGAGTTAATGAATTTTTTTGGAAATGTGTACTCATACAGTGCACTGTCATTTAGAGAGCTATTGGCACGCAGGAAATTTACGGACGTTTACACTTGGGCAAAGCGGATGTAACTTAATTGTCTACCTTTCCATTGGGCAAAAATGTGGAAAGTCGTAAAAAGCCTAAACGTTAATTAGGAATTAATTCCGTTTAATTAGCGCAGCTCTGCTAAGAAAGATGCGCTAGCTGCTTGCCACCCACGTCTAACTATAGATATGGAATATTCGCTTTTCAACCCTCTCTCTTCTATAAACTGCAAAATAGAACAACATTCTTTAAGACTAACAAATTAGCATCTGCAGTGACAGCAGAGCAGGTAGAGAGGGACGGAGACATATACTTCACAATTCTTTCGTTCTAATTTACTTACGAAAGAATTAAGGGAATCAGCTAGAATTTGATTTCCAATTTAGAATTTTAGATGGTTGACAAATTTCGCCGGGAATATCTGGTCGGAGAGGAAATAGGTCGTGGCCAATTCGGGGTTGTTCACCGATGCTCATCATTATCGACCGGTCACATATTCGCTGTCAAATCGATAAATAAATCTCAGCTATCAGATGACATTGACCGTGAAGGTGTTGAGCTGGAAGCCACGCTGGCATGCCTGGCCTCAATCGACAACCCTGGGGTGGTACCAGTTCATGCTGTTTATAACGACCCCGACTCTATCCACCTTGTCATGGAGCTCTGTGACGGGCCGGATTTACTTGAGTGGCTGCAAATCCGACCTGAACCCCAGGTGTCGGAGCCTGAGGCAGCGGTAATAATGGCTGAACTGATGCAAACCCTTGAGACCTGCCATAACCGTGGCATTGCACATAGAGATATAAAACCTGACAACATTTTATTCGATCGTAATGGTCGGGTTAGGCTGTCGGATTTTGGTTCAGCTGCTTGGTTTGGTACGCAGAATGGCATGGAGAGGTGGATGATGAGCGGGATTGTTGGAACACCATGCTATGTGGCACCGGAGGTGTTGCGAGAAGGAGAGTACGATGAAAAGATTGATGTGTGGAGTGCTGGTGTCGTCATGTATGTTATGTTATCAGGTGGAGCTGTACCATTTGGCGGAGATACTGCCGCAGATGTTTTCGGGGCAGTTTTGCGCAGAAATTTGAGGTTTCCGGTCAGGATGTTTGAAGGGGTTTCGTCTTCCGCGAAGGATTTAATGAGAAAGATGATTTGCAGAGATCCATCTCGGAGGTTTACTGCTGAGCAAGTTTTGAGTAAGTGTTCTTGTTAATGGATCTTTTGGATCTTTTTTAGGGTTAATTCATTTTCAGATTGTTGATTACTTTCTTTTTCCTCTTTCTAGTTCACTTGGTTAATTGTCTATTTTTAAGGAATGGTTTTATTCGTGTGAAACAAGCTGGACCGAAATAATTTTCTTATTCTTTGGGTTTTATGGCTTGAAATCAGAAGAGGACTATTTCAACTGTTTAATACTGTTTTAGAATAAAATAAAAATAATGCAATAATAAGAGTTGATTTTATAATAATTACTCTTTTCTTTTCTTGTATCCTCTAGAATTTTCAAACCATAGACTTAATATTTATCAATATGAATTACTGTTGACCTCAATCAACATTTAAATTTTTAACAGGGCACCCTTGGATTGTTACTGCTGGTGGTGGTGCAACAGTTATGGAAACAGCCGGAGATTGATCAAGTGCTTCTATCATAACGTTTACCTATTTTTTTCGCTTCAATTTTGGAAAACCGAGAATAAACCCAAAAAAATAAGAATATAAATCTTTACCAAATAGGATATTTAGGTCATGGGTTTAGCTACTGGTACTGAGTTTTAATAAACAAAAGAATTTATCGAAGCTTCTGGAAGGGACATTGCCGATTCCCATCACAGCAACGGAGTTATCACCATACGCTGGAAATAGTCCCCTTTATTTTATTTTATTTTGGTTTTAGTTTTCACTCAATTTAGTTTTGTTCTAAGGGCTTGATTATGTTTAGAAGTTAATTTGTAAATTATCAGAAGAGAAATAATCTATTTAAGTCATAGTTTAAAAATGTTGATATTTAAATCTCAGCGTCTCTTAGACCTAGCCGGGCTGGTTTTAAGACTGATTCTGTTGTGGATCGGATTAAATTTGGTTCGTTCATTTTTTGTGAGCAACGTTTGAGATGCCCTCTATTTAATGTAATTGATGAAAAGATATCAATTACAGAAAGAATCACCATTTGATTAATAAACAATGGTAGTTGAGTCCGATCCATTATTGCAATTAAGTAGCCCCTCTTCAAACACAAATTGTAAATGGCAAGTGGGAATATAAACTATAAAAAGAAAACGTTTTTCTTGTTCCCTTGGATTTCGCCTATTTCAATTAATGAAAAATACAGCTCAAGTGCTCAATGCATTACAAAAAATCCGACAAATTAAACAAACCTAGTACAACTAGGCGGTGATGACGCCAGGAAAATGAGGGGGGGGGGGGGGACAAATATAATATTTCGATACTTATTAAATTGAATTTATCAATATAAATTAAATATATTTCTAATACAAAATAAAAATAAAAATAAATTATAAAAAATAGAAGGACGGGAAAATAATATTGCGATAATTAACTTTATCAATATATACAAATTAAGTAAAATTTTAATACAAATTAAAAATGAATTAGTTCTACGAAATGCTAAAAATTAATTATTAATACTATTAATTCTTTATTATAATAAGTATAATGGATCATAGAGTATTATGACAAAAATGACAAAAGATGATACTAGAGAGGTGACAGTTTAAAAGGCACATTTTTTTATTACTTAAAGGTATTATTATTACTAAACATTTAATCGTATAGCCCTTTACAAAGTTAACCTTTCTTTTAAATAAAATTACAATAAGATTAATATGTATATATCAATATCATTCCCATTTTGCACATGGTTTAAATTTCATTTTTTTAAAATCGAATTATTATTTTTAGAGACAAATTTGATATCTTAAAGTAAAAAAAATTATAGTACGATTACATGATCTGTTGGTGGGGGTTTGAGGGGGGCGATGGAGGAATAAATGCTCTCCACAAATCCCCCTTTCCCTTCGTCCCAGCAACTAAGATTGTTTTCTGGACTTCACGTGAGGAATATATATAGTTCTCACAAAAAATGTTTTTTTTATAAATATATAATTTTTACATATAATATATTGTTATTGAAACATTAAAGTATATATATATATATATATATCTATGAGGTGTGCTAATATGCTTTATAAAGTACAAAATACTTTGTACTTCACGTTTATATTATATGTTTTAAAATTCAAATGGACGATCCAAACCGTTAAATATGATCTTCATATCAAAATCTTCTTGGTGGTCGAATTTTATATTTTTTGGAATTTTTTTATTTATTTAAAGGGATACAAAATCATTGATATTGAATGGTTCAGGTGACATCAGATCAATGAATTTTATAGCCCTTTAAAAAAATAGTAAAAAAAATTAAAAAAATATAAAATTTGATCACCAAGGAGATTTTGATATGAATATCATATTTAACGGTTTGGATCGTCCATTTGAATTTTAAAATATGAGATATAAGCGTGAAATATGGAGTATTTTGTGCTTTATAAAGATCATTAGCACACCTCATATATATATATATATATATATATATAGTAAAGCTAGCGTGCTACTAGGAGCACAGAGTCTTTCCGTGATTCTAGCTCAAAAAATATATCAAATGATTTTCAAATTTTGATTTATCACTCTCATTAAATTCTTCATATTAAAATCATATGAGGTGCAAAAATTTGGGGTGTTTCGAGTTTTCTAAGTCACTCTTTTCAATTTTTGAAAATCAACTCTAAAACTAATTATAAAATATTCAATATTTGTACATTATTTTTAAAAATTAAAAAGAGTGACATCAAAATCTCAAAACGCCCCAAATTTTTGTACCCCGTAATATTTTAATATGAAGAACTTAATGAGAATGATAAATCAAAATTTAAAAATCAATTAATATATTTTTTGAGTTAGGATCATGAAGAGGCTCCGTGCTCCTAGGAGCACGCTAGGTTTACTCTCTCTATATATAACATAAAAAATATAAGTAATAATGATAATATAATTAGTGGTACATTTTTTATATATAAAAGAAGACAAGTCATTAGATTAAAAATTAAATTGCACATGAAGTATATATATAGAAAGAGAAAAATATCCAATGAATAATAGCATACCCTACTCATGTTTTATAATGTTACTAAATTTAGAACTTGGGACCACAAATGATTTGGAAGCTGGATGAAACTTGTGCCAAATTCGTTTCGTTCCATCTATATTTTTTTTTTTCATCTGTCTATTTGGGGTTCCTCGTGTACTTGGTAACGATGACATATATTATTTTACATATGATAATTATGAGAGTCGTTGTCATTGAAAAAAATTGTACATTGAATTGTTTACTTAATTCTAATTATTTTATGACTATTTTACATTCATTTCGACAATGATTTTATTAATTTTTCCCTATATATCCGGTCACTACAATAAAAATGACTTTAAATAACACTCATTTAACAATAATCATATATCAAATCCGTTATTTGAGCTCAATGACATCATTGAAATATTGAGAACTACTTTAACAATATTTTTTTATAAAAAAATATTATTAAAATAGAGTCTTAGAACACCAAGAAGAAAAAAATCATTTAGCAACGGTTACATGAAGGAATCGCGTTGTTAAATATATAATTCAACAACGATTCTGGGCAATATCGGATTGTTGGTTCTTTTGCTTTTTGGCTCGGATATTTGGTCCCATAGATTGTCATATTTTTTCATGTAACCGTTCGTTCGTCTCAATTCAATGATCCAAAAATATAAATTCAAAAACTGAAATTCCACGGATCACCATCTCATTTATCATCTTTGTCATATATAAAAGAGAGCTGAAAGAGAGAGAAAGATGAAAGAAAAAAGAAATAAAGAAGAAAGAAAGATCGATATTCGATCATCTCAATTTAAAACGGTCATAACTTTTGATAGAAATTCTGATTGAGATGTTCTACGCGGAGACATAAAACTTACGATGAGATCTACAGAATTAACAACTTACGTCATTATGGCAGTTTTTGGACTAAAAAATCTCGTATTGACCCTCAAAATAGAACTTGAAGTTTTTAGATCTATTTTTTCTGTTTTATTTTGAGATTTTTTCTTAGAAATTATATTGATTTTTAAATTATTGCATAAGATATATATTGTAAAGAAACTTTTTTCATTGGATAAATAATTATATTTTCTTTATATTAATTATTAAATGAATGAATAATATATTATATTGTTGTTCTTAGTTTGTTCTTATAGTTATTGTATCCGTCTTCTTTTCATATTATCATCTACCGTTTATTCTTAATTAAAGAATGTTAAAATTTGAAGAAAAAATTTAATACCTTTATCGACGGTTTTATGCTACAACCGTTATTAAAGTGGTATTTAACAATAGTTTTCAGCCTCAAATTATTGTTAAATATTCTTTTAATAACGATTCTAACACATAATCGTTGTTAAAAATCATTTGAAAAATTACGAATAGCTATGATTTGTCAACGTTTATTTAGAGACTTTTCTACCCACCCTTTAATAACGGTTTAAAAGTCGTTATTAAACTCGATCAACAATTATTGCTAAATATTTTCATTGTTATAGTGAGTTACTCTGTCGTGAAGTAGAAGCCACAGAAAAATATCTTTTATAAGTCATCGGTGTTTGATGAAAGGCGCAAAAAAAATGATTTTGTGGAGCTTCATGGTTTCTAGGTGTTTAGAAGGAATATCAAATGGAGATACTTTAGACTGGACATCATTTAGGTGACGCATATGCCACATTGCCTCTGAACTGAAGCTCAATCTCCCAGATCCCTTGTTTGTCCTTTCTTGCCAAAAGTCCAGGTAGTTCTTCCAGTGTTGCTCTTACTCCTGGTTCGGCACCTTCGTCCAATTAATATAATAGGATATGACAAGAACTACCCAAAGCACATACACCATTGAAGCGCATCAATTTCCACTTGATGGAGTAAAATACTAATGCACCGGTGGATTAAGTGGCGTGACACAAAAAAAACCCTAAGCCTAATCTACTTATTGGAGTCATGGTACCAGGTCCTGACAGGTTTGATGGGTTCATTGACTCACGGAGTAATTACAGTTACACCGAGCCAACTTTGGCTGAGAATGCTAGCTGGTTTGGTTGCTGCATTGATATCGCTTACAAATGCCGATGCCCGCCTCTGCCTCTGCCTTTATCCGCGACGACCACCACGACGATCATCACGACAATCACCTGTACAGTGATACCCGCCTCCGCCCATCTCTGTCCGCCACCGCCCGCCTGCGCCTCCACCCGTCCAGGGGCGGATGCAGGATTTTGGTCAGGGGGGATCAATAATCGGATTCAGTAGCTTATCGGATTTAAATCCATTAACTAATCGGGTACTAAATAAAAATATTAAAATAATATCTTTATATATTAAAAATAATAAAAAAATAAAAGTTAAAATAATAAATAATCATAGCAATAAAGAAAATTTTCTTCTATAAGACTTTATATTTTAAAAATTTTACATAATTTTTTCATTATCCGTGATATTAAATATTTTTTCTCAATGAAAAATAATCAGATAATTCAGGGGGGGTCAGAAATTTAATCCAGGGGGGTCAGATTAACAAAATATTAACCTAAAAGCACTATTTTTCAAAATCCAGGGGGGGTCAACTGACCCCCCCTGGCGATAGCTATGTCCGCCCCTGCACCCGTCTACACCCGCCTCCACTCGCATGTGCCTCTGACAATGACATTCACCCCCTATTTTTATTTTTACTTTTCTTTCTTCTGAAATATGCCACTAGCTGCTATTTCTATAAATTCTCATCTTTCTCTTTCTTTTTTTTTCATTTTTGTAAATTTGTTTCTTTTAATGAAAAAATTGTGTACGTTTTTTTCCTCCCTTCAAAAAAAATAATAATAAATAAATTATTATAGATTGGTAAGATTGGATTGACAATATCGATTTGACTTTTAACTTCATAAACAATTGATCTCTTATAATAAGCTGGGACATAAATTCCCAAAAGTATAAACTTCTCCTAGAAAAGAAAAGAGTAAAAACGAAATTATACAGGCTCCCAATATAATTAATTAACGAACTAAGAAGCAGAATATATAAACTACAAAAACTGTTTAGTGCACAGGAATAAACTGAGCTGTCAATTATCATAGTTGAAGAAACTAAAAGTAACCTAACCCAACAAGTTGAGTATTGTTTCTGGCGTTTGATTTAGTCCTAGTAGACTAATTACTTATTATATAGTGCTAAAGAAATAAACTGAGCTGTCAATCATTGCTTGAATGTTCCTACTGTACCCAAACCTTAATTAAAAATCTCTAACTAGCTACGTATTATTTATTTCATGAAAACCCAGAATTATAATTTTCAATACAGTATAAAATAGATTATTTTTAACTTAAATTTGCAAATCCATCAACTCAGATTCAATATAAACATCGTATTATGAATACGTGATATCTCATTAATTTAAAAGACATACCTTAATTACTAAATTAGATTTATTAATTTAAATCAACATAATAATAGAAATAAAGTTCTTAATAATTGACCATAACACGACAAAACATCAAGCATGCATGGGTTGGAAATTGCAATATATCACAGAAGGAAATCTTGCTTCTGAGAAACACTAGAGATATAGTATGGGAGATGATATTCAAAGTTATCGTCATCAATTTGAACTTTGTTATTCATATTAAATGTATTTAATTTGTGCTACTTTAATAGCTTTGTTATTCAAATTATTAGTACAATACTTGATTCAGCTTAAGTGAGTTATTATTTATTGGTCCTTAGGCTAAATAATTAAACACTATACAGATTAAATAAATTATATAAATTGAATAAAAACTTATCAATTTGAAACAAAACTCAAATAATATCTATACTATATTATAAAAAATATATATACTGAATTTATCTATTATTTCAGTTTTTTCTTAATGATCAAAATGCACCTGATTGAACGATGTGATTAATATTTAAAAAATAACTAATGGTTTAGATTTTTTTGGCCGGTAACATTTTTTCCCTCTATTTCATTTTATGTTTTTAGCATGTATAATGGGAGGTCTAAAAAGGAAATTTATTCATCAAATAAATTAATAATAAACTATTTTTAAGTTTTAAAAAAATATATACGATACAACTTTATTTAAAAAGAAAAATTGTTATGCTTTATAAAAAGTATTTTATTAAATATTAAATTATTTTTTTATAAATTTAAGAGTTTTTATAATTGACTTGGACATCAATTGTATGTAAATAAAATATATTTTATATTTATAATAAAAATATATAAGCATTTTTAAAAGTAAAAGAGTTCAGCACAAGGGGCAAATTTTTTCTAGTAAAATAATAAATTATTTAATGATACAGTTAATAATACATCTAAAATCATTTTTCATACAATAATTTGTGATCTTGACATCATAGTACACCCCTCTAAATTCTATCTACAGTTTATTCCAATTCTCTTGTGGGTTTTCTTCTAAAACGTGATATGTATTTTAATTGGATCCCCTCAATAATGGAGAGAAAAATGCGCAACTATTCGAATCGCACTTAATTAGTTAAAAAGTAAAAGCGATCAACTAAACTTATTTTATCAGCTTCATGTCATTATCAAATTGACTCTTTTCTATACGGGTTTTTCCAGTATAACAGTTGCGAATGGCATACTTTCACCTTAAATAAGATTATTTAGACCTTTTTTTACATATACATAAAAAATAGTCTTTTTTCTATCCTCATCATTTTCTAAAAAAAAAAAGAAAATTAGCAAATTATAATTTGCCACTTGTCGGTCCGGAAAATAGATATGATGATTGATTTTTCCCCCTTTTGGCAATATAATATCCGTAGGTTTCCTGCTCTTTCTTACTCTTCTCTCTGATAGTTGGTTCCACTCAATTCTATTTTTTAGTGGGGCCCACTATCAGAGAGAGAAGATCAGAAATTCGAAGCACAACAGACGCAGATCTAAGTTTGTGATTGAATTTTAGACTGAGTACAGCTAGGAAAATGGTTGAAGTTATTGGGAATTGAATACCATCTCTCTTCAAGGTTTTGACAGGTGAATGGTGACCAGAAGAGGGGAAGTACAATTCTAAAATTTCAATGTATATTATTTTCATATAAGTTAGTGATGTATGATATATTTCTTCTCAATTTGTTTGTTCTTTTCTTATTCTATAAACATTTTCAGAAATCGATAAAAAGAATCAAGATTCTTGTTAAACAATGCAAAAGTTCAAGGCCCATTTGTGGAAAGTTTAAAGGTTTGCTTTGACAAATTAAGGAATAGATTTGGAAAAGTGGTAATTTTGGAAGAGCGATAGAATAGAATATTTTTTGAAGAGTGGTAGAACAGTGATATTTTTTACTATTCGATAGAGTGAAAATATCATTTGACAGTTGTTAATCATAATAGATAAAATATGAAGAATTATAATACTAATAATGATGATATAATAATAATAATAGTAAAATAATAATAATAGTAATATAATAATAAAAAAAATAATGATCATAATCCATAATCATAATCATAATCACAATAAATAATAATATATAATCATAAATCTAATAATATAATCATAATATAATAATAATAAATAATCATAATCATAATAATATAATCATATTTATAATCATAATATACTAAAATCATATTTATTATAATATAATATAATAATAATAAATTATAATAAAATTAATCATATAATAATACTACTAAAAGTGATATTAATATAATAATGATAATTATTATTATAATAATATAATATAATAATAATAAAAATAATCATCATAATATTAATATAACAATAAATCATAATCATAATTATAATCATAATATAATAATATAATACGACATAATCAAACAATAATCACTATTTTGACAAAAACTAACTTGATATACCACCTATAGCTTGATATACCGAATTAGCACTCTTCTACTTAGCCTAATATTCATTTGAAAAATTAATTCATCGAAATACCTATTCTATTCTAATTTTTTGCTATTCTATCATGTGCCAAACAAACCCTAAAAATTATATAGTCCAATTACGATAATGGGTTTGCAGCAAAAAATGTTTATAGATGGAATAAAGTAATTCTTTCAATTCAACGATACATCATTAATGTGCGATCAAGTTTTTCCTAAACCATAAATCTTTTTAAAATACATCACATCACCTGAAATATTTCTGTCACAATTTATAAAGTTTGTAGATCAGTGAATGTCGTTGTTACCATTGATTATATAAAGTAAAGAAAATCCCAAAAGTGGTATTTCTATCCGTTGTATTACAATTAATTTCGATATACACAATCAAAGAAGAGAAGGGATGAGTTGATAATGGGTTATTTTGACAACCTTGATGATGGATCTCTAAAAAAATACAAAAAAATCTTAAAAATAGAAAAAAGATTATAGATGTATTTTTCTACTTTTAAATTGATGATCATTCAAATTTCATATAATTTTATTATCGTTTGATAATCCATCTAAGACTATCAAATTTTTATATAATTTACCATGATTTCAATTTAATGATATTTAATGGACTATCAAATAATAATGAAATTGAATGACCATCAATCTAAAGATAGAAAAACATATCTATAAATTTTTTCTATTTAAATTTTTCTTTTTGTATTTTTTTAAAGATTCATTATCAAGGTTGTCAAAATAACCCAATGTCAACTGATCCCTTCTCATCAAAAAATTCCAAAAGAAATGATTAAAACTGCCCATCATGAAACTATTATTATACCTACCAAGATTAGCATCCTTCATTCACTATTTTATACCGTATAAAATAGGAAAATAAAATAATATATAAAGGTTAGGCCACCCTCTGAAAACAGCATGGTACCCCTGAATCAGCATATTGAGGTACTCAATTCTGAAATTACCAGTGCCTTCAAGTTTCAGGCATCTCTGCTGACATGTCAGCATCTTGAACCAGCATTGTATTGGCAATCTGTTCCTTACGAGGAACTGATCTGTAAAATCTCTAAAGATCAATGGCCTATTTTTCATTTCTCACATATGGACTCATGAATTTCATTAAGACTTTAGCACATTACTGGATAAAGGAATTAAATCAGAATTTCTCTGAAAAAAAAACTTTTGATAACAGAAAAAAGAAGAGGAAAATAAATATCTTGTGGTGAACATCAGAGTCAGTTAGTTATACCTTAACCATATTTTGTGACATTTGAAAATTTCGCCAGTAAAATACAATACGATAACATCCTGAAAGATAAAGATACTACCAAACATAGGAACATTTACGGGGAAACTTTCATCTACCCCTATCTTGGAGGCTGGCTCCGCCCCTGAAATCAACATCCTTAAATTGCATTGTACATTTCATTTATGATTCAATCAATATAATGTGGAACACATGCTTTTCATACCGTTTTTGTATGTAATTTATATGAGATGTACAAATTTAAAAATATGCTGCATGCTCTACAATATTTTTGTAGAAAAAGCAAACATATACAGGGATGTTTGTTTTGTTACTTGTATATGATATTTTGATGAAAATATGTGAAATCATAAACAATGCATTAGAATTTCCATTCAAAATAGTCTTAGAAAGTGTTTACAATGATTTCGTACAAAAATATAGCCTATATATAAAGTCACATGCACACATTTGATTTCATTAACAAATAAATAGAGCTGAACTCTAACAAAGTACTATGTATTCAGTAAAATTATTCCACTTGTATCATTGTTGGCTGTATTGATAACAGATCTCACATGAAAATTTCCAGCAAGAAGGCACGCTGCCTACAAATGGGATACATGTTCCCTTGTATGGTTCATGGTTGTACCCCAGGTGCATCACAAATATATAAAAGCAATTGCCCTTGAACACTAAGACTGTACATCCAAACCCTCCTCCCCTCTAATTGTGCTGAATTCATCACACAATCTACTTTACAAACTATGACTCAAAAATCAATCAGAAGATGATACTTCAAAATTTCTCTGAGGTCATCTGGCACTGACTTCATTCAAAGACTCCTCCAAATCAGCCAAGCCGAAGCTCTTCCCTTCCACCTCAGCAGCTGTACATCTCACCAAAATGTAATAATTGAACCAAGCAACCATGAAGTACACCTCAGCTAGCGAGTAAAACAATCCACCAAAGAATCTCCCACCAATATGCAGCATCAGAGACCTCCCAACACTTCCACAGAGAAGTGCCTCACACCATTTAATGAGAACTGCCTCAGATGGAATGAGAGACACCAAAAAACAGCCTTCTTTAATGAAATTTTGACCTGGCCGCCTCGCATTTCTCTCCATTATTACCACCCATGGCACGACTGTAAATATAACTGATACCAGAGAATCAATCAGAGCCCATGCAAGGAAGAAGTTTGACAGAGAAGCTGAATTTTGAGGTCCAACAGGGTTTATCAGTGACAAAGGGGAAAAAGGTAAGAGCTTTGATGTCACGAAGAGTTTAAACAGCTGGACCTGATCCTGGATGTCAGCGAAGAACCATACAGAAAGAAATTGAGATATCGCATCCTTAACAGCCCACCGCAAGAACATTAGGCCGACCAATCGGCGGGTTCCTAGGGATACGCCTGAGAAAAACGCCTCAAGAGGTGATGAAGGCTTCCGTAGGTAGTAGGATGAGGTAATGGAATAGAAAACAACGCCTAAAGCGCAAGAATATACTGTAATAAAAGATAGAATGCTGATTGCATGAGCTGAGGAAAGGAGGCTGAGTATGTACAAAATCGAGGCAAGATCTTTACGGCTGAGGTCAAGGGACTGAGCAATTGAACGGAAATCTCCAGGTCGAGGTTCCCTTTTCTTGGGCTGACTGTCGATATCCGATGGTAGAGAGAAGAAGAAAGGGGAGGAGTGGGAGGGCGGAATGGTTATTTTGTAGAAATTGGAGGTGGAATGTGAAAAAGGAACGGAAGAATTGGAGGGAAGGCTGGATCGACGACTGGAAAAGAAGGAATTATCGTCCTCCAGAGCAGAGATTCTGGAGAGATGGATAAAAGGGGGTCTGGAAGCGCGGGGGCGAGGGGAAGATGGAGGCGGAGATGGCGGAGGGGAGAGACGGGAGAGGAGGTGGCGGAGCGAGGGGTCGGTGTCTGCAAGGGAGGAGAGGCGCAACGTGGCAAAGAGGAGAGCGGAGCGAAATGACAGGAGGAGGAGGGAGGCAAGCAGGAGGGAGGGGAGGGAGGAAGGGGAGAGGAAGGAAAGGAGAGAGCGCCGGAGGAGGCCTAACCTGGATCGGCGCTGGTGGAAGCGGCGGTTGTTTCCGGCCAAGTCCGCCATTTGTCGGAGTCGGAGTCGGAGTCGGAGATCGAGGCGGGTTTGCTATTTGGTTCAACACAGTACAAGTAACAAGATTGGATTCGCACGGTGACTCAACGCTGCCATTTGTATCTTCTTCTCTGATGGTTCAAAACTTCAAATCCAAAAAAGTGAGATTTTAAACTGGTCATTTTGGAATAGTTTCAGAGCAGTATTATTAATATTGGAGGAAATTGATACGACATTACGACTCACTTGGATTCCTTAAAAAGGGCTGATAATGAGAAGATCAACATCTCCAGTTGCAGTTGGCACTCACACACACCTGATACCATCCTTGAAAAAACTTATCAAGAAGCTACAACAAAGTCAGATCATTTCTACTCCAAACACCAAGCCCTACCACCCTAAATCACTTGCCATTCCATCCGATCTACAAGATATGCACCTTCCGATCTACCAGCTCCAGCTATCGATCTAGTAAAAGGCCACAAATCTGAGCCATTTTTCATCCAACGTGTTAGTAGTGCGAAAATCCACCAGCATACAGAGCTGGCTTTCGTTGTCACCACTCATCTAGAATATCCTAGCTCCACAAGCATTTGGAGCAATTTCATCTCATTTTAAAATGTTTGTTAATTTTACTGTGGCATTTACAATCTCCAACTTAGCTTTTGTATATTTTCACCTTGACAAATGTAAATTATATCTGTTAATAATTCAAAATTGTCACATCAACAAATTAGAAATTGAAAGGATAAAATTATTTTGAAATCATCACGCCAAAAAGAATGCTAAATTGTTAGTGTGAAAAATAAATTCAACTTCTACAATAGGAATGAAGATGTTCCTACAATTACTAGTAATATCACGGATCATAGCGCCGCAAAATTTTCAATGGCTTAATTGTTTTTCGAATTTAATTGTCATTTAATGTGTATATGTGAAAACATTGATGATTTGGTTAAAGACAAGTTTGTTTTTACTCTTATCAATATAACAAATAGATGATACGCGACTCGAGAGAACTCAAACGTCAAAAAAAAATGTCATGTTTCGAACTACTAGGTTGGTTTTTCTTTTTCTTTTTCTAAAAAAATTAACATTTATTATGAGTTTTGTTATCTACCAACATAGCACATTGACAGATATGCAAAAAAGACCAATATGCTAAATGGATATAATTTTTATGTCCTAGTTGTCAATACAAGTTGCTGAACAAAATTATGTATATTGTGTACTAAAATTCTACATAACATAAAATTTTACTATTTTAAAGATTTTTTTGTTTAATATTTCAAAAAATATCACAAAATAATACAAACTATTAATATTTTCTATGGGAGGGAGCTTGACAATGGGTTATTTTGACAATCTTTGACAGTGAACTTTTAAATAAATACTAAAAAAATCTTAAAAATAGAAAAAAAATTACATATATGTTAATTTACTTATAGATTGATTGTGTTTCAAATTTCATTATCGTTTGATAGTCCATCAAATACCGTTAAATTTGAACCGTTGCAAATTAGGTAAAATTTTGATATTTTTTGATGAACTATCAAACGATAATAAAATTGTATGAAATTTGAAACACTATTAATTTATAGGTAAAATAATATATCTATAAATTATTTCTATTTTAATGATTTTTTTTATATTTATTTAAAAATCCATTGTCAATATTTTCATAATAACCCATTGTCAAGGATCCCTCTCCATTTTCTATTTGCATTTGTGATATGATCATATTGTAGATGAAGATGATTGTATTATATTATCTGCGTAAGCACGGTTCTCTGCCAAAATGATGTCATTTTCGTGCAAGATTTCTGCATCCAGGACCAGGTCCAGGGAAAGAGAAAAGAAAAACTCAAGAAGAACTTGAATTAGTTTCCTCTTTCCAATTTGCTAAATATTAATAGACAAAATTCAGAAAAAATAAAGGATTAAATGAAAGGGGTTTCTTTCCGATTGCGAGGAGATGATTTTTTTTTTTTTTAAAAAAAGGCTGATATCGCCTGTTTCATTGATTGAAACATTAAATTATAAAGTTTCACAGCGACTCAAAACCCAACACCACCCACACACACACACACACAAAAAAGGCCCATCAGAGACTGAGTGAAGAGAAGGCTTCATCAACGAGCCGCCATAAATAAACACGCGTTTATTTAAGGTGACATGTCAGCTATGATAACATCATTATCAGAATCTGTACCAAAACTCAGCCTACCACTTGCAAGGAGATGGTTAATTGGTCATTCATATCCAGTTAGCTAGTATACATGCTTATGGGTTGAGGAAACAATAATTTCATTTCACTTCAAGATATCCGATGGATATCTGGTGAACGAACTGATGTACCCATAACAATTCAGTTCTCAGATCATCAGGTGTCATGCAATCTTCAGGGAAGTGTGTTTAATTACTTTCTTAAATATTCAATGAACGCTTAAAACCATAATTCGAAGTGCACTCTTGACAAATTATGATCTCGTTATCTCAATGAAAAAACATCCGTTATCCTGTTAGAAAATAGAAATAGCGAGGAACGAAATATTATTTTGGGAATCAACTGCAAATTTGGGATCCTTGTGAGCAGTAGCGGAGCTTCACTGCACTAAATCATAATTTATAGTGAATAGTGATTTGCATAAATTGTTAATGATTTTTTTACTAAATTTTAGATTTAAGAGGGGTCACAACCAAAACCATTGAATGAACCTCCGCCACTGCTTGCGAGGACAATAAAGAAGCGTATGGTATCACTTTTTAGGGCTGGTAAAAAAAAATCATAGCTCGTGGCTCGCTCGTGACTCGTTCAAGATCGACTCGCTTGTTAGTGAACCGAGCCGTTAACGAGACAGCTCGTTAAGTTAATGAGCCGAGCTTGAGGTTTGATTAACTCGACTCGTTAGACTCGTTTGCCTCGGTAAACTATTAATATTTATTATTTTTATTATGAATTTTTAGTATAGTAAGTAATTTATAGTATGTCATGTATTTAAACTATGATATCAAATTTGTATGAAATATATTTTTATTAGTTATTTTATAAATTTTTATATAAATTTTGATATAAAATATTATTTATTATTAAATAAGTCTTAACGAGACTTAACGGTTCGGTTAACTCGTTAACTTAACGAGTCAATCTCAAACCAAAATTTTTGACTCAAAAATAATTAATGAGTCAACTCAGCTCAGCTCATTAAACTAATGAACCAAACACGAGTTTGATCTAGCCCGTCTCGTTTGCAGCCCTACCACTTTTCATCGATTTTGCCTAGTGCTTGTTAGCTGTACTCACAACTGTTCTCTCTTTCCTCTGCCTTTTTTGTGTTATTTTTCTTTTCTTTTGCATTTGAACTATTATAATACTTGCTTTTTTATATTTCTTTTTTTTTTCCACTTTTCTTATTTTCCCATTGTTTTTCCTCTTGTGACAGCGCAATATGAACTCATCAAAAGTACAACAGAAGGAACTGGTATCACTGTGAACGTACAGGCATCTTTGCTTTCCTTTTTTTTTTGCAATTTCTTTTTGAAGTAATAGGCTCTATAATTTTGTTAAATAGAAGTAAAAATTACAGGTTGATATTTACGTAGGAAGAAAATGGGAAATTAAACAGAAAAAAAAACTGTACAAACCAAGAAAATAAAAATAACTGTTTTTTAGCTTTAATGTTCCAGTGAAATTAAATGGACAATATTGCTTTTTTCTTTCCCAAAAAAAAAAAAGAAGAAGAAGAAGAAGGAACTAGCAGGGGATAGATAAAAATGAAATGAAATGTTTAAATTTGATAAGCGTACAAGTGATAAAATCCTATGTTCTGATGGAGTGATGGAGTAGTACTTCATCGTCAATTGTGGGCACGAGTAAACAATAACTTGGTTTTCATAAACAATAAACAAACCTCAAGTATTACAATTGTATTGAAAAATCACTAATAAATATAAATAGATATACAATACAGATACAAATTCTATTTCATTTTTTACATTGTAGCCCTTCACTCCCAACAATGTTTACAGGATCAAGCTCGGGCGCAAAAAAAGCAACAGAGAGCCACAATCAGAATTAAAATAAGTAACGGCAGTGATATGACCAGCACAAATTCCATTTTCTATCTCAACTATTTCCTGCATGCAGTAACACTACAATTAATGTTGAAGCAACTTTCTAATTCTGGTATTATATCAGTACAAAAAAAATTGGTTTTGCTTATAGGAACTTATCCAGATGCAATCGTACACAGAGGTTTTCTATCTAAAGGGGAATCCCCAAATCTAATTGGATGACCTGAATTAGCATCGCAATTATCATCTTATGGTGTTATATATGATGGTTGATATCAACTGGCTTTCTTGATCTGATCCAAACGGGTCCAGTTGAATCCGATTTTGATCCGAACAGTCCTGATTACAGTAGCCAAATCGTGCCAATTAAGGAGATTAATCCAAAGGATGCAATTGCCAATGCAAATTCTAACTTAGAGGAAATTAACCCAAAAATTGCTAATTTACATGAAATTCAGAGAGATTGGTATACTCACCTTCGACGAACGGCAATCGTCTCTTCAAGTTTTCCTTGTTTCTTTTCTTCTCTTGTGCTGCTGCACTTGATTCCTTCAGCGAGAAGTACCTCTCATACGAGTAAAGGTTAAGTAGCGCTGGGTTTAATTCCGAATACCTAATTAATAAAGGAGAAAAGGGGAAAAAAGGTGATACGCGGCAATATAACAATATACATATGATAAATGCATGGGGAATCAAGGAACGGCCGAAAGTAAATAAAGGGTAGAATTCCAGAAGACTCTCTCTTACACTCAGGTCGAGCGTAAGCAAATCGACAGCGCATCTAATTCTAATCTCAAAAAAAAATAGAACAATAGCGGGCTGAAATGTCAGATCCACTATCCAGAATCCTTCAACCCAAATTAAGGCCCAATGACCCAAAATATCGGGCTCAAATTGCGGCCCATTTTAATTCTATCTCCTTTCCAATTTCCATCCTCATTTTCACACAGGTTTTCACGCTTTTTACACTTATTATCAAAGCTCAAGCTCTGGCGGTTTATGGTTTATGGACTATGGACTATGGACTAATCCGTTGCGGCGGCGGGAAAGGATTGTGTCCCCTTGTCTTACCTCTTCGCCATGTGCAAGTTTAAACCCTAGATGCTCCTCCGACCGAGTTTCAGACGGTTAGCTGCTTCCACTCGCTGTCACCTCGCTTCCTGCGCTTTGTCATCGTCCTTTTCCTCCATTTCCGCAGCCGCTGTCGAGGACCCTTGCTCTGCGCCGAATCGGTTTGGAGAGAGCGAGGAAGAAGGGCCTTTTCGGAACTGGAGGGAAGAAAGGGTTAGTGTGGGAGGTTTGGACCGTAGTGATGGTGAGCGTGAGGGAAAGACGCCGGGTTTGGTTTTGAGACTGGAGGCGTCTCATCGCTTGGCGCAGGAGGGGAGATTAAAGGAGATGCGACTTGTTTTGAATGAAATGGTTGAAGAGGAAGGTATGCTATATCGATTTTCGTTGAACGTTACACTGCATTTGTCATTGAATTAGCAAAATAATAATGTTTTTGCTCATTTTTGTCTGAGATAATAGTGAAAGCTTTGAAATGTAGATTTTTCTTGTGTTCACCTGAACAACACAACTTTGTTATTATTGTTTTGTTAAATATCTAAAATTTCGCATTAGAATACTCTGTTTAGTTTATCTTCAGTAGTCCAGTTCCCTATCTTTTCGTTTAATTGATATGAAAAATGAAAAACTTCAATTATTTCCTCTTTTTGATTTTAATTCTTCAGGACTGGGTTCAGCACAGGTTCTCTGTGATATACTATTGCACAATTTTGCAGAATGGAACTCCAATGCAGTAATCTGGGATGTACTTGCAAATATATATGCAAACTCAAAACTTATCCATGATTCTCTCTACATATTGAGCAGAATGGACAGCCTAAACATGCAAACTTCAATTTCAACCTACAACTCTTTGCTTCATGCTGTAAAGCAAACTGATCTGTCATTAGACCTTTTCAAGGAGATGCAATCTGGGGGTATTCAACTAAGTGGGCACTCCTATGAGATTCTACTTCAATCCCTTTGTAAGCAAAACAAACCTTTAGAATCCATGTCTCTGTTTCATGAGGCAAGAATCAGAGACAAATTTAACCCTTGCATTATCACATTTAATGCACTAGTTTCTGTTCTCTGCAATGCCAGCTTTATGACAACTGCAAAATCTTTGTGGAGTTTGATTTTGAAATATGGTTTTACACCTGACAGATACAGTTATTCTACATTAATCCATGGTTTGTGCAAAGCCAGTTTGATGGAGGAGGCAATGGAATTATCAGAGACCATGAAAAGAGAAGGCGTGGAGCTCGATGTAGTAACCTACAATACTCTTATTAATGGACTCCGTTTAATAGGCCTGTCAAGTGAAATTCCAAAAGTGTTACAGATGATGGAATCACAAGGTGTGCCACCTGATATAGTGACCTATACTGTAGTAATGCTGACCCATTGTGAAAAGGGTGAATTGAAAGAGGGGTTAAGGATGAAGCAAGAGATCCTTCATAGAGGCTTCCAGTTGAACGTGGTAACTTATAGTGTACTGTTGAATGCCTTCTGTAAAAGAGGATACTTTCAAGAAGTAGATACTCTGCTTAGGGAAATGGAAACAATTGGGTTAAATTTGGATGTGGTGGCATATTGCATTCTTGTAAAAGGATACTGTGAACAAGGAGATGTTGAGAAGGCACTCGAGGTGTGTAAAGATATGTACATGAAAAATTGTTTGCCCAATTCATTCACACATTATTCAATTATTTCAGGCTTGTGTAAGAAACGCATGATGATTGAGGCAAGGTGGTACCTAGAAAACTTGGCAACCAAATTAGAGGTGAGAAATATAATTTTGTATAATATTGTTATTGATGGTTATGCAAAGGTTGGAGATGTAGATAGTGCAGTTTCTTTGTATGAGCAGGTCCTTAATATTGGTTTAGAACCAACAATTGTCACAGTCAATTCACTAATATACGGCTTTTGCAAAGTTGGCAATTTAGGGCTTGCAGAGCAGGTTTTTAATGAGATTGTCAATCTGAGAGTGTGAGACCCACAATAGTTACATATACCATATTAATGGATGCATTTTGTAACTGTAATGTGAATAAAGTATTGAGTTTTTTTAATATGATGCTCGCTAATTCAATTAGACCGAATGAAAAAACAATTAGTGTGCTTATTAAGGGTTTATGCAAAGAAGGTAGGTTTCAAGAGGCAGTTGATTTGCTTTTTGACATGCAAAGAGAAGGTGTGATATTTGATGATATAACCTTTAATATCCTCATACAAGGATTGTGCAAGAAGCTTTGTTGGAAGATGGCTTTCCGTGTGCATGATTTTATGTTGGGATATGGTGTTAGACCAACACCTGTCACATATAACTTGTTAATCAATGTGCTTTGTATGTGTGGCAAGGTTTCTCATGCTGAGATGCTTTTGAATTCCTTGATAGAAAGAGGGGTGGAACTGAGAAAATTTGCGTATATGACCTTAATTAGAGCTTGGTGCGCACATGAAAAGCCACTTAAAGCTTTAATTCTGTTTGAGAGGATGTTGGATTTTAAATATAAGTGCTCAATTAATGACTTCTGTTCAGGAATTAATCGAATGTGTAAAAGGGGTTATGTGAATGAGGCTTTAACACTGTTCAAGATTATGTTATTTGTGGGGATCTCTCCTGATAAGGAGCTATGTGCTGTTTTGTGTGCTGCACTGGAGAAGGAACCTGATTGGCTGTCTTTGGTCATGTTACAAGCTTTGATTTTGAAAAGTGGGTTCATTTAACTGAGGATGATTTTGAAGAGTTTAATGTGGGTTAGAAGGTGATTATGTGGATGTAGTGGTTTTCTCATGCATGAATTGATCATATGGAGAAAAAATGGTGATCAGCTGCATAGGCACAATGGTTAGCTTCTTTGTACCACTCTTGCTGTAAATATACCATTTTCTTATCTGTTTATTTTATGAGGCACACACAATGCTTAAATGAGGCTTTGATTTTGAACTTTTGAACCATAACTAACTCAACACCTTACATCTGTATCAGTCAAATCCATATCCTATATGACAGTGGACAGCCATTTTACTAACTCACATTACCACCAGCTTGTTTGATTTAAGCTGTAATCCAGTATCTTATATGTTGGCTTCATGTATGTACTATTTCTTAACTCCTTTATTTATATTATTAATCCAGGCTCCAGTCTCTCATCGAATTTGAAGTTTTGAGTTCTGATGATATCTAGTATGGTTGATGATATAATTGTTGACAGACAATTTTCTTCTGTTGCATGACATAAGGTAGCTTTTCTTCTAAGTGCATAAATGAATTTCTTTTTCTAATACTGTTTATGCCTGTGTTTCCAATTTTTGTTGGGTATTGCTTAGTCTTATTCTTTCATTTACTTGTGGACAGGGACTGGAACTGCAAGGAGTCCAAACAAGTTGGACAATTATTTTGCTTTCTCCTCACCTCTTGTCCGGACTGATTCAGCCATCTTAAAGAAACTTGTACATAGCCCTTTTTTTATTGTTCCATGTGTGTCCTAATAATCTTGAAAAGTCAAATAACCACATCATTGGATGCTCAATTGAGCACCGAATAGAGGGAAAAAAACAGTAGACGGATTATGTAGATATGAAACATTATTAGCCAGGCTTCTCTTGTAGAGACCAGGATACCAGGAAATTATAATGTTTGTTCTTTTTTGCAAAAGGGAATAGACGGAAGGAAAAAGGATAAAGCACGAGTTTGTTTGGATGTCTACCCACCAATCTGTTTGTATTGGATATGATTTTGAATGCAGAGAGAAACTTGGCAGAAGGATCGACAAACAATTATGCAGTATATTTTCTTGAGGTCTTTTTGATGTGTGATACAATTTAATTCCGGGGGGAGGGGTGCTTTCTCTCCGAGTGTACACCAACAACAGCGGGCAAGTCCCATACGAAATTTGGGTTATGCACAGAGAAAAAAATGTATAGATTTTTAAAACGATCGTGCATTTATATAAATTGAAATTTGTATGTGATTTATGTGGTAGACAGAAAAAAAAATGACATGGTAATAGAACCGGCGGGTTAGTTTTGTCCAGGATAGAGTGAGAATGGGCCATACACGTTAAATTGATGAAAAGGAAAATAAAAGAATATCCATCCAGGATATGTAAATAAGTAGATCCCAAGGTTTATTCCTTAGCATGGAGCCATGGAATCCATGTTTTGTTCTCTTGAAAACAAAACAAAACGTCAGTTCCTACTTCCTGCACAGTGCACACCTCTTTTTTCTCCCTCTAGATCTTGAAATTGATCAAGACTCAAGAACGCTTTCTTCATCTGTATCTCATGGAAATCTAAATGCCCATAAGGTGCTGCACTAACGCCAAACCCTTTTGGCCCTAGGCTTCATTCCTCAGCCTTTGTTTCTGTCCCCCATATACCTTCATTTGTTGAAGGGAGAAACAATGAGATGCTGCAACCGTAGTTGCAGTCACTGTTTACTGGATCCCATATCTGGCCTTTTTCCTGTGCGAGATCTCTCAAGCAATTATAGGGAAAAACTGTCTATCGTACTTATCAGGATGTGGACAAAAGAAAGATCCGATTCTATCACACAATTTCTAATCCTATTTGGTGGGCCCCTCTGCATGCCTCAGTTCATTAAAGGATTCTACAGTTCTTGTTTGTATGTCACGAGTGTTAACCTTCACTTGTAAAGACCATATTTTTTTTTCGATTAAAAATTTTAAACTATGCATTTCTTTGATAAATGACATGACTAAAATTTCAGAAATGTGCATTTGATATGGAGTTGCACCCAAAAGAGAATGCATTGTTTTTCCTTCTAGGTTCTAGCTACAAACTTTTCAAGTGTAAATACGTATTTAAGTTGTGATTGCTTTAAGGAGCCAAATGTAGGTGATATGTCCCAACTCATCTTGCTTGGTCCCCTATAATTGCACTAGATGTACTTTTTTTTTCCTTCTTATCATCTATAAACTTGATCTTCCAACCGAAAGCCGGTTGTTCCGGCACCAAGCTAGTGTCGTCACATCATCAGGATAAAATTCTCTGAAGCAGCATATTGTGTTGCAAAATCTTGGATAAATCGTTAAAGAAAAAAATCTAATGATTCCGAGAGTACATTGATCGACAAATTTGTTGCACGTACACATCCTGGAAATAGCGAAAATAGTCAAAATGTGTGAGCTAATTCGCTTAGAACAATAGATAAGAAAAGTAAGAACTGTTCAAAGTAATTCCTTCAATTCAATGTTAAAATGAATATTCTTTCATATAAGAACAAATAATCTCCCCTTCAAATCATTCACTTTCTCTTTTACCTTGTAGACCTCACTATTTAGTGTTCCTTTTACAGCGTTAGAGTGCAGCACTGCACATGTTACTGGCATGCATCACAAGAAATTCAACAGTAAACGGATTACTTATTATCCATCTGAATTGAGATTCTTCTCATCTGCATGATTGTCCATATTCTGTATGGACATCGATACATCATATGTCTACATGATTAAAAGAAGGTCCATATGAATTTAGAATTTTAGATAATCAAGTTTTAAAAATTACAATAACTTATCATCTAAAATTATTTTTTTCTTGTTTGCAAGACTATTTTTGTAATTTATTTTTGTGTTATTAACTCGGAATGTTCAGTTCACCTGGATATATGTGCTTATACTAGTCAGTACTTAAGGAGATGGTTTTGTATTTTCTTTTTCCAGAAAGTATTATCTTTTGTACCTATATATATCGGTTCCATAGTATGTACATATGTAGTTCTTAGTATTTTTCTGTTCTGTACTGCTTTTAATGCAAACTAAAGAGAAAAAACAGTCTGTGGAACAAAAAGAAGAGTTTGATATCTTGTTAAATCCCTTCATTCCTTGCTTCCCATCGGCTCCATTTCCATTTCTTATGGCACGTGTCAGTAATCAATAGCATATATCTATGGCTCTCATTAGCCGAACAACATCCTACTTGTAGACAAAAAAATGAGAAACAAAAAGGAAAGACAGAAAATATGTAAATTTAACTGACAAATGAAAAGCAAAAGTTCCAGTACATCTAACCAGAAGTTAAATATCATCATTAGATATAATTAGCTTGGCTACTATAAATTTCTCGTCTGAATCAGAAAGGCCACATGATCATGACATGGTGGTGGAGGTGGAAGCTGAATAGGAAGAGAAATGGCAAGGAGTCCGGCTCAAGTATGGAACTAAAAGGGGGTACATGGATCAGAAACAGTCCCTTCTTTAAAGGACACCTGGGTCAGGGAGACAACTCTCATTGGCTTGCTCCATCCTCAGTTTATCATCTCAGCCATACAGCTTGAAAACACACTCTGATAGTTATTCATTATTGACCATCTTGTCTGTCTCTCAACATCTCCTCCTTTCATTTCTTTTGTCTATTTATTTGTGTGCTGCACTTTCATTCCTCATCATTTCTCCTTCCATCCCACTATTTTTACATGATATCTGTTAGACAGTTTGAATACTAATCTTCATAGAAATTCTTCCGAACCACAAAATAAGACAAATTATCATTTTATAGTTCTTACATTAAGCTTAAGTTTTATGTTTTTTTTAAGGTTCTAACTACTAAATTTCATTAACTAATGAAAAGAAAAAAACAAAAGGAAAGAAAAAGAAAAAAAAAGGATTGCAGCTTGACCCATTACACCAATCACCAACCCATTATAACGCACCACACCGCACAAAAGTTTTGTACTGCCAGACCCATCACTTGAGCTTTGGCGGGCAGGCCGGCGGCGTTATCTCCCCACCTAGGGTTTTTGAGTTTTGTTTTCACCTCTAAATCATCTAAGCTCAAGTTTTATGTTGTGTTCAAAGAAATTCTATTATTTTGGGGGATCCTATATTGCCATTATATAGAGATGATGGACTTTAAGAAATTTTTCTTGAGGAAATGTATAGAGAATTGAAGAAACTTCTTTTAAGAAAATTAAATGAGTAGGACTTTTGAACGAATGAGATTGTTTTATTTGTTGAATAATCAATGAATGAAATAGTTAATTGTTGCCAATAGGATTGGCTCTAAAAGCCCATAAAATGACCTTGAATGAGTTGAGCAATTGGCTCGTGAACTGCCAGATAACAATCTGATCATCATTCAAAAAATAATAATTAGACAGTGCTGTTTTTTTCAACCTTGTAATCCTTGCCATTGGGATACTTTCATACCTAGTTGCTAGAGAGGTATGAGCTAGTTTGAGAAATAAACCAGACATAAAAGAATTTCAAAGTGATTTAGCCACCTGAAAAGTTTTTCCTTGTTTTTCGCTTCAGTGCTTCTGTTTTGTTCGCCATTTCTGGGCAGGGGTCAAGGCAGAAAATCAAAACTGGCAGCAGAATAAATTATATTATATGATTTTTTTTCTAAAGAGGTTCAAAGAAGAATTATTAAAAACAATACACGACGTTTGAAGGGCAATATGCAATGTTCCAATTTAGAAGTGGTAATAGGATATATCAAGTCGGATTCGATGGGTTGAGTTGGATCAATTTGATTTTTTAGAAGAAATTAGATGGGTCAAGTCAAAATCAAGACGAGTTAGGTCAAATTATAAATTGGCTTTTTTATATCTTAAAATTTTTAATTAGATTATAAGTTATTTGATTTCGGATCGGATTAAATTAATTTAATTTTTAAAGAAATTAAATCAAATTGAATTCAAATTCAAATGAACAAATTTCTCTCATGGGATCAAAGTTTTGTCACCTCTGTTCCAATTCATAGTTGAACCTGGTCCCCTTTACCTTTCGTTCCCTTCGGTCCTGTGCACAAGAAAGAGATTTTAGAGCGTGCTGGTCTTTTGAAGGGACTTGATTTTGACATTTGATTCCAATTCGGAATAGAACTCCCAGAACTAGTCTTCGGCGCAATTAATTTGCTGATAAATTAAACCAATGACGATTATCAATTGGTAAAATTAATCGCAATTAAAGGATAAAACATGATAGACCCAATGCAAGACGAAAGTTTTAGAGGTTCTGTTTCTCCAGGATCACTGTATGGACTGGAAAACAGTTATAGTTTTAACAGAGTTGAGACACCAACATTTATAATTTATTAAGTCCATGAAAAACTTAAAACTCTTGGAATCATGGTTACCCCCCCCTCCTTCATTTGTGGAATGGATCCTTTTTGTATAACGGGTCATTTGTATATTTTCTTTTGTGGCCACCCAATACAGTGGATAACTGGATATTGCTCTGCAATATTTTGAGGGAGGTTAGCAGTCCCTCCATCCAATATTATGTGTTATAATGGAGCCATAAATTTTGACGTAGCTATATTCTCACATTAATTAGCATTTTTTTTTTCATTATTCAACAATTAAATTTTTTAAAATGTTGGCTTTCTTTATGCAACAATATTTTGAGTAATTGGAAGGAGCGTTTTGATACAAATGAGATGACATTTTTCCATCATGCAACAATTATAGTTTTTAATTAAGATGTTTGGTTTTAATGGTGTCACGTATGCTCATCTCTTTGTGGATTGTTTTTTTTCTTTTCCTTTATTATGGAAACTCTTTTTTAATTTGATTAAACAAATTTTAATTGGCGAAACCTAGATGACATATTTGTGAGCTATAATGGCCATATGTTCATCTCCTTTTTTATTCAAGAAAGACAGAGTAATTTGTTTGTTTACTATATTATTACGGGATTCACAATGTTGGTTCAAGAGAATATGGCCAATTATAAACTTTATTGATACCTAACTTCTAATCCATAGACTCATAAATAACTTGTAACAATACAAATATACAATACAACTCTTATTGGGAGCTGAGAGCCTGAGACCCATAATTTATGTCTTATTCCTCCGAGAAAACGGTACAATGTGTACCGTCCAAAACACAAATTAAACAGCCATTGGCCCATTGCCCATTGCCCATTGCCCATTGCCCATTGGTCAATAGACTAGGTCAATACAGGCATGTTATAGTACAAGTACACCTAATTTTTCCAAAAAGCAACGGATCTCGGATCTCAAAACACTTTTTACTCAAACCAACAATAATTTATCACAACTACTTGATTGAACACCCTAAATTTTAATTAATGCAACTGGTCCCCGTACAAAATTTCAGGTTACCTTAAGAAGAAACCATGATTTTTCACTTTTTTCACCCTAAGGTTAAAAACTTTAGCAATGGCAAGGTTTGTTGGGAAGGGGAGCTGTTGAATAATAATAGCACTAGATGACTAGACTAGTGGAAGAATGGCGTGGATGGTGCATTGCATGCTTGGTCTGCTGACTAAGCCAGCATGAACTCCTTGCCCTTGGTAAACCAAAACCATGCATTAACCATGTATATATTATATATAGTATTCATTATTCAACATACAAACCCAAAACAATATCATCATTAATGTATGGAACCCTCTTTTATGCATTAAATCCTGAGTCTAAACCCAACATGCCTCACATGCATCTTGTTGTTTTTTTAATGTAAACATCACATCTTATTATTTAATAATACTAGTTTTATTTTGCAAATTTTAAATTTGCATATCATTCGTAATTTAAAATTTATTTTATATACGTTTTAACTACTTACATAAAACAAAATCTTAAAAAGTTCAATGACTGACTCACCTGAAAAATATCTTCTAAGCTGGTGAGGGTTGATGGAAGACAAAGGAGAGACTGGGAATTCAAATAAAGCTGTCCCCTTTTATTTGGACAAAGAGGAGGCAATGGATAGATATGATGATGTACAATATAGAATATAATTCAGTAATGGGCAAATGTTTGTTGCTTTTCTTTCATTCTTTCTTTCTTTCTTCACCCCATTTTAAATAATAGATGTTTAAGTGCTCCTTGATCATTGGGCATTCCTCTATGTCGTCTCGTCTGTTAACTCTTATTCATGTTTTGCTACACTGACAAAAGGCAAAATATTTCATTCTCTCTAGGTTTTCATTATTAGCACAAACTTTGATAACAATGTTTTTTTTTTGTTTAATGTCCATAGGTATTGCTCCGACTCAGATTATATAGACAAAAACTTCGTTTTTGCATAAGCAGAGAGCTTTTCCGGGGTTAACAACACAATATTCTATATTTATATAGCTTTTTAAAATTGACTTTGATTAAATCAAATGATTAAAATTAATTGCATAAATTTCTTCACAACAAACTAAGGGACAAATCTTATTAAAATGATATTATGTTTTAATTCGGTGACAAGCTTGAAAATTCCTAGCTTTGTATTATAAAAAATATATTATTTTGTCATCAAACAATCAATAATAACTTTTGGAACTTAATTGATGTATATATGTAACTATGTAAGTAATGTAAGACATGCGAAATAGAGAAGTACTATTTTTTTCTGAGTTCGGAAATAGAATAGTACAAGGGGAATGGACCTGGTGGAAAGAACAGCACTGTAGAAAACGACAAAAGAAAATTAGCATACTGACATTGATATAATTGATATAATTGTTTATAATTGACTTTGAGTCCTAACTAGATGTTGAAGATAAATAAGTTGCTTGGAAAATCAGATATCATTTCATGACTTCTTCAAGCACAACGCCAATGGACTGGTGTCTGGTCCCCCACAAAATTTGTCTCTCTCCCCCCTGACACTCGCTATGCTTGTGTGCTTTGTCCTTTTGTCCAATTACGTTCTCAGATGCGCCTAATTTATTTTCTTTTCTGACAAACAATCCCCCTGTTTCAATCCTTTTGAAATCCATGCCAAATTTCTGTATATACATTTTAATTGACTTTGTTTGTGTCCGGCGTGTATTTGCTTAACTTATTTATTTACATAGTCAATTTTATGCTTTCATGTACTCATTTGCGTGGTGAAATTATAAGTTTAAATATATAGTGTAAACAAGATATCACAAAAAAAAAATTGTTTAATATACGTAAATCTCAACCTGCCCATTTTCCGGAGACATTTCACATTTGTAAACTTAAAATAAATATTTTGTCAGAAAACATGATATTTTGGATCTTGTAGTTTTACGCCTGCATCAGAAGATGGAAAGTGAGTATTGCATAAGATTAAAAGTTGTCCTGGGGTGCTACCCACTAGAGCTACACAGTAAGTCAATAACACAGTATATGTAGTTTCCGTGTTAGTATTGACAACATAAAATAATTTCATATTAAAAAAAAATGGACTCCTAAGACATATAATATTTTTATATGTATTTCTCACAATTTGAACCTACATCATTCCGTACAGAGATGAGACTCATCTATACTAGACGAGATCTATTAAAAATAAATTTTAAATACTATAAATTATTTAGATAAAATGTCTATGTTATTTTAATTATATTTTATTTTTGTATTTTTAGATTAGAGAAATTGAAGAAGGCTCTATGTTTTGTACTCTGAGATTAAAATATTAGATATATTTTATATCATTTTTTCTGCAATTATACTATATTTGTTTGTGTTAGTTGGTTTCAGCAGCCTATAAGAGTTTAATATTATAATTTTTTTGTACACAGAGAAAACGATATAGATCCTATAATTATTTTTATTATTTTTTAATGGATAACTAAACAAAGATTTGATTGGAGATATACTACGCATAAAATTCCAAGGTACATTGATGGCATTTTTTAACGTGAGTTAGCTATTAAAAAGCCGATAATTTCATTACATTAATGGCACCTTAATTAGCTAACAACATTGTGGGAACCAAAAATATTGGATCTCCTCTGGTAACCTGCACATATGATTGCATAAATTTGCAATGGGTAATTAACAGAGGACTGGAACTTCACCTCTCTTTCGCACACTACACACGTGCAACCCTTGGCCTTATAAAAAGGGACATCTGTGGAGCACTCAACATTTGTCAAGGCTCCATTACATGTGAAGTGGGGTTCGTTCTCTCTTCAATTATTTAAGGGTGCGTGGCTGTCTATTCTGAAATTCGAGTGAGAGAGAGAGAGAGAGAGAGAGAGATGAGAGAATCAAGGTTCAAGAGGATATGTGTGTTCTGCGGCAGTAGCCCTGGAAGGAAGAAGAGCTATCAAGATGCTGCTATTGAACTTGGCAATGAGTTGGTATAGATTTTTGACATTTCCATTTTTTTTTCTTTTTTCTCTGTTCTCAACACTTAAATACCGATTTTTCTTATAATGTTTTCTTGATAGGTAGATATATTTTTCTACCTAGGTATATATATGCATTGAAGCATATGCATAAGATTTAATTATAATTTAATTACTGGGCTCATATATAGTGTATTGGTCTCATTTTATTGCATCACTTTAAAATGTGGTCCATACGGTTATATATGAGTATGCGGTAGTCAAACCATGTCCAAAATACTGTGATTTATGCGGCCTAATATACTATACATGTCATAAAAAATCTAAAAATGTTGTCCAGTGTATAGTATATGACACAAAAAATTCAAAAAAATACATTAGAAATTTAGAAAAATAATATATATTTGTTAAGATTCAAACTTGCACAATGTGTTATTGTATAAGCTTTGAAACCACTAGACCACCTTCTTTTTTAACATTTTATGTTTTTTATTCATTATACTATAGATATAAAATCTGTATATAAATAAAAATTTGCATGAAAATTCACATATGAAGCCGCATATAAAGTATGCGGTATGCAACGACCATCTACATGCATATTGCAATACGCATTTAAAACATTGTTTTATTGTACTCTTAAATAGTAAACTAAATTTGCATTACATCAAAGAGAACTCTGTTTGAATGAGATGAATATCTGTGTAACTCTGATCTAAGTAAAACACAAATCGTGAGGCCCATATTAAGTATAGTATACTAAAGTGAACCAACTTTTTCATGCCTAAAGTTTCCAAAAATAAGCAAAAAGCTGGTTTCTGCCTCTTTGTTCCAACTTGAAGTTAATTTCTTGGTTTTTCTTTGTCTCTTGTGAAAAGGTATCAAGGAATATCGATTTGGTGTACGGAGGGGGAAGCATAGGATTAATGGGTCTGGTGTCTCAAGCTGTTTATGATGGAGGCAGGCATGTCACTGGGTATGTACAAAGTTTTAATTAAAATATAATCACAGTTAAAATATAACTAAGAATCCAAAAAAAAACAGAGAATGCAGTGATGTGCTTACTATTAAATTGCTAAAATTTTGTCTGTTATCTTTCCATGTGCAGTGTAATTCCCAAGACGCTCATGCAGAGAGAGGTATGTATACATGCGTGTCTGTCTCTAACAAATTAATATGTAACAGAGATTATTTGATTATAAACAGAGCAATGTATTTTGGACTTCATTGATTGAATGTCTACAAATGTAAATGGTCCTAGTAAAAGAGATATAAAAAATTGAGGTTATAATTATGACGAATATAATATACGGATAGAAAAGAGAGAAGTACCCTAATAAAGATGTTTCTCTTTTGTAATTATGGTTGTTGATACGTTTGGTTCATCGACTATGAATTAGTGCACTTTCTGTTGTATTTGCAAGATTAGATCAATCAACATGCCCCACCAATGTTAGTTTTAAGTTAGCAAGTGTCAATTTTTCTCTGGTCATCCAATAGCTGATTTCCTCTGTGACTCATAAATGTAGATTATTAGCGCACCAAGGTTATCTATTTTTTCTTTTTGGTTTCAAAAAGTGGTACATATTTTGTCTTTTAATTATCATCACATTCACATAACATCATATGCTATTTTCATCTAAAGATAAGTGGAGTCACTGTGGGAGAGGTGATGCCAGTTGCAGATATGCACCAAAGGAAAGCTGAGATGGCTAGGCAGTCAGATGCATTTATAGCCTTACCAGGTTTGTAAAAGTTTCTTTTTAGGGGTAAGTTCCATGTGTGCCCCCAGAAACCAACAAAATATCATGTATCATTGTGTCCTTTGAAAAAAAAGCACATGGATCTTGTATATATGTGACATATTTTTTTGTTTAGGGTATATGTGAAATTTCTCATTTGCTTATACAGATACATCATAAATCATCTGTTGTCATTTATAACGGTATTAATTTTGCAACAGTTTGAATTTTATAAAATTCATATCTATATCATCATGTAGGAGGGTACGGAACTCTAGAGGAATTGCTTGAAGTAATAACTTGGGCTCAACTGGGCATCCACAACAAGCCGGTACTTCTTGCCTTTTGTTTTCAGTGGCTGTCTCAAACCGTACCAGTCTCAGCAGAAAATCAACCATCTTGGTAGCTAGGAAATTGAACTGAAAAGATTGACAATTATAAAAATTTGTTCATGAAGACGGTACATATACCGGATGGGTCTGCCGTAATAGAATGGTTTTGACTCAGAGTTTCTTATTTATGAAAATACATAGGTTGGATTGCTCAATGTAGATGGCTATTACAACTCATTATTGACATTCATCGACAAAGCTGTAGAAGAAGGTTTTATCAGCCCCAGTGCAAGTCATATCTTTGTTCTCGCTCCGACCGCTAAGGAGCTTATGGAGAAAATGGAGGTATCCATTTTACAAAATAACGAGATCTCCGATTAAATTTAGTGCTACTGAACATAGCTCCTAACCTTTCTTTGTTTTTCTGTTCTTGTAGGAGTACATGCCATATCTTGACAGAGATGCATCAAAGCTAAATTGGGAAGTGGATCGGCCTAGAAGGGCTTCTGAAATTCAAACATGAGAGAAAACAATTGATGAATATTCCTAGTTCTTAACAGTTGCACCTTTTTTTAGGGATATTGTAGTCAGTAGCTTAATTAATTTCAACATGAAAAATTGTTGAATTTATCTTAGAGCATGGAGGTGCAATTTATTCTCTGTTTTTGTAAATTTTCATCAAGTACCTACAAAGTCTGTATAACTCAGTTTCTCCTTCAGAACTATAGTTATCTTCTGACTTATCATAAGCTATTGAGCTTCTTTTATAGTGATTTATATATTCTCCATTATGACATGCTGTGATCTTGAAAAACCCTTTATAGGTTAAAAACAGAGATCCGAACTTGGGCCAAAGTCTAAGTTAGATCACTAAGACCTGCACTGGCCCAATACAAAGAAATTTATCCAGACAGCAATTTAATAAAACATAAATCAAATGTCGAATATACAAATTTCACCTGGACTTCTCGTCTCAAAATCGCTTCAGCATTTTGGAATAGTTCACCTAAAAAAAGTTAAATTTTTCATAAAAGCGTATAAATCAAGTATGGAAGTTAGAACATCATACCTAAACTATCCATAAATTTTGGTTTCCTCAGGCTCAGAGGCTGGGTAGCAATCTAAGATCGTTGGGCTCTCATTGCCACTACAAGATGGACTGGAGGATCCAGTTGGAACATTTTGGGCCAACCAGTCTTTCCTCTTAATTCTCTCTTACTCTTATTATTTCTTCTGGATTCTTCTCTGAGTTCTTCCATGTCTGCACAACGAAAACCGAGGGGGGCGAACTCTCGACGAAAATTGCGATTCCTTTCGTTTCTCTTTCTGTCATCAGAAGCACTTCAATCCGATCGCCAGACCGAAGAGAAGAAGACATGGTTAGTTCTTTTCTTGATTTCATTTAGTTGATCATTTTCCTATGATTGGCTTGATGCATGTAGGGTTAGCACCTTGATTCCTCGTTTATTTCTTATTAATCTGGCAATCTGGGTTAAAATTTATTTTCAACATTTAATGGAAGTCAGTTGGAATTTCTCTGTGAAAAACAGTATATAGTGGTTTTTCGAATTGCAGGCAATAACAGGATTCAATGTTCTGTATTTTCGAGGTTCTACTGCGTTTTATTAAATAGGGATATTTTGTCGAGTTTGGTACCATCATTTGCTTCTGGTCTCTGATGAGATTGGATGGCGCAGTGACAAATTTGGATTGGTTGGGGTAATTTTGATCCTAGAAATTAAGGGATTTGTTTTGTTCTGTGTCTTAAGATTTGGATTTGAGGTGCTTTGTAATAAAATCATATTCCTAATTTGTAAAAAAAAGTGCATCTAAAATAAGGAGTTTGATGCTTTGTTAATTGTTTTTTTGTTTTCCAATTTTCATACATTAAATAGTATACTGAAAAATAAAAGGACCTCTACTGTTTATTAGTAAAGTCTTGAAACTATTATTTTATAACGTCTGTTTTGTAGGCAGCTAAACTTCTTGCAAATTTAATTGTTATGGGCTCTACAATTTTGGGAAGAGCAGTTCTCCAGGCATATCGTAAAGCTCTTGAAAGTAAGTTCTATTTTCTCAGAAACCTTATTTTACAATTCAGTAAAGGACACAATTTTTTATTGGTCTATTGTAATAGATGCCAAAGAGCCAAAATGTAAATATCAAGTTAAGCAAAATTATATAATCTGGCAAAGTTTTTCACCATGTGTTTATGAATCTGAAATTCAGAAGTAAAAGATTCTAGTATATTGCCCGTGCATTGCCACGGGGAATTTCAAAGTAAAAATCAACTAATTTTATTAATTTATAAAAATATCATATCATGCATTTTTTTAGTTCAAATGATAGAATACAAGCTTCCAGTCACAAAAAAAAATTCTTTTTATTAAAGCCTGACAACAGCAATTATTTTATTAAACTGAAAGTACCATACAACCACCAGTACAAAACCACCTACTCGATTGCAAAAGAAATAAACATCACCCATCCATGTTCCTGTCTGTGATGAACATAAACACAGAGGAGAAATCATCTTTCACTTCCTGTTCATATGCAACTCAAATAACACGTTATCAATGCGGCAACCTCTTCATGAATATAAAAGAAGTTGAGTGAAGAAAACTTCAAATACATTAACAAGGTCTACTTGAAATATGGCTAGAAAGATTTCTTATTGTCTCAAGTTCTACTTGAAACATAGCTGGTTACAAACCAGCTTAGCCTGGTACACATTTGGTTGAAGACAAACTGCAATAACCTCCTGTTGCCATAGCCAATGATTGCATCGATTATTGCTTTTTTAGGTAGCATTTATTATTCCATTATTCTTTTATGGAAACATTTCATTTTTCTGAAACTATGCATAACTACAATGTAAAAAAAAAGGAAGAAACTTCAAATTTCAAGATTTGAAATCCAAATACAAAGGATTTCTCTTGTAATATTATGATGGCAACATATACCTATCAGCTTATTGTTACTTCCAGAGTCTTTTTTGATGATCTTCATTTTTTTTTGCAAGATGCTCAACCTTTAATGAGAAATCAAATATAATCAATGGAAATTTATATAGAGCGCAAAATTGGAATGAATCTGCAAATTAGATATAGAGCACAACTTTTGCCTAACTGCCTAAGCAATATTGAAAGAAATATGCTACTAAACGGTAAAGACAGAACCGTTTGATTCAATTCAAATTCAATTAAAAATGAATTATAAATGGAAACTGGGGAAAAATATAAAAATAAAGAATCCTGATAAACCAAAGAAAAATGTGATTCTTAAGAATGGACATGAAGATTCAATTAAAATGAATTATGTCTTTTCCATACAAGTCTATATTTTCCTGGCAAAAAGAGATATTTTTCAATCAGAAAGATATATCAGTAAAGCAGTAAGTGCCAGAAACCATATGCAAAAGAAAAGAACAGCAAAACAATGTTTTAACAAAGAACAAATATACACAAAAGTTGCATAAAGAAGCTAACCTCAGTTAACTTTAAAAATCCAAAAAGCAAAAAAAAAAAAAAAACATGAAAAGCGGATGCAATTCTAACAAATCATAAATCATATAAAGCAATATGAAAAAAAAAACTTAAATAATGGAAACATATTCATCAATCTTCTCGCACGTGAAATTTAAAATACTTACTTTGTATAACCATGATATGTAAATTAACAACTCTTACTTGAGATCTATACAACTCTTGATTGACAATAATAAAAAATAAAAGAAAGAGGATAAAATTCTCAATTCATAATGAGAAAATAGTTAAAGGAAATATTACCCAAATCACCTGAAAGTCCAGCAAATTGAATATTTAAATGGTGATGACCTTCCGTGACGCGGAGAGGGGCTTCGTTGAGATGTTGCGAGAGAGGGGTGCTTCGATTAGATGAGGAGGGGTCAACAGAACGACGGTGTCAGGCCTTAGTGAGGTGGAGGGGGATGGCGGGGGAGAGACAAGGTTTTAGGTTGCCAGAGAAAGAGTAGCAGTTGATAAAAGAGCGAGATTGTAGCCCTAAGTCTTGTGGTCATTCTGTGTAAGGAAAAGAGAACTTCAACATATTTTTCTCGTATACAGCACTGAAGGTTTGAAAAATAGCCCTATTGGATGGCTGGTGTTAACTCTGAAAATAAAAAATAAAAAAATCTAGACCGTTGTAGAATTAGAATACTTCAATGCTTAATAAAGGAGTAGAGACACCTACAGGAACACAAATATTCAGCATTAGCCAACTAGGAAGTTGGCATCCCTGCTCCCACCCTGCAGCTTTGGTTTGCATTTGTGGGTCACGACCAATAAGTGCAAACCCATCTTATAATATGCTTAACCAATTTTATATGACATACAAAACACAAAAGCTTCAAATGAATTAAAGAGATGATTCAAGAATGCATCTCCCTTTTTTTTGTTTTCTTAATGTAATATGTGTCAGTGGGCTAGTCCAGGCACATTGTTGTACGCAAACCTAGAGGTTCTCAACCAATGAGTGTGAAGCTGGGGCAGAAATGGTCTCTCATTTTGACATGTTATGCACTCCAGTGCAGATCTGATCCCTGCCCGGTTCACATTCAATAGATGTGAACACCATTGTTCGCATTCAATAAATGTGAATTCCCTGGTTCCCTAATTTTGTGAATCCATTCTTGTCCTAAAAACTATAAGATTCGCTTATATAAAAATGGAACTGCATAATTTTTCATATCAACTCACATGATAACTTTAAGGTAGCATTTCACAGATATAGGAAACGAAGATGTAAATCATATCAGTTTTTTGTGTTTTTCACGTTTTTGTATATTGAAAGACTCTTTGGGAGGACAAGATAAATCTTTCCATGGAAAATGTAAAAGTTGTTTGTTCTTTGGAATGTACCCACCTTATTTGCATGTTCAATAATATCTCAGTATTATGTATCATGTGAGGTGAAATTTCAGACATTATGGAATTAAGTGGTTATGTTTTCGATCGGTGTTGTTGTGTCTTCAATGTTTAGATGCTAATAAGACGGGTGTTGCTCATGAGACAATAAACAATATAAGAAGAGCTAGCAAACTCATGACTGAGCAAGAAGCCAGACAGATTTTGGGTCTCTGAACAATCTTCATGGGATGAGATCTTACAGGTTCTCTCTCTTTGTCTGTCTGATCCCCCGGCCCACCCCAGGTGCATCAATTGTAGAAAATGATGCACATAATTGCAAAAAAAAAAAAAGGTAGAAAACCCAGATGTGCCAACATAAAAGTAAACAGAAATGCAAAAGATAGAATATGGTCATGTTTCAGTACCATATACCACTGGTTACATCATGAAAAGCCCTTGAGTGATTGCTACTTCAGGAGCAGAATTTTCCAAATAAGTCGCATTATGGGATAATGTGTTTCTTACAGAAGTGAAATATTTTTCAGAGATACGATAACTTGTTTGAGAGAAATGCAAAGAGTGGGAGTTTCTATCTACAGTCAAAAGTGCACAGAGCAAAGGAATGCCTGGAAGAAATTTACAAGAAGAATAATCAAGCTCCTGGCTGAAACCAGAACGGCTCTCCATTTTTTTCCTGTTCATTTTTTTATGATAAATCGATGTGTAGATATGACCGCCTTGTTGGAAAAACTAAAAAAAAAAATAAGGGAACTGATCTATTAATGTGGTCTTTCTATGTACAAGTTTCCTCTGAGGCTCTGACAGACATTTATTGTGATTCTCCTCAAGTTTTTATGTTGTTCCTGTTTCTTTCTAAGATGCAAGCGATGAGCTTAAATTCTTCCCGGTGCATGTTTTGGGTACGCTTGGCCCTTGGCAGTTGTCAAGTTGGTTTTGGTTTAGAAAGGATCAACAATAAGTTGTTATCTTTTATATGATGAATGGGATGTTGTGGGTACGCTTGGCCCTGGGCAGTTGGCATTCAGTCCAGTTTGCTTGATTATTGATGTCACTGTCACTGATAATTAATGTGCAGTTTGCTTGATAAATTCAGCTTTTCAATCCTATGTTAGGTTTTAACATGGATATTAGTTAGGTTCCTAATTTAAGAATCTTATATATACTTAATATACAGAACGAACACGTTATATGGTTACACTTGGCTAAATGGTTACAGTTGGCTACTTTCCTTTCTCTTTCCCTGAAGTTCAGCTCACATTTAAGTAATGTGGGGTTATTTTGGTTAGTTTTATAAAAAAAAAAATAGAACATCAAGGTCCGTTTGTTTAGGGAGGATAATTAATTTGAGAAGAAAAATAAGACTATTTCCTGCGGATTCGTGATATGTTAGTAGATTAATCTAGGGAATCATACAAATGCAAGCTAAAACAGTCTTTACGGCAAGAAAATATAACCGGTGTGAATATACAATTTAAGTTGATATTCCTTGGTTACTGTCATTGTTGGTTCCAACTTGATTATGTCTAGGGACTGGTGCTCATTTTATATTTTATAAGGGGGAGAGCTGGTTCAATCGCGAGTTCAAACACTTCATTAATTGTATTTGTTGACATATACATACTAGCATCTTTATATTATTTAGTGTTTTTTAATATTGAGTCCTAATGGAAGTATGGAACACCAGTAGTGACACGTTACATCCTCAATACCAATGATTCGTACTCCATGCATATAATTTTACTACCTTGAATATTTTACTCGACAGTTCATATTTGTTTATGTGATAACTGACAAGCAATGATCATTTGCACGTACATTAGAAATCATATTTTTAAACAACAGATGTGAAACTATAAGGCGCTAGTCCATAAAAACTCTACATTTGAATTTGATTTAATCGGCTTTTAAAATATTCAATTCTTATTCGCTTCTTATAAGTCCAGTCTGATCCTTTATATTAATGATAAGGATTAGACTCAATTTATAAAAAATAAGTCATTTTACTCTGATTTTTATCAAACCCAACTTTTATCCGGTCATTTTCAAGCTTTTTTTTAAATATTTTATATTATATATTAGCTACAAAAAAAAAAAGCAAAAAATATATAATTCAATATTTATATATAAATATAAATTAACATTAAAAAATATATAATAAAAAATTATATATCAAGTCCTTATCTGTTAACCCTTATCCGACCCTTAGAGTTCGGATGGCTTAGTAAGGACCGAGCTCAACTCTTAAAAATCAAGCTCTTTGAACCTGACCCTTTAAAAGCGTTTATCAAATATGGCCCTTATCCAGGCTCTCTCGTAGGTCCGCTAAGCTCGACCCTTGAGAAGCCCGACCCAGCCTTTGAGGACGATGTCTAAAGGCCGCACAACCCTTCCATTTGTGGAAGGAAATCCTCTGAAGATTTTTTTTCTATGTAGTAATCAGAACCGTTAAATTAAATTTCAATGACTATCCAAATTTGATATGATGCATGAAGAATTTTATTATTAATAAATCAGAAACATTAATCGTTAATTGAATAGTTTAGATTCAAAGACCAGCACCCTGCCAAAAAAAAATTAATTCCGCAAATAATTTTGTTCGCTGAATTTGCAGCATGATTTGGGGTAGTTTTGCAAACGGTCTGGGCCGGTCTGGTCCGGTTCAAACCTGGACGGTCCACGGTATCACGCGGTCCACACGGGACAGTTCTAGGCGGTCAAAACTCGGAAAAATCAAACCCGTCCCATCATTGCCCCCCGGGGGCCGGACCCCTACGGGTCGGTACGGTCCGGTCCGGTCCATTTTTTTTTATAAATTCAAAAAATTATGAAATTTGGAAAATAAATTTATGATATTTTATAAATAATAATTTCCATTGAATTAATTTTATATTTTTAATTATTTAAAAATCGAATAATACTCAAAAAAATATAAAAATTGATCCGGGTCACGGTCCGATCCACGGTCTCGCACGGTCCACGGGACGGTCTGGTCCGGTCCACGAATCTACACGGTCCAATTTTGGGTGGAGGACCGGCCCACCGTTGGACCGGACCGTGGTAGGGCACAGGACGGGCACGGGTTTGGCCACGGTCCGGTTCGGTCGGTGCATAGTCACGAATCGGTCCAAAACGGATTGGACCGGATGGTCCATTGCAAAAAATTCATTAATTTATAGGATAATTATACAGTAAGAGCTATTTCATATTTATTATCTATAGGATAAACTATATAAATATATATAAATATAATAATTTATTTTATATTTTAATAATTAATTAAATTAAAATTAGTGTATATTTTATAATGACAAATGAAATAAAAAATTATATATATATATATATATATATAAAGTGTTATTCACTGTTATACTTTATTGGTATATTTATTTGATGTTATTTATTTTTACAAATCATCCATTTAAGAAGAATCCATTGATTCGAAATCAAAGAGGAAAGAGGAGAGAGAAAGTAAATGTCCCGTCTGTGATTTTTTATATTAAATTATTATTATTATCTGTTATCTATCGTTATCCGTTCATTATTCGAAATTCTTAATAGAAAAATAGGATATGGATAAAATTATATTTTAATGAGCAAGCGTATGAATTAAAAAAAATTAACAGATATAAATATAAAAATACTTCATCTACATCCTACCCACTAACATCCTTAGTCATTTTCTGTTTATTTCTGATTCCACAAATAAGTTCACATCTAAAACAATATCTTTACTAGCAACCATCTTCTCTGGTCCGGTTCCTCTATAATATTGTATTCATACAGAAACTGTCCGAAGTCATAATAATGACCATCGAATTTAGATTGTGAGCAGGCCAGGCACAATGTTAATCTTTAAATTTATAAGACCGATAATTTAGACGGTTACTGTATGCGTAGTCCATGTTAAACAAAATTGAAAAAGGTTTTGTGTCAATATTGTGAGAATTAGGAAGTTCAATACAATTTAGTTATGTTGCTGGTGTATAATTTTATAGGTGTAGGCCACTAAGCCAGTACATGTTCTGGCATGAACCACTAATCACATGTCAATATTTATCTACAAATTAATATGTAAAGGTAAGTAAACTCATATCGATGCATGTATCCGCTTGAGTGATGGGTACATGTCAACATTCAGCATCTTGCTTTAACTTTTGTATATTTCTAATTAACATTGTATGTATTCATTTTTTTTCTTCTGATTGAAAATAGAAACAGAAATACAATAAAATCGATTAGCAAATAACATAGTAACCATTTCCGTCAAAAAGAATGTGAAGAAGAACTTTTCATGAGAATTTGTTTTATTTTGAACTACTGGTTCACATGAATCTTGTCTCTTCATGAAGCAGTGTAAGTTTAAATTCTAAAAAATATATATATGTGAAAGTTAATTTCTGTCAGAATCATTGAAAACCTATTCACAAATGAGAGTAGAAGAGATTAGTTACCTTATCGAAATAACATTTATTAATCTTTGGTTCTAACTCTCAGCGGCGTGAAAAAGAAGAAAAGAAGAACGAGTCTCTCACAGGGTAAAAATGAATTCTCGTTAAATACCTTCGTTTTGATGAGGATTTCTATGCACGATTTCAGCACCTTCAAATTACGCCGAATGAACTCTATTCCGCCGCTCCTCCCCATTTTGATCACACGACGAACAAGAATTCTATTTCTGATTCTTATTTGTATATATCGCATATCCTCTTAGTTTCTCTCTTCGTTTATACCTTTCGGAAAGAAAACGGGTCAATATATAAGCTGTTTAAGCAACATAATATTTGCAATAACTCACCCAATTACTTGACCAATTAAAGAGGGCGTAATAACAGAAATTACTGTTTTTCCGTTTCAAATATACATAAATCAGTTAATGTGACTGATTAAGAACTTTAACCCAGCCAAAATGACCGATTAATAATTAATAAAGTTACACCAACTTTTGGTGACATTAGTTACGTGGACATTTTTAAAGTTCAAACAATCAATTCAAACTGTTCAATATGATGGATATATTAACATGTGCTTGCACATCAAATTGGATATTTTTTTAAAAAATTTTACTATTTATTAAAATTGGTATAAATTTCATTATCTTCATATCACTGACTTTTGTATCCATCTTAATAAAAGGTAAAAAAATTTAAAAAAAAATCTAATTTGATTTGTGTGTACATCTTAATATATTAATATATTCATCATGTTGAGTGGTTTGGATGGACTGTTTGAACTTTAATTTTTTTTTTAAATGTCTGTTATAACTTTAGTGTCATCAAAAGTTAGCATAACTTGATCTACGGGTGTCAATTATTGACCCGACCCGTCCCATTCCGACATGACTTGAAGATAAATGGGTCGGTATGGATTTAATTTTGTTGACCCGAATCGGGTCGTGTCGAGTTCGGGTCAACCCGACTTTATTACTTATATTTTTTGAAGTAATTTTATGATTTAGTACTAATTAAAACTTAAATATACACTAATTAAGATTAATTATAAATTAATTAATATTTTATTATTTAAAATTATATAAAAATAATTAATAAATATTTAATTATTTTACACGGGTCGGGTATGAAGTCAAGATTTGTTGACCCTAATTTAATCGGATCAGATAAAAATAATAATAAAATAATGTGGTCCAATCAACGAACCGACTCGACCCGATCCATTGACACCCTAAAGCCTTGATCCCTCCTCATATTATATTATTATTGATAGTTCAAAACCTACAACCTGAATTATGCATATTATATTCTTCGCACGAAATTTGTATATAACGTATTATATTCTTCGTACGAAATTTGTATTTAAGGGAAGAACGAGAATCACAAAACAGGACAAAATATCAGAACATACTTTTACAATTAGTTTGGGTCATGACTTCATGAGCACAAGATTTATTTTTTGAAATTTTCCTATTTGATGAAGGCTATGCCATTATGAGTGATCAAAACATTGTTCTTGTTGTTGTTATTGTTAATACTTGAATATATTAGAATATAATATTGATCTTTGAATAGTGTTATTATTTAAATTAAATGCAATCCAAACATATTGAACTATAGATATAGACAAACGATAATATTATCATATCTCGTGATGCAAATTTAAGTCCAGGAATGAGTAATATATATCAGACTCTATAAAATCTTTAATTTAAAAAATATTTCAAACATATTTCGTATATCAAAAATATAAAATTAGATTGACAATATTTAATGACCTACATTTTTGGACGAATAGTTGATTAGCTTTGTTCGAGTTCGCACTAAGTTGAACAATACAATACAATGCAATTAATATTTATTTTTTTATAAAAAAATATAAGAGTCTAGTCCTTAAATTTCGTATATATTTATAAAGAATTTCTCAAACATTGCTTATATAGAGGATATTATTTTTTTGACTTTGATTATCACAATTGATATTTATATTATTTCAATACGACAAACTTATCATTTGTTTGACACATTTCGAATTAGTATTTTTCTAGCACGATTCGTACACATCAATTAAAATAAGCAAAATTCCTTTCACAATCCAATTACATCCTTAATTGCTCGAATGAAACTCAATTTTTGCTTATAGAAGATTTGACTTCGGTTTTTGCACCGCAGCTCCTCCTATTCACGTTAAGTTATTACCCATTTACCTCAGAACCAAAATAAAAACACACAAATTACAATCCATACAAACCAAGCGATCAAATCAGGTTTTCAATAACTTATCCAAGCATCAAATATACTGTTTCCAACTTACCATTTTAGTGTCTCCAAAATCGGAGAATTCGAAATCACAAGCGTCTTCAATGGTACAGATTTATTGTGATAAATCTGATTGTTCAATTCAAAACTTAAAAGGATCCACTTATTTGAGCTGTTTAGAGAAATAAAACATCCGAAATCTCAAATAAGGCGGACGATACTGAAAGGATCAGACAATTATTACAGAGAAAAAATATTATCGAGATTAAATATGTAAATTTTTAAAATTTTGATGAAATTATACATATTTTTGGGATATTTTTGAAAAATTATGGAGCCACCCCCAGCCCACCTTGGATCCGCCACTGGGGCGGGTCATTAGTAGGCTCCATGAGGATTGAGGAGAACATGCACAAGAGGCAAGCCGGATGGAGAAATAATCGCCACAACTTCTCTCACAAGAAAATGGCCATAGAAAAACAGAACCTAATGGGTCCGTAGATCCGTACCTATTTGTATTTGACCAGAGAATAAGAAGAGTCGATTGATAATTGATAAACCCCACCTCCTCTATCTACCTCTCTCTGCTTCTCAGTTTGGAAATCAGGAGGTGGATTGATTGTAATTGACTCGCACAGAGAGGAGGTTTTTACGAGAAATATAAGGTTCGGTCTATATTCCCCTTTATTCTTCGTTTTGTAATTCCATAAGCTGTATATAGAACTTGATCCATATATGGATGAATCTTGTAGCAACTAGCATGCCGATTACTGTACATGTCTTCCTTCCAACGATCGTCTCTCTTTTTACTGATAACTTCTCCTTTAACTTGGCTCTTCTCATCTCATTTGGTGTTACATTTCCTTCTTTTCCTCTCTTCATATTGTCTTGAATTAGTGCAGTTGGTGAATATCAGATTAGTACTCTGTACTGTGCTACTGCCTACTACTACAGTGTAATCCTCTCCGTTCATATTTCGTCCTGAACAAATTTGGTAACATCATTATTTAATTGACTTTGGAAAACGGTGTTAATTGCAACTTGCAAGGGTTTTGTTTCCAGCTGTATTTGCTGATTGTAGGAAAAGGTTAAGGAGCAGCCTTAGAATTTTGAGAAGGGAATAAAATTAAGCTGATGTAGCAGTTTTGATTTGATAGACTAGGATAACCAAACCTCTTCAGGTTGCTTCTAGTTCTAGTCTTTCAGAGCTTTCATTATATATATAATATTAGATAAATTTTGATGAGAGAGGTCACTCAATTTCATATGAATTTTATATTTAATTATTAAATTATAAAGTATTTATTTTTAATCATTGAATTTTATTATGTATTTAGTTTTAACTATTATTGTCATATTCTCCTTTCTTATCTCATTTAGTCATTTATTAGTGTTGCTATTTTTTTAATAGCAATATTACATATCCTACATAGGATATAATGTCGATACTGTTAAGATTTTAATAAAAAAAATTATTCTAGAAACTGAAATTGGATACATATCAAAATTAAATGATTAAAAATAAATAATTTAAAATTCAATGATCAAATATAAATTTCATATAAAGTTAAGTGACTACTGATAAAATTTACCCCATAATATTAATACATTCAATCCATTTATTGTTCGTCTATAGGTTTGATGCAGGCAAAAATATGATAAAAGGGGTCAAATTAAAAAGAAGCTTAAATTCGTTTCGGTCTGTTGATCTGTCGCTTTAGTTATAATGGTGACAGCTTGTTGCTTTCTGTTGTTAAGTTCTTAACAACAAAAACAATAAGAATAAATAATGACCGTGAATTATCGTTATTATATATTGTTATTATTCTCATCATCATTATATAATATATTGTTATTATAATAATAATTATTATTATTACTATTATTGTTGTTATATTATTATTTATTATTGTTGTTGTTGTTTTTGTTGTTATTATTATCGTTATTATTTTTATTATTATTTAATGTGAGGTACAATATGAACACCTACTTAATTAAAGCTCTTGCATTCTTAGCAGTACATTTGGAACGCTATAATTAATTATTATTATTATTATTATTATTATTATTATTTATTAAACTTTGGACCGGATAAACGAGAGGTCCGCTACGGAAAGCTGCTGAATATATATTTGTAATTGCAAGGGTGTTTCGAGGCTATTTTTTTAATGAAAATATAACAGCAAATACTTTTCTTCGGTGGAAAATGGAAATGGTGGACAGCTGAATACAAGTTTCATGTCTATGAAGATTTTTCAGTATGCGAAAGTAACTTCTAATATTATTGGTTTTAAAAATATTTCAAGGGTGGGATTACTTGACAATGGTTATTTTGATAATCTTCACAATGGACTCTTAAAGAAATATCAAAAAAAATTAAAAATAGAAAAAGCTTTATAGACATGTTCTTTTATTTATAGATTGATAGTCATTCAAATTTCATGTAATTTCATTATCATTTGATACTTCATCAAAGACCATTAAATTGGAACCATTGTAAATTGTATAAAATTTTAATAGTCTTTGATAGAGTATCAAATGATAACGAAATTACATGGAATTTGAATGATCAACAATCTATAAGTAGAAGAATATATTTATGAGAATTTTTTCTACTTTTATTAAAAAAAATTATATTTATTTGAAGATTCATTATCAAAATTGTCAACTTAAGCCATTGAGAGATCCCCACCCATATTTAAATTATGTTGGATGTACCTAACCTACTACAGCTAGTGAATTAATTTGGTCTTCCAATTTTATATTTGTTCTGATTAATTAGGTGAGCCTGTGGGGGCTGTGGATGTTGGGGCGATTTCTGGCAATTAATTAAGTGGCCCTCTTTATCAGGCTTTCTTGTGAGCATAAATTACATTCGATATATAGTATGCGCCCGTACTCACAAATTGTTAGAATAAACAAAAAATTTAACCAAAAATTCCTAATGGGCAGTGATACAAAACTAACTAATAATGTTCTATGTTTTCTTTTACAATATATAATAGTAAAAGACTAATGGTTTAATTTAAAAAATATAACCGTAGTTCAACTCTTATCAAAATATGGATCCATAGCACGGTGTGATATTTGCTAGGCATAGAATAGTAGTTCAACTCTTATCAAAATAAATATTAAATATTTAAATATTATGACCGAGAGTGAATGCCCCAGCTAGCTAGGCTCAATTTTCTGCATTTACATATTGTTTTGCTATTGCCTGATATTTTAAAAGATGTTTTTTGGTAATTAATTAACTAATCACAAGAGGTCTATTAATTGCGTCTTTTGACTTGAGGAAATCAAATATGGTTCTATCATCGATAAGCGAGAAGCACCGTATATATATTAATGCATGTGAAATTTTTTCCTCACCCTGTATATATATTAATGCAATAGTAACGTTCTTTTTCTAGGTGTTTGCTCCACTGTTTCTCATTGACCTCGTATTAATTGGTGTTTTGTTAAGTGTGAGTTTAAACACCAATGCTATACGACAAGATCTCTTATAAATTCTACAAGTCAAGCTCTACTCTGTGGTCCTTTGTGTTACTTCTTTGGCCGTTTGAAAATGGGAAATTTTACAAATTCCCTTTCATATAAAAAGTTCAAACAAATTATTATTCTGTCTAAATTTTTCAACAAAATATCTTTCCCATCTCATTAACATGTTTATTATTCTTCCTTCTCTTTTATTCTTTTTTTTCCTTCCAGCGCTCACTTTTATAATATTTGAAATTTCATAATTTAAAAAATTTGACTTCACGACAGTAATATGTATGAAGTATTTATTTAAATTAAAAAAATCTTAGATGACACTTAATCTTTTAGATTTTGTAATTTAAATAAATACTTCATACATATTATTTTAAGTTGTGAAGTCAGGTTTTTAAGTTCCGAAATTTCATATATTACATGAAATTTTGTTTAAAAAATTAAAGTTAAAAAAACTGAAAAATATGAAAATGAAATTCAAAGTGAGTGGGGGAAGGGAAAAGAGCAGGGGAGGGGAGGGAAGAGTAATAAATATGTTAATGAGATATATGTGGATATTTTGTTGAAGAATTTAAATACAACGATAGTTTGTTTAAACTTTTCTGATAGGAAGGACAATTTGTAAAATCTCCTGTTTGAATATATATATATATATATATGCGTAATTATAGTATTAACTGACAGTAAAATCATTATACAATTTTTAACAAAAAAAACTTTTAGGTTTTAGTTAAGATTCTTGTAATAGGATTAATACTTCGTTCCGGGACCATATCAACAAGGTATATTGTTAGACCTAGGCGCAGGGAGGAGAAATTGGAAAAAAAAAATTCAGGCAGTCAAAATTTAAATTTTTCTTCAATATAAATATATTTTTCTATTTTTATTTTTGAAAAATATACATAATTATAATAGTATTTAAAAAAAAAATTGGCCAGAATGTCAACCGACCCTCTGACTCATACAGATCCGCATTTGCATGTTAATACTTAACACATTAATAGACCATAGGAGAACTGAGTCAAGTTTATATTTGGGATTTACGTTCAGCTAATTTGACATTTTATATTAAATTCAAGTTTTCTCAGTTCGATTATCAAGTATTTATTGTTTTACATTTTCTTCGTTCATACTTGGGAGGGATGGCTTTGGATTTGGACGCCAATTAATAGAGGGCCTGGTACTAATTTATTAATCGAATACTATAGTCTGTACCATTGAGCATTGGTTAAGTTGCAACTATAAAATTATATACAACCTAATTTTCAGCAATGTATTCAATTGGTATATACAGTCTTTTTATATCTGTTCATAATTAGTTATTCAGAAACCAAAGTTACAGCCAGAAGAAAAGTATATACTGGAATTAGTAACATATTTACTTGATCAATTTACACATTTTCTTTTTGTATTAAATATGTCAATAAGTTTCCAAATTTCAAAATGCGTTTCGCTGTCCAGTGGTTACAACGGATTTCTAGTTAGTATCATAGTAGCTCTTTAGTTTGGCTACTTAATTTGGAATTGGAGCTACACTGCCTATGTATTGATAATTCTTTTACTTCTTTCTTTTTAAGTAAATTCATTTCTTGTAAAGGTTTTTAACCCAATATTCTCGTTTAGGTGAGGACATGCATCCTAATATTTTCCATGGCAAGATATTTATTTGGTGAATCCTTGTTGAATTTGTACGTAGAAGGCCAACCCTGTAGTTTGGAGATATTTTCGTAATTCCCCATCTTGAATTAAGACAAACATTAGCTAGTCAAAGTATACTAGGTTTTGATCCTTGCATCACGTGGAGTGGTATTTAATAAACAATAATCTGATCAAAGCTAAATCATATCACGTGATATAAGCAGTGATTTGAAAAAAAAAATGCTGAAAATTGAACCATGTGACGCAAGAATCAAACCCATGTGATGCAAGAATCAAATTAATTTTTGAAAATTAATTTGATTTTTTTTTGCTTCTCCAATTTACCATTATATTTGTTTATTTTCGAAGAATTAAACCATGTTATTCTTATTATATTATTGATAGTTATCTATTTCGTTAAATTAATTGTTTCCTTGTATTTTTCTTTTAAATCTAATATAATTCGGGATGGTTATACATATTAAAATTGTTTCATCTCTGCATGACCTTTCCGAATTCATTTTTCATATACAAAGGCTGCTTTGAATATATGTTTCTTTACCATAAACTTTGGATCTATAATTTTTCAGCTTAATTACTAATTTCACGATCATTGTGTATACATGTATGAGATGCTCTGGTACATATCTGGACTCTGGTGATTAAACCTTTCAGTATTACCCTCTTCGGAGTGATGATAACTACAACAACAACAACAACAAAAATATAATATAACTTTAAAGATTTCTATCAAATGGACCCATTTTAATATAGTTTTGATGCCACAAGATATCATATGTTTCATTACCACAGAAAATTTAGATTAAAATGTCTCAGAACTCATTCTTCTTTAGTTAAAATGTTCCTTTTTAAATCATGTAATATAATATATATGTAAGGATTGATTATAAATATGCAACTTTCAACGCACCTCTATATATGGTACTAATTTTAATATTATCATATAGCAAGCCATCGGGAATCACACAATCTCCAAGATTGGTATATTTTAAGTTAAAGTCAAACTAAACATTGATCCGGGTCATACAACTTGAAACAAATCAAAGCATGTCTAATAATTCATGGCACACATGACAACTGCACGACCACATCAAACTGGTATGAGGAGGTGAAACCAAACCTACATGACTACATCATTCCAATCATCAGAGAGAGAAACATAGATTACACAACACGATGCTATGTCTCTAATCAAACGGTATTTACCAGGTAAGCTCAGGGAGAGCAAATCTAGTGCTGTGGAGAAGATGACATCGGATGGGTCATCGCAGATTGGTGTTATCGGGTCGCTTGCTCTCTCTGTTACATCATCAGTAGCAATAGTTATCTGCAACAAGTACCTCATCAGCTCACTCGGCTTCCTTTTTGGTCAGTTGTTCTTGACTTTCTTTCTTTTACATCTTTTCTTTTGTCTATTCATTTCTTTGAAAATTGTTCGAATTTGATATTTGATCATTTCTGAAAAAAGGATTTGGGGCATTGAAATTTATTTGATAGTTACCAGTAAGCAGAAAATCCATATGGAACCATAGATTTTAAACTTTGCAGTTTTTTTCATTCTTGTATCTGGAATATTATAGTACTTTCTCCTGGAGCTTGTTATATTTTTTGACAGATGACTCGTGGTTTTGCTAATAATCTGACTGTCTACACAAAAGAAATCTGCCCCCCTAAATTTATATCCATCTGATGTTCTTATTGGAAAAAAACATAATCATGAGATTATAGCACACAAAAGGATGTCACGTTCATTATTGGCTGTGGACCTGGTACACAGGATGGAGATAGATAAAAGGAGATATTAAGCAAGAGACCGAGAGAAAACAAAAAAAATGGTAGTACATAGATTTACTAGATGAAAGTGGACTGGTTGAATTTGAATTTTCTGTAGAACTGCAGTTCTTAAATCATATATTTACTGAAGCTGACCATCTAAAATGAAATATTATGAATTAACTTCCAAAATTTGCTGATGTACTAGCCACGACATTGACGAGCTGGCATCTACTTGTCACATTTCTCACCCTCCATGTGGCACAACACCTCCGTTTTTTTGAACCAAAGCCAATTGATGCACAAACAAATATCCTCTTTGGGCTTCTAAATGGAACTTGTATCGGCCTCCTTAATCTCTGTCTCGGTTTCAATTCTGTAGGCTTCTATCAGGTAAATCATTTGTTACCTGACCATGCTTTTCATTTGTTACCTGACCATGCTTTTCAAATGCCGGCGATAATCTTATTGAAAGTTTTGTAAAAGGTCATTTTCACACATGTGAGCCTAGTGTTCAAAGTATATTGGATAAATGTAAAAGTGCACCTATCAAGGATCAGGTTTGCTGGAAAGGTCATATAGAATTTTATAGAGGAGCAATTATCTTCACCTGCAATAAAAAACCTTGTTTTTAAACTTCTAAGATAATGTAATATTCAAGCTTAGCAATTTGAGTATAGACTCATCAATTTGATGGACAAAAGTCAATATGAGGGTAATTTGGACACTTTTTTAATTAACATAACCAGTTATACTTAGTAGTATCAGTTGGGTTCTTCCTTGCAAGACTACCCAAGGAACATTGGGTTTTAGTGGCATATAGGGAATGCAGGTATTTTCATGCAATCACGGTAAAAATATTTTCAGTGTATTTTGTAAAAACAACATTTATGAATGCATCCAGTTATATTTCTTCCTTGCAAGTTTGAAAAAGGTTATATGAAATGTTCTTTTGTAGATAACAAAGTTGTCCATTGTACCATTCACGGCAAAAACAACATGTATGAATGCATCCAATTATATTTCTTCCTTGCAAGTTCTAAAAAGGTTATATGAAATGTGCTTTTGTAGATGTCAAAGTTGGCCATTATACCATTCACGGTATTGCTGGAAACTGTCTTCCTTAACAAAAGATTCAGGTCATGAGAATTTAACTCAAAATCCTAATTAGAAATTATTCTTAATAAAATTATAACATCTGAATTCTGAATAATTCTCAGCCGGAGTATTAAGATGTCTCTTTCGGTACTATTGCTTGGAGTTGGCATTGCATCTGTCACTGATCTCCAGCTGAATTTCCTTGGCTCAGTTATAGCTGTTTTGGCTATTTTCACCACTTGCATCAGCCAAATTGTAGCCTTTATTATCTTCTTGTATTACTATTGTATAAATTTTTGTTTAAGACTTTGTATAGTTCTGTAGTGATGAATGCTTAATCATTGATTGCCTTGATTTGAAACATAGCTAACAAACACAATACAAAAGAAGCTCATGGTCTCCTCAACTCAACTTTTGTACCAGTCATCCCCATACCAGGCAGCAGTACTGTTCATCACTGGGCCTTTTGTCGACAAGATGCTTACACGCCGTAGTGTTTTTGCCTTCAACTACACCGTCCAAGTTTTGGTACATTTTTTTTTCAATTTTAATCACATGTTTCAATCAGCTTGTACAGCGATATGTTATCTATAACCCATACTAATGTTATAAACAAACGACTAATGAGAAAAAATAATCTTTGGTTATGCAGCTATTCATCACCCTATCATGCCTGATAGCTGTCTCTGTTAACTTCAGCACCTTCCTGGTGATTGGTACAACATCTCCAGTGACATACCAGGTCTTGGGACACCTGAAGACATGCCTGATACTGACATTTGGGTATGTCTTATTGCGGGACCCATTCACAGCCCGTAATATACTAGGCATCATCATTGCCATCTTTGGGATGGGGCTTTACTCATATGTCTCCGTGAAAGAGAGCCGCAACAAGAAATTGGAGTCAAAAGATAGCATCAACAGCAGCAGTGACTCCCTCCCTATTAGTCAGGTATGGAGTTCTTTTTGCACTTGGTTACTGATAAATTTATATGGTAAAGAACTTGGGATTTTAAAGAGTGGGGAAGAGTGGTTGAATCAATCGGAAGCAAGCTCTCAAGTTTAATATGTTACGACTTTAAAAGGAAAGCCCGATAATATATTCAGTAACATGTTGCCTTTATACTTGGGTATTGGAGGAGAGCTTTAAGATTTAAGTCCAACTAAGCTATTGTTTTTCTATCACATTTTCCAATTAATGTTCTTGTGCATTAAGATCTATGAAAAGAAGTTTTAAATATAAATACAACCTCATAAATAAAAAACATATGTATGCCGGTAAAAGCGATAGATTATGAACCCCTCTTGACTGAGACCAGCACCCAGAAGTAGGATTATATCTATCATCATATAGTCTTGAAGTGTATGTTTTTACTGACACAATATGCCAACGTTTTAGTCAAATCCAGAAGTAATATTTTTTTAACAAGAAGGTAGCATGCCTTTACCCAAATATCGCCCAAGGATTGTTCATCAAACCCAAAATTGCAAACAAGTTTTACAAAAATCTCATCTGGAGGATTCCTTAAAAATAAAAGAAACAAACTGCAGAATAGAATCTTTTAAAGATTCAAAGTCGAATTTTGTGATGAAAATTGGTGTTATTAGCAAGCCAACCATATTAGACCAGATAATAAACTACAGGAAACTCGGTAACATAGTTGGCAAAAGTTCAATGACCTGTTGTCTGCATTCCTTAACCGAAATCTGCTCCAATATTAATGCCCAAAACAACTCAACAAACAATTATCAGTATCAGGTTTGATTCAAAATTACACATCGAGACAAAATGTTGTTGAATCAAGGTTAACCATACAGTTGAACTAATAGTTTATTTATTAGTGATATTGGAAATCAATTATTTTACCATGAGAGCATTGTCTTGAGTGCAATTACCTATTTACTGTCCATTTCTCCTGTAAAACCGTTTTTGTTATCTGTAGATGACTGACAAGGAGGGGGCCCCACTGCTCAGCACAAAACTTTCTGCATTTGATGAAGAAAATGGCTTACCAGAAGAGGCAAACTTGCCAAAAAATGGTAAAAGTGCTTTCTAAAGGTGACATGCTATCAGTTAGGGGAGGAGATGGAACAAAACCACACAATTGGGTTTAATTTCTTCCTTCTAATTTATGGCCAAGTTTCAGATTTTTCTTTTTCAATTATTACTATGATCTTCCGGTTTGCTAGCTTAGCACAACAAAGTTGAATCCCAATTAAGAGGAAAGGCACTCTGTTTAGATTAGTTACGGTGTAATTGATATTTACATTATCCTTTTTGTCCTCCCATTTATGTAGTTTTCTTTTGTTCTGTTGTAATTCTTTTAACCATTGAGATATAGTTTTATGTCAAAGTTGTTTCATGCATGCGCTTGTTTACAGAGATACCTTCCATGAGCAAGGTTGGTAATATAATAAAGCTAGACTTTAAACATACATTTTGAACAATAATTACCCAACTTCTGGTGTATATTATTTTTATCCAAAATTGTTTACACCACTGCTCCGGACTCCGGACTCAGAACTCAGGATGTTCTTTTTTATTTTATTTTAATTTTTTACATAGGCTTTATTATGGTATTACTCATGCAAATTTTCATTCATATTTTTATCATATTTGATTTTTTTCATATTTAAAATCTGAGACATAGATTGACAAAAAAACAAATAGCCAATATTCAAAGAGAAGAACAATATAACAAAACCCTTTTTATTTATACTTTTACGAACTTGTTACGAGGGTTGCATGATAGACCGAATAAGAGATGTTCGCACCGATTTGAAATTTATTGCATCTGGAATTCTAGGTTATTGAGCTCTGTATAGCTAATATATAAACAACAGATGATTAAATATGGGCCTATGAAAAGAATTTTCAGAGAATGTATGGATCTATGAAAGAATAAAAGAAGTATATATAGGCCCATGTATCGTGCTTACATGTTGTAGTTAATGATCTACACCTTGGGTCCAATATTTTCAACTCACTTGTCATAATAGTTTTCATATATATTGATTGGCAAATCTTCCATTAAAAATTTTGTTGACTTCTTATTTTGGTTTGATTGGCTTATTTAGCTGTCTTGATTAATTGTATAAGATTCGAAGTCTATGTACATCTTTTCAAATTCCACCATTATATACTAATATTATTTTAGTTTACCTAGAACATAATATTTCTATAGTAGTGCGGCCCATACATCAAAAAGAAATAACATAAAGAGGAGAAAATAGTAAAATGCTCTCCTCTAGAAACCAATATTTGCACCGTGCACGATCTATTTTTTATTCAGACCGGATACTTTCGGATTGCATATCATAATTTGGTATACATGTATGATCTTGCTTTCTTTCTCTTCAATGTCTTTGTTACATTGGAAATATCTGTTGAAAACGGGCGGAGAGAATGGGGTGTCTGGGTAGCTGATATTCTCCATAATTATATAAATTAGTATAAGTTATTATTTTTTATTTATATTTATAACATATTTAACTATAAGTATCTCATAATTTTATTTCAAGTATATGAATTATTAAAAATCTAAATTATAGATATATTTTGTTCTGATTACAAGTTTATCATATTCGCTTCTCAATTTGATTTTTGACAATTTCTTTTTTCTTTTTTAATTGGTGACGAATGATGATTTGTTTTCTTCTTTAATTATCCTATCGTTGTATCATGGATTCACAATTTGACTATTTTTTTTCTTTTTTCCTTTTGACGATCTTGCGAGTTGTGACTTTTTTTTAAGTAAAATGGGAGTTTTAATTATCTGATTTGTAAAGAGGAGAGTCTAAATTATTTAATTTTTGAATGTTTATGAAGGATTTTTCATCCAGATTTTAAATAACAACCTCACATAAAGAGAGTGTTGTTTTTGTCACTGAATTAAGAGTTGTGACTAACACTTTTATAAATTAATCCTTTGTTCACAATTTTCAAACGAATAGTCTGATCAGAAATTTTTTTGAAATAGCTTTAAAACTAATCTTCACGATCACAACACATTCTCTAAATTTTTTAATTTAGATAAGAGAGGGGATCGGTTGATAATGGGTTATTTTGATAAACTTGACAATGGGTTATTTTGATAACCTTGACAATGAACCTTTAAATAAATAGAAAAAAAATCTTAAAAATGGAAAAAAAAAAAAGTTTATAGATGTGTTCTTCTACCTATGGATTGATGGTCATTCAAATTTTATGAAATTTTATTATCGTTTGATAGTCCATCAAAAACCATCAAATTTTCATGCAATTTGTAACAGTTCCAATTTAATGGTTTTTGATGGACTATCAAATGATAATGAAATTGAATGAACTTTGAATGAACATCAATCCATAGGTCGAAGAACACATCTGTAAACTTTTTTTATTTTTAAGATTTTTTTATTTTTTTAGAAGTCTATTGTTAAGATTGTTAAAATAACTCATTGTCAACCGATCCCCTCTTTTAGATAAATACGAGTGTCCAAATTATGCAACTTTAAATACTACTAAATTTTAAGATTTTTTACATAATGAATTTACCTCGACCAATATATAATATTTTTGTGATATTTCTGGGATTATTCTTGTATTAGAGGGTCTAGATGTAGTATTACTTATCAATCCAATTTATTTTGCCTTTTTGTTGGAATTTATTTTATTTCTATATGTTTATTTTATAAAACTACATCCTTTTAAAATTGAACCATTTTTTCAACTTTTCAATCTTAAAACACAAAATTGACGATCGAATAATATAGTAAATTTCAATTTAATACAAGAATTACTAGTTATATATCATCTGTTTTGAAATTATAGAAATTATAAATGATCTAGTAGCTCAAGTGGTAACTAACTAGAAATTTAAAAAAAAAATCATGAGTTTAAATCCTCACGCACACAAAATAAAATTTATGAATTAGATTCTCATCTTTCTCTAAATATATATATATATATATATATATAAATTAAAGAGTGCATATTCTCAACAGCAGATGTCAACTTCTCAAAAATGAAAATGAAAAAAAAAACAGTGCATAGTCTCGATGACATGAATTGATAAAGAGAAAAACAAAATCGGTGTTCAAAATTTCCATTTGTTATCATGAGATGAGTGAATACTGAGAAATGCACTCTTTTAATTCACTAACAGATGTGTTAATTAATTTGTAACTTTTTAAGTGGGCATGTGTTAAAGAACTCGAGAAATGAAGGACTTTTTGTCGTCATCAGTATTTCAGTTCTACTTAAAGTCCGTATATCATTATTCATAATTAACTACATGTACCAACTTTTCCTGACATGTATTCAAGCTTTAGCAATTGTTACCATCTTTTGACATTCTGGTACTAGCTTGTAAGTTGCAGCAAGAGATGGGCTTTTCTTTTAAATTTGATGTCTTCAAAATTTGTGACAGGTATCGCTTTCAAAGGTAGCTTCTTTCAATCTTTCTTATCTTACAATTGAAGGGACTTGAGACTATATATGGATTGAAATAGAGTCCTTTTTTCTTTATTTCTTGTTCCTAAATTTCAAATTCATTCCACAAAGGGTCTGAAATTCAGAGAAATTTCTGTATGAACATTTAAAAAAAAGTGGATTCTCGTCTTTATTAAAAAACGAAAAAGAATGTTAATTAGTTTAGAGTATTTCTTAACACTGCACTGCCTTGCAGGGGCGGAATCAAGGTAGGCGTCAGCCAGCGTTCGGACATCTCCTCGGTTCACTGAAAAATAAAAGGTATATGTTAAAAAAATAAATTTTCGCTTGACCCGAACATTTTATTTATTTGAACCGAACACTCTCTATCGATCGTTTCTAATTCCGCCCCTGCTGCTTTGGAATCTGCTGTCTGCACTGAGCTGCACTAAAAAAAAAAACATTGCACAACTACATATAGAAGAAAGGATCGTCCATAATCATATAAATAACGATAATATTACATATAATAAAATTAGTCCATTCTATCAATTGCGGGGATAGCTCAGTTGGGAGAGCGTCAGACTGAAGATCTGAAGGTCGCGTGTTCGATCCACGCTCACCGCACTTTTTTTATTTAATCCCAAGCAATGAATAAGGAAGGAGCTCTAAGGTTCAGAAAATCATTGCATGGCACTTTTGAGTCAAATAGAAGCAGACGAGCAATTAAACAACAATTTGTTCATTGTGATCCTCATTTCAGCCAGAGAGCCATATATTAATTAATAGGTCGCTTTGACCTGCTATGTAGCTATGTATGGCAGTTGTCGGTTCTGTGTTTCAAACTTTAAATAGTTAATTTAATAATTATATACGAATTTCTTTGTAGATTGAATTTTTAAAATCTTTTATTATTTTTGAATAATTAGAAAATCACTTGGTTTTATATACTATATGAATCATTCAAAAAGATGACCAAATATTTTTAAAAATAGTAAATGAATCTAAAAATATATAAAATTTGATATAAAACATGAAGATAAAGATTATGTTGAACAGTTCAGATTAATAATTGTCATTGGCTCATCCAGTTGTCTCATCCATCTGAAAAAGATGATACTTAGGAAGATGCTGATTATATTCATAAAAAGTTTTTGTGCCCTTTTTAGGATAGCGGGAGAAACCACAACCGAGGTCGAGGACGAAACCCCTTGAATTTGAAATCAAAAAGAATTTGTTAATCATGATGTTTTAAAATTTAGAAACATAGCATCTAATGATAGTGTTGTGATCTAAAAGTCAATCATAAAATGATGTAATCTAAAGTAAATTGTTTATGAATTGGATGATAATATCATCCGTATCTTGAATATTAAGGAGCGAAACCACATGTAAATAAGGGTGGGCATTTTCCTACCCTGACTAAAAAAAAATCAGTAATAGATGATATCAAATTAATTGGATTTGATTACAGGATTAAAGTCCTCATAGTAATAGTACCAATCAAATGAAAATTTGTAATTTATATGGTAATATAGGATTGAGTCAAAACAGGTTATAAATAACCATCGTCGGTGATCGTCCTTGATCTCTAGGTGTTAACAAAATAAGAAAGTTTCTTCTCGAAAAGAAAACAAAATGAATTGGCTAATAAATTTGGTGTTAGACTTCTTTCTATTGAGAGAAAATTTTCTTATAATCCAACTTCTATAACACAACTATTTTAACTAATCTAATTATTATCTAATTCAGATTTGAAAAAAGTATATACGGATCACGCACTTAATCTGTTCGAACCAAAACTTTTATGACATCTCCCTCATTTTTATAGTTACTATTCATGCTATATATCTTTAGAAAGGTAGCAACGAGGAAAACATAATGAACTAAATTATATATAAAATAAATCAACGATTTAGAAGAAATCAAAAGAGAAAATATCTCGGCTAAAAATTCGATTAGAGCGATTTAATGCGGATGAGTTTCAATCGATTGATCAAATATCTATTTTAAGCCAAAAAGATGATGTGTGTGAAGTTTTAAGTAAACACTCTAATATTCTAAGTGTTCGGATCACTATTTTACTTCTCATACACAAAAGACAATGTCTATATTTTGATTGTCATCTAAATATAAATTTTAAGTTCAAAATATAATTTATAATATTAGATATTAAGACATCGTATTTTTCGTGTTAAGATTTAGGACATTTGGTTTTAAGATATTGAGATTAAAATATAAATACTTGCTCATATCCTGATTATCATTCTAATATAAATTTTAAGTTTTAAATATGACTTGATATATTAGATATTAAGATTTTATTTCTCTAGTATCAAGACTTAGAACTTCTAGTTTAAGACTTCAATGATCGTCCACAGATAGTTATCTATTGATATTCGAGAACATGATCAACATGATCGATGAATTTTTTCAGTTTAATATAAATTATAGTACAAATTTGAAGTATAATTAGTTGGTCTCTTTTTATTTATTCGTGCTCTTGGGATGGAAATAAGCTCCGCATGTTTCATCTTGAAAAACAGAAGAAACGATAGTCCTGCATGGCAGACCGTAATTTATCTTTAGGACACTGTACTCGATTTATAGGACTCATCAGACTTATTCTCTAATTTATTATTTAATTATAAAATAATATTTTATTTTTAGAAAAACTAAAAACGACAATACATTCACATAATAGCAGACAAAATGGATCAAAACTTGTTACTTTTTTTTTCTCTCTTGATGCCTCTGGACTAGAAGAATATTGTTTTTATGAACGTAAATGAGATAATATACAACTCCAACACCTGAAAGTTTTTTATTTAGTACAAATAACAATTTTTCATTATTTGACATAAAGTTATATATTGACATCTAGATCACTCAAGAAGATGCACCTATTTAAGAAGTTTGGTTTATTTTTTAAAGCGGTAAGCAAAAAAGCCTACTGTAATTTTCATTAAAAATAAAAGAAGTTTGATTAATTAGTCAACAAATATAACTTACAACTAATCAAGTATTGGTTGCCAGAAAGCTCATCAATTAAAACTGAGAATTTTTTTTCTTAATGGAATATATGAAGCCGTTCAAGATCCTTGAAATCGCTGAATCATCACTGCTCTTGAATGTTTCAACTGTTTTTGTTGCATTTATTGAAGCACAGAGTCAAACAAAATCATTACAAGATATATATGTTTTCGGCCCTATCTATTTTTTTTTTACAATTATAGCCAGTCAGTCTTGTAAATATTTATTTATTTATTTATTTTACATATATGAGAGCCTCGCAAATGTCAGTCGCGAGATTTCTACTCAGAAAATATTTTTGTGGTACATGCATTGCGGTTTGCAATATTATTATTTTTTTAATTTCCATTCTTAAATTTAAAATTGAGGGGCTTGCCTGAGTCGGGAACAGAACGAAAGGGTAGATTTGAAGAACTAGATAGAAAAGAAAAAAATTAATAATAAAAAAGAGAAAGAGATAGAACAGTTGTGATTTAACAAATCAATTTCATTTATTAATCCAAACCAACGAGTTAGGAACTAGAATAGGTTCAGAGAATGCCAATTAAGGTTGCCTCCATGATCGCATATATGGCGCTTTTGAGTCAAATAGAAGCAGACGAATAATTAAATATCAATTGAATTAATTAGCCATGAATGATCTTTAATTAGAGAGCATGGGCTAATGCCAATCCTTGCATGTGCTCCCCATCGTTTGAGCTTAAATGCACAAAAGTGTAGATAGGTTTTAGATAAGTTAAATAATAACACTCTTTCAGACCAACTAGTAATAATATTTTTCTTCAGATATTTGAGTTTGCTTTATCTTCACTTCAGAATCATTTGCAAAAAGCCATGAGGAACAAACAAAAAGAAGCTCACCATTAGTGCATGTCGCTGTACCCAGGTTGAACAAATGATCTCAACAGTAATGGCAATAATTATCATGCATTTATAGATAATATCGAGAACTAATATTATGCTGAGATTGACAAGCATGTGCACTTTGATTAAGATGTTAGCTGAGAGCTCTCTGCTTCACCCTCAAAAAAAAAAAAAAAAAGCTCTCTGCTTCCTCCTCCTGGGTCTCTGAAAGTAACACTTGTTTTCTCCAGAGTGGAGGATCCACGCGTGTCACTGTACTAAGGTTGCAATAATTAATGTCTTGCTTGTACCAGTACTGTTACAAGTATTGTCTTGATACTGACAATTTGACATGCTATAACACTTCCATTATTTAAGGTATGTACTGATGTAGCTGTTCTCTCTTTTTCCAGCTGGTTCCAAAAGTAATGCCATCAATTGCAACTTTGCAAGTAACAGCATTTATTGCTACTGTAGCCATAACTTAGATTAAATCCGTATGTGACTGTAGTTGACACTTAACAAAATCTAAACGTTAATCTTAATTGGATTCCGTAAGATTAAGGACATGAGCATGTGCACGTATCAAGAAACAAAAAAAAATGGGGTTAATTAGGACATGTGCATAGGAGTCATCCCATCTTAATTGAGATTTGATCTCATGCTACATTTCATATGAAAGTAAATAAATAATATTGTGAGTAATGATTTTGATCATTCAAATAATTACGCATGTTGGATAAAAAAAATTAAAGTAGGTTTTCAAATACTTACTCCCAAAAAAAAATCGCACAAATTTTGTCTAATATTCTGTGTTTCGAATAGAAATAAAAAAAATGTTAAGTCATGTACTGAATGAATTGAATTAAATTATTGAACGGTTATCACTCATCCTCTCATATATTTTATGTCAGAGGCTTCTGCCATGAGATTGTCTTGTATTTTATCACAAATTAGAGGAAATGTGTGCTCGATCCTCTTATTTTTAAATAAATTAAATAGATTCTTTATTTAATAAAAATGATTTATAAAATATAATAAAATTTTCAGAATAAATTTTCTGGTGATTTTTTTACAGAAAAAGTTCAAATAGTTGGTTGTTAATTTATTCCATAAGTTATATTTTTAAACCGCTTTTTATCAACGTATGGGAAATATGAATTAACTAAAGGGAAGATAGAAACACACACTAGTTCATTTCTCCATTGATTTTTATTCAGTTTTTAATCTGGATCATACATGTGAAAGAATTATTTGTGATATTTTATATTTTGCTGAAATGAATGAATGTACTAGTACAAATACGGACAATCAGAGGTTAGCTAATATGAAAACATTTGTATTCGGCTCACAATCCACACGGCTCATAAAAAATATTATCCTAACTTGTCTAAAAAATATTGGGGTTATAAAAATTTAGATTGTTTAGAGTTCTCTCAGTATTTATTTTGAATTTTTGAATATAATATATAAAAATCTAATACTTAATTATTATTTTATAGATAATTTTTAAAAATTCTAAATAAACACTTAGAAAACACTGAACACTTTAAATTTTTATATTCCTCAATATTTGTATGTGAAAAATATAATGAGAATGATAAATTTGAATTTTAAATGTGCTACAATAAAATTTAAACTATGTGCATTTTAAATCGAAGTACAAAACATTTTCATTTTAATCAACTTTGAACCGAGATACAAATGTTTTCATATTTGTCAACTTGCACATTTTTAATTAATTATTGCCGACAACAGTACAAATCTGCTGACAGCTGACGCTTATACGCCCATGACAATTCGAAGAAGAGTTGGATGGTACAAACTACCAACTTTGGATGATACATGAAAATTGATAAAAAATAATATAATACCCATTCAGTTGGTGCCTTAAAATCTCCAGCGATGGAGAAGAAATTAAGGAATTTGTACTTCACAGCAAAGTACAAAATACTCGTCCAATCAGTTCGGTTGTAAAATAATTTTAATTTTATGAAGGACTATTTAACAAATATCTCTGCATCCTAAGTCCTAACCTTGCTCAGGCAAACCCATCTTTATCAAACAGGCCAGGGTATGAGTATGACTTTATTAATTTGGTTTGATTAAGACTTAGGAGGAAGGTTGAAGCAAAAACGACAAGTCCAAACTTCCAAAGAGGCTCATTCAAACAAAATTGTTTTTATTTGGTAAAAGGAAACGGGAAATGGGAAACCTCAACTTGAGCCTGAGGCAATAGAAAATGTCATCTAATTCACACATCTATGGGTTTTCTGTGCTTCTTTCTTGTACTTGTACCCAACTCCACGTTGCATTAGTGGTGTAATGGTGTTGGTTGGGTTACTTCTTTCACTTATTAGTTGTTACGCTACACTAACATTAACTGAAATTTTTTTTTTTTTTTTTATATCAGAGGTCATAATTAAATATAGAAATTTTGTATAAAAGAGAGGCATTTTTCTATTCAAAATGTGTATTTCTATGATATAATTTTGTAATGTTGGTTTGAACATAAATAATTCAAATTTATTATTATTATTATATATATGTTTACTCTTGTCATTGTATATATATATATATATATATATATATATATATATATATATATATATATATATATATATATATATGCAAACTCTAGCAGTCCAGCTAACAACGTGTTTGCAGTCATGTTGATATTTATTATTTTGTCTCTGAAAATTATAGTTTATTGTAGTGAAAGACAAAGAGTCATGCATAAATTAGTTTTCTATACTAATTGAACATATATTTTCATATAAATAACTTCTAAGACGTGCACTAACAGGGCTTAGTGATTTTAAAACCTAAATGCATGACGACATGACGTCAATCCACCAATGCAAAATTGTGCACACGCACGTAATGTTGCACAGGTAAGCGCCGCAGAAATGATAGACATTTCATGGTTCCTACATTCCAGTCACTTTTCTGAGGGGAAAGAGTGGGTGTCCGTTTAAAACTTAAATTATTTGTTGGCTCTTCATTTCTTCTCCAGTTTGAGGAAACTTCATGATCCAGTCCATTCTAACCGCAAGATCCGAAAAGGAAGGTGAAATTAACGCAATCTAAGACGCAAAATATTCAAGCATATTCGAATTGGACCGTTTGATCTAAACCGCTAGTTGTGACATAGTAGTGGACAAATCCATTTATTTGGAAATGGAGGATTATACTTGTGTGGTTGGCAAGCAGCGAAGGTAGAGAGGGAAACTCGACCAATGATGACCTGACGCCGCTGACCGTTTTCTCTCTCTAATTTGAGATGAGGGAGAAACCAATTTATTGCGTCATACCAAACCAAACTTTCTATCTAAACAAATGCAAAAATAAAATCACAAAACCAACCAAGCTTCTCTCCCCCCTCTCCGCGTTTCTCAAGTGTTATTCGTATCTATCTCTCTGTCTCTTCTCTCCTTCCTCTGAGCAGGGGGTCCCATCCCCCCTCTCAGAGAAAAAGGGGTTGTAAGCCTTTCTGAAGTTCCATTGTATCGTGCAAAACTAGAGCTGGGCCGAGTGAGAGGATCTAACGAGAGAGAGAGAGAGCGTAGTGGGAAGGGATGGCCGGAGCTGCAACGGAGGCGGCGGCGGATGAGGGACGCAGGATGGAGGGGTGGCTCTACCTCATCAGATCGAATCGTTTCGGCTTGCAATATTCTAGAAAAAGATACTTCGTGCTCGAAGAGAATTGTCTCCATTGCTTTAAAGCTGTCCCTACTTCCAAAAAGGAGGTAATTATATTAATTTTCTCGTCTTAATTTGGAAATAAATGTAAAATGTGTTGTTTCGGCTCTTAAAATGGAAGCAAACTTTTTGTTCATTTTTGGTGCGGGCTGTATGTTGTATCGGAAAATAGGAGGAAACTGGAAGTTGCAGAATGTTTTCTTTTAGAGTACATTTAGGGAAAGAGTTCAATCACAAAGACAAGAAATTTCTGAAAAAGGAATTGTTTTATTTGTGTATTGATCACGATGAATTATTATTTGACAAACCATTCAAGCTTGAAATTCTTGGAAATATTTTTTTCAGAAAAAAGAAATTCTTAGACTTATTTCTTCTGCCTGTTCTGCATGATCTATTTCTCAATTTTAGTTTCTATTGAAAATGTGTATAATTATCTTTGTTAAAACATAAATTGATGGTGCTGGAGTATATTTCTTTTTCTAACATAATTCTGTCCAATTTTTAATTTGGAGTTTTAGGATGGCTTTAATGTTGCTGTAATTATTTTAGTTGTTGCGATGCATTTTTATCTCTTCTTATTTGTAATATACCAATACTTGAGTCATTGGCTATTTTTTATTTGTCGAGAACATACTATAATTATTTTGTAAAGGAGGTAACAACTTCCTTCTTTTCGAAGTTTTGTTATTAGAAATCATTGTAGCAAATAATCTAGATATCTGGGGAAGTAGCATCCATTTTTCCACAGTTTATATCTGTGTTAGTAGCATCTGTTTGTCCACATTTTACACTAATTAATCAGATCTTTTAGAAACTCATGCCCCTTATATCGGTGCATATATGCTATTATATCTCATTTATTCCTTGTGTTCCGATTCTTTTAAAAGGTGCTGAAATTGTTGGTCCCTTGTATCTGGGTTATAAACAAAGAAACATTGAGAACGTTCTGAGAGTTTGGTTGGAAAATCATACTTTCTAATTTGTTAGGGGCAGAGCCTGAACTTTTGTTTGCTTTAGGATATGTATTATAGTTTGATTTTTGGCTAAGGTTTTATTCTAACTTGGCTCTTTGAATTCACGAATGATGACTTGAACTTTTCACAATTGAATTGTGGTTTACTTTGCATTGACATCTGTGATATTTTGAAGACTTTGGATTCGCATTGAATTGGCCAGTGTCAGAATTTTATGGTATTCCCAAGAAAAATCTACTTTAATCTTTGATTTTAGTTTGACGTGTGCAGAGTGTTTGTGGTATCCATGCTCAATATTTTACTTTTAATCTGTAGTTACTGTGTGCTACCTTTAGTATTTTATCATTTTTACAGTAAAACCGTGCCAATGTGTTACATAAATGAAATATATATATATATATATATATATATATATATATATATATATATATATATATATATATATATATAGAGTAATGCTATGGTGTTTCGCGAAGCAAAAAATCTTTTGTGCTTCGCGTCCGTATCTCGAATTTAAAAGTTCAAACGGCCGATCCAAACCGTTGAACATCATCTTCATATTGAAATATCCTTGGAGATCAAATTTTATATTTTTTTGAATTTTTTTGATATTTTTTAGATGGGTACAAAGTTTGTTGATCTAAAGATTTCTGCACCATCCAAAACAAGCGACTTTGTACCCATCTAAAAATATCAAAAAAATTCAAAAAAATATAAAATTTGATCTCCAAGGATATTTCAATATGAAGATGATGCTCAACGGTTTGGATCGGCCGTTTGAACTTTTAAATTCGAGATACGGACGCAAGCACAATTTTTTTTTTACTTCGCTAAGCACCATAGCATCACTCTATATATATATATATATATATATATATATTTTTTTTTTTTTTTGTTTTGTTGAAATGGTCATTACTATGTGATTGTTTTTTTTTCTTTTTAGTACTAGGACATTTCCTTTAACCCCAGGCTACTTCTCTAGTTCAGGTCTCTTTTAGCACATTTCTGTTTCCTTTGGTAAATTTTCATTGTGCATCTTATACTAAATATATAGAAATAAACTAAAGATTAGATACGTCAGATACAAAGTGTAAAACTCAGGATTAGGAATTTCCAGAAACCATGTGATTTTAAAGCCAATACTATCAAAATAATGGCTATCAATAGTTTCTGGATGAAGTTAACAACATGAAACTGAAAACTTATTTTATATATAATATTTATCCAAGGCCTTCGACCTTTGCTTTTGTGTCATGCATCAGGTTAGGAGCATCTTAGGAACACTACCTACAGGTTTTTGCCAGTACCATATATTGCATCAGTACCTAATCCAACTACTTAGTACTAACTACTAAGAGTTTGGTGCTGACCAATTTCTTTGTTGTTATTGCTTTCATCGGATCTTTTTTTACTGGTACCAATTCAATTGTGTGTCCTTTTTTTTTTTTACTTTTTCAGGATCCAGTGAGAAGTGCACTTTTAGATTCCTGCATACGTGTCACAGATAATGGCAGAGATAGTGTGCATAGAAGTGTAAAACAACCTTCCCTCTTTGTGTTATTGACAAATTATGTAATCGGCATAAGATTATTTTTAATTTAACACCTAATTATTTTATTTATTTATTTTTGCAAAATTTTCAGGTTTTTTACATTTTTACACTGTATAATGCTGCTAACCACAATGATCAATTGAAGGTACCGCACAAGTTTTTTCATCTTTTAATGATAGGGAACTATAAAAGAATCTAAAAACAATACACAAATAGTAAATCTTTTATCAATGTACAGTTGGGAGCTAGAAGCTCAGAAGAGGCGGCAAGGTGGATTCGATCCCTGATGGATGCAGCCTTAAAGGTTTTGTGTCTGTCACAATCAACAGGAATGAATCAGAAACATATAGAACAAACCAATGCAAGCCCAAAATTGAATACAAACCCCCATTCATGCCCACACATGACATGAATGAACCAAAAAACGGAAATCTTTTTTTATGGCAGTGAAGTTTTAAAGGCCCCAATTTATTTGGGATTAAATGCTTTATTGTTGTTGTTGAAGTTTTAGAGGGAGAAAATTTTGTAATTATTCATTTCTTGTACCAGTCACTTGCCGTAGTATACTGAAATAGGTAGTTTAGTGCCCCTAAATGTTTAGTTGTTATTTTATTTAGTCTGTTCTCATTGCAGGAGTGCCCTATGAAAGATGAAAAGGCAGTGCCTTGTCCTAAGAAAAGATGGCAATCTTTTAGGTCTTTATATTTCTCTGTAATCCCTCATTGATCAATTATATATAACAATTTTCTGACTTCAAAATAAAAATTATTTTTGTGCTTGGTAAGTGATTGAATCTTGCCTTCCTTTAACAGGTTGAGTCGTGGCCGGAGCCGCATGCACTCCATTGGTATTCTTTTTCATCAATATTAAAGTTTTTTATTAACTTTTTCATTTTTCTGTGTGTAGCTTGGTTCGTAAGTTGATTAAAACATTTGATTCTAGATTGGACCATGTTTTCTTCTGTGCATGCCGATCCCATGCATTCTGATGTTATTGCTCCATCACCTTGGACAATTTTTGGTTGTAAAAACGGTAAAACCTTTTGCTACTTCTTTTATATTAAAAATGAATATTTTTTGAAGCTTCCATCTGACTTTGTGTGTCTGTTTCTCATATGTAGGTTTACGGCTATTTAAAGAGGCAAAAGATGGTGACTTTCATGAAAAGGTGCACTCAATAATTGTGATAAACTTTCAATTATCCTTTTAATTTACTATATGCACAAATATTTTTATGATAATTAATAAATAATAATGATTGTGTGATTTTTATTAGTATTGGGATGACCACCCGGCCATAATGGCTGTGGGAGTGGTGGACGCAAATTCTGAGGCAGTATTTCAAGCCCTCATGTCCCTTGGCCAATCCCGATCCGAGTAATTGATCTGTGTATTCTATGAATTTATTTTTGTTATATATATATATATAGAGAGAGTAAAGATACCGTGAGTTTAACTCAAAAAGTAAATCAAATTATCTTCAAATTTTAATTTATCATGTTCATTAAATTTTTATATGAAAATCTCGTGGGATGCAAAAATTTGGAGTGTTTTGAGCTTTTTAAGTCACCGTTTTTAATTTTTAAAAATGATGTTCAAACATTGAATATTTTATTATTATTTTTAGACTTGATTTTCAAAAATTAAAAACCGTGACCTAAAAAGCTCAAAACAATCCAAATTTTTCCATCCCACAAGATTTTCATATAAATAATTTAATGAGTATGATAAATTAAAATTTGGAGATGATTTGATATGTTTTTTGAGTTAAACTCACGGAATACCTCCGAAAGCTTAAGCTCACGGTATCTTTACTCATATATATATATAGAGAGAGAGAGGCTATGGTGCTTCGCAAAGCACAAAACGTCTTGTGTTTCGCGTCCGTATCTCAAATTTAAAAGTCTAAACGATCCAAACTATTGAACATGATCTTTCTATATTGAAATATTGTTGGAGATCAAATTTTATATATTTTTAAAATCTTTTGCTATTTTTAGATGGGTACAAATTTTATTGATCTAACGATTTTTGCACCATCCAATACTAGTAATTTTTCGCCCATCTAAGAAATAAAAAAAAAAATATAAAATTTGATCTCCGATGATATTTCGATATGGAGATCATGTTCAATGATTTGGATCGGCCGTTTGGACTTTTAAATCCGAGATATGGACGCGAAGCATAGGAGGTTTTGTGTTTCGCAAAGCACCATAGCCTCACTCTATATATTTATAACTCTATATATATATATATATATATAGAGAGAGAGAGAGAGATAGGCTAAGGTGCTCCATGGAGCACCAAACCTCTTGTGTTTCACGTCTGTATCTTGAATTTAAAAGTTCAAATGGCCGATCCAAACCGTTGAATATGATCTTCATAATGAAATATCTTTTGAGATCAAATTTTATGAAACACAAGAGGTTTGGTGTTCCATGAAGCACCCTAACCTATCTCTCTATATATATATATATTAAGTACATAATATAAACAAATACTGTGTAATTTAACCTTTTCTCACCTTATTTGTAGGTGGGATTTTTGCTTACAAGAAGGAAAAGTTGTGGAGCACTTAGATGGTCATACTGACATTATTCACAAAAAACTCAGAAGTGATTGGTTGCCATGGTCAGATACCCTTAGAACAAATCCTAAATCCTAAATCCAATTTATTGTTACTGAGTGTGTACAAATTTTAAATTTTCAGGGGAATGAAAAGGAGAGATCTGCTATTGCGGCGTTATTGGAGAAGAGAAGATGACGGAACTTATGGTATCATCATTTTTAAAAGAAGAAGAAAAAAAGTTAAATTACTATTAAACAAATAATGTGTTGATAATGATTTTTTTATTTTTTCTGTTACTTGTGTTGAACAGTGATTCTTTACCATTCTGTCTTCCATCAGAATTGTGACCAAGAAAAGGGCTATATCCGCGCCTGCCTTAAAAGTAATGTATGCTTTCAAATTTAACATTTATTAAGCTATTGTAGAGTATTTAGTCTAAATAAGAATTGATCTTAATTATGGAATAATTTATCAACTGAAATTTTATTTTAGGTGGCGGTTACGTAATATCTCCAGTTAACCAAGGGAAACAGTCCGTTGTGAAGCACATGTTAGCAATAGATTGGAAATTTTGGAAATCCTACCTCCTTACCTCATCGGCTAAGTATATTACCATTCGCATGCTCGGTCGAATTGCTGGTACATATTATGTTCTTCATTCTTTTATTTTAGAAAAATGTCAAATGCCCCAGAAAATGAAAACTAAAACCTTCTCTCCGGGAAGGGAAATGTCACCTTTATTCCTATTCTTTCAGTTCATACAGAAAATAATCCCAATTAAACCTGGTCTAAATGTTACTGTATTGTAACCAAGATCTTTAAAAAGTAGGTGTAGTACAGGTTGGGAAGAAAATTATTTCTGTTTCTTATATTTCATTTCATGACAAAGCGCAGCCTTGCGGGAGTTCTTCAGAGCCAAACTGGGAGGATATACTGAGACTGAGTTCTCATCAGGGGAGCTAATGAGGGAGATTGGGCTGACTCAGAGTCAGATAAAACTTGAGGTCAATACCCAGTTACTCTCCGTAAAATCTAAAACTGATGATTCTGTGGCAGCGACTAATGAGAACTTGGTGAACAAGAACTCAAGCAGCACAGGATCCATCTTGCAACTGAATGATGCAGCTGATGAATTCTTTGATGTACCTGATGAAGCTGAATATGAACTAGATGAGGCTCCATGGTCTTCTGCAGACAGCATCACATCTTCGGTTGGCATTTTATTTCATCTCTCCATTTATCACTTTTGCTTTGTCCATTGGATAAGGTCTGTATCAGTATTGGTATGCAAGGACCTAGGATGGCAGTAATAGAGTTGTATTTACCAATTTTATCTTTCTAGTTTTCTTCATTGTTCGTCTCATTACAGTGATTATTGCCGCGCGCCTACCGGTGGCGCGTTTGCTTCTTATATATACAAAATGCGCAGTCCTTGCGCGGGGTTTGGACCGCCCCCCCTTGTTTTTATAATTCTAAATCCGGACTACATAAGAATTCAATTTATGTTATCACTTGAGCATTAAAAACTGTCAAAGGACTCCTGTGAAAAATACCTAGAAATGTACCACACTGTACCAATGAAATTTGTTGCCAGAAAAGTACAATAGGTGCCAACTATGGTACTGATTCACGGCTTCGACCTTTCACAAGATTTTAGCGATGCATTTCATATATTTTTTGGTATATCAAATTCGGTCTTGATATAACATTTAAATCTCGGATAGTGCAGGAACGTCCTGCAAGACTATCCACTGCTGCTGTTCTTGTGAGGCGGCTCCATGACCTTACAGGTGTGTAACCTGGCTATATAAGCTATATTTTATAATTAATTTCCTGCCTGTTTTCAATGATGGCAAGGTACAACATTGAGTTTAAAATTGTCTTTTTTTTCATTTAACCCATCTGTAGTTCAAAAGAAGGGTTACATGGATTTGCAAGGAACAGCACCAGAGTATGTGTTGCCTTGTTTCTATGGTGCTACCTTACCAAAAGACACAACCTGTACAGCACTGTCTACCTGGGCTATGGCTGAACCATCTACATTTCTAATCCGTGGTGAATCTTATTTACATGATAGTCACAAGGTAATGAAAAACTAATCATTCCTTTTGTGTTACTTCTCTTTGGGACAATTAAGCTGATTATATCTGGTTTGTTTCAACAGATAAAGGCAAATAGTACATTGATGCAGATGGTTGGGGCTGACTGGATTAAATCTGATAAGCGGGAAGATGATCTAGCCGGCCGTCCAGGTGGCATTGTTCATGTATGCTGTAAATTTTTAACAAATAGAATACAGACTAAAGACAACTAGATATATATCTTCAGTCTGCTGATAATATTTTACTTATAATGTGCAGAAACATGCATCACAAGGTGGAAGCGAGTTTTTCTTTATTGTAAATATACAGGTACTTTTAGTTTTGACCCCCCTCCAGCTTTATGCATGCAAATAGCTAATGGTGCTAATAGAAAAGAAAATTGTTATTTTTTATGGTAGGTTCCAGGTGCAACAACATACAGCCTTGCATTGTACTACATGATGACAACTCCATTAGATAAGGTCCCACTTCTAGAAAGATTCGTCAAAGGTGATGATGCCTTCAGAAATTCACGGTTCAAACTCATCCCTTATATCTCAAAGGTAACCATAGCTGCATTTTTTTGGCCTTTTCTTTTTCCTCAGTGCACTAGCATCTTTTTATTCATTAAGAGATCCATTCAGTCAGTCCTTTGCTCTCGCTAGGAATTGAAATATTGAAATCTTAAGCCTCGCAATGTTAAGATTTCAGCCCATCTACGTGAGCTGCCCTCACAATATTAAGATTTCAGCTGCATGAATTATATATCTTAGAGATAATATGACTTGTAAGGGTAAATAAGCAAATGTTGTGTTGCTTTTGTAGGGCTCATGGATAGTGAAGCAAAGTGTTGGCAAAAAGGCTTGTTTGGTGGGTCAAGCACTTGAAATAAATTATTTTCGTGGATCAAACTACTTGGAGGTTGGTACTAAGTTAATACTGATTTTAAAAATCTATTGTTGTATCATAAAGTTAACTGGTACTAATGTTTTTGATATGAACAGCTTGGTGTGGATGTTGGTTCCTCTACTGTAGCAAGAGGTGTGGTTAGCCTTGTACTAGGCTACTTGAACAACCTTGTTATTGAAATGGCATTCTTAGTTCAGGTAGGGACATTTTGAGAAGAAACTTCTATCAAATTTAGAAAGATTGATAAAAACTTACGCTGACTGTATGATTAATTGCAGGGTAATACGGAAGAAGAGCTCCCAGAGGTCCTGCTTGGCACTTGCAGGTTAAATCACCTGGACGCCTCCAAGTCGGTTCCAGTTGACAGTCTTGAATCATCCAAAACCATCTTCAATTAACAGGTGGTGACCATTTAACCATCCGTTAACTCGTATATTTGTTCATCGACCACTAAGGGAAGGTGAAGCCATTGTATATTCCCTTTTTTGTGCAATTCAAATCTATTGGATAAAAGAATTGTATCACATTCTTTTACCCTTTTAAAGGAAAAAAATAACTAATTATAATTGGCTTCTTTCTTATAATTGTGTGTTTAATATTCTCTGCACATTTCCTATTTTGGCATAGCTAACGTACCTAACGGGATTATGTGAAATGGCAAGTCGTACAGGGAAGCAAACAACTCTGGACACCCCCAATTACTCTATGTTATGATATATGAAAGAATCTGAGCAATGATTAGACAAAATCAGGACATGTCAAGTACTTGTTGAATATAATGATCGAATAACATTTAAGGTCATCAATCAGTTTGGTGAGCTTAAAAAACTTATTCATTAAATTGCAAATGATGAATCCAAACCGTTAAAACCAATCTTTTTTTTTTTTTTTTTTGAGAAACAGATACGGATCTAGCCCGTAAATTTCATTAAGGAAATTGATCACATGGTTGTGATCGTGTATTTACATAAAAGATAAAGGCTATACTAGTAGCGTATACTGAAAAGAAAATCAAAGATCAAAACAAGTACAAAAATCATCCAGAATCATTCTCATTTTACGCGCAGCCATTGCCTAAGGTCCAGGATTATCTCGCGTCGTGTCAATTATATCTTGCTCCTTCTCAGCATAGATTCTCCTGCACCTCTCCAACCATAGAGCGAATGCTGTTGTGATTTCCACTGTCTCCAGAACAGGTGGAATGAAGAGGACGAATTCCTGTACTGTGTACACAGCCCTACCGAGTGGCGCAGTTGTGTTATATATTCACAACAGCGATGCTTTTGTATTACAAATTTATGAAGTTTTGAATTTATTTTGTATAAAATCAAATGGGTAAAAAAAAAGACAAGATGTGAATGCAAGAAAATAACTTGTAAACCTTATTCTTTTTAATTTTTTACCACTTGCTTTGTACCAAGTGAATTCAAAAATTTATAAATTTTGTTATAAAAATTTCATGCTAGTGATGTAAATCGATTGTAACTGTTTTGATTTGTTTTTAAAGTTGATTTGATTTATTTTATTTTTGTTAAGCTCGCCAATATATTAGCCTTACTCAAAAATATATACTAATGAAAAGGAGTAATAGGACTGTCAATTTGGTATGTTTCTTTGCTTTCTTTTTTTGCCCCTACTTATCTCAGAAAAGGTAGAAATTAAAGCGCTCAAAAGTGTTCTTTGTGCCAACTCCTGTCCATGCAACCTAAGATTAGCTTGTTTCAATTGAAACTTGTAAGACGGCTGATATCTTGTTGTTGGTGTGTTTCTCTCAAGCTGTTTGCCTCTTTTCCTAACTTTGCTGCTCTCTGAAACTTGGCATTTTTCTTTTGCTTTTTTAATCACTTCCTTTTTCTCCTTCCACTTACTGCCTCACACATGTACTCCTCTGGTACCCTCGCATCATAGGAAAAGAAAAGAAAATCTAGTAATATTCTTGTAAATTGTTACGATGCATGACAACACTGGGAACTCAAAATGAAGGACTTCAGTCTACTCATGTAAAATGCAGAGCAGCAGAGGTCTTAGGTGGATATCAAGCGTTTCAGACCTTAACCTTTTCCATTTCACTTGTCGAAATAGGTTGCCTTTGGTGTTGTTAGATCCAGTGGCAGAGCCACGTTTGGGCAGGGGGAGGCCACTGACCCCTGAATTTTGTTTTAAAATAGACTTGTGATACAAAAGTTTTTCAAAAATATGCTTAATTCTAAAAAAATTGTGAAAATATGTTTAACCTAGAAATATTTTTAAAAATATACCTCTAGAACTATATTTTTACTATAAAAAATTATAAAAATATACTTAAATTTCAAAATAATTATAATATTATACTTATAAAAAAAAAATTGACCTCCTACAATGTGGAATGGCTCCGCCTCTGTTTAGATCAATGCACAAGTGCTATCTGGGATCTTGCAATCATTATTAGGTGGCTCAGATTCATGTCAGTTTTTTACCAGTATCAAACAGACTTGGTAAATAGATCTTTAATTATTAGGCTGATCGAAACCACTGAACCCGTGCCTAAATGGTCAGGGCATTATAAGGCATAGGAAAGTCAGACAACAAAGAGAAACCAGATGTGGATCCAACAAATACATGTTACAACTTACAACAGTAGTACCAAGTTGGTATCAATTCCATAGAATGGGTCGACTGTGTTATTATGGGTTTCATCCCTTCTAGCCCAGCAACTGCATGACGCCAAACTGGAAACAGCCGCTGTACCCAGTCAGATTCAAACCATTACTTTTTCCATTTTTTTCCAAAGGGAACCTGATTACCTGAGAGGATTCAAGCAAACCCAATTCAAATTTCTTGCCCTGTTTCTTCCAAGCGAAAGATAAGCATCATTAAAAATCAGAGGCTGCCATGTGAAATGCAGATGATGTGCAATTTTAAACAGGCGAAAAATAAGCAAGGAAAATGATTTAAATAAACATCCATACAGAACCTGTTGACAGGGAAATGGAGAGCCCCGTTTTTGAAAATGGACCTTCTGCGTGGCATGAGACATGGGGGGTCAGTGATGTCAATATAATGCCAAATAAACAAGGTGTCGATTAAAGTGAGAGTGACAGTGATGTCCCAAATCGACAAATTTAGTTGCCTGTGTTTAATCTTTCATGCTTCTTGAAATCAAAGAGAGAGGGTTTTGGATTTCTTGAATAATTGTATTCATCAAACTTGTATTGATTTATAGTATAAGAGTTTAAAAAAATACAATAAAGAAGAAAAATAATCTAGCATATAATTTACAGCCTAATTATAATCATATTTCTATATTTAACACTCCTCTTTAAGTTGGAGCATATATGTCTAACATGTCTAACTTGCTACATATAGTATCAATTGAGATTTTGTGAAGTGGCTTAGTCAGAATGTCTGTGAGCTGAAGATATGTCCGAACATGAATAAATTGGATATATGAGGGACAAGAAGATGTATGTATGATAAGATCTCGAATTAGATGACAATTCACCTCAATGTGTTTGATCCGCTCATGAAATATTTAATTATTAGTGATATGCATTGCGGCTTAATTGTCACAATGTATTCTCATCAAACCATCATGACAAACACCTAACTCATTGAGTAAACGCTTCGTCCAAATGAGCTCACATGATGTGTTTGCCATTGCGCGGTATTCTAACTCTGCACTAGATCGAGATATAACTATCTGCTTCTTACTCTTCCAAGATATGAGATTACCACCAAAGAAGACACAATATCCAATAGTAGACATTCGACTAGTGGGACAACCTGCCCAATCGGCATCAGTAAATGTCATAATCCTACTATGTCCTTGATCATAATATATGAGTCCTTTATCTGAAGATCCCTTGAGATATCTAAGGATCTGAATAGTTGCATCCCATTGTGTAGTGTGCAATGCCGATATGAATTGGATCACTACACTCACTAGATAAGTGATATCTGATCGTGTAACTATCAAATAATTCAGCTTCCCAACTAATCTTCGATATTTTCAGGGTCATGTAGGGGTACTCCGTCATCAGGCATAAGTTTGATCTCAAGGATCATCGGTGAGTCAACGAGCTTGCATCCAAGCAACCCCATTCTGAAAGCATATCAAGAACATATTTTTTTTTTGACAAATGAGAATCATATCAAGAGACCGTGATACCTCAATGTAAAAAAAAAACTTGAATTTATCAAGATCTGTAATCTGAAATTGCTCGCTCAAAAACTTCTTCAATTCCGAGATCTCCTCGACATCATCACCGGTGATAATCAGATCATCGATATATACAACTAGAATGATAGTCTTCTCTTTTAAGTGTCTATAAAAGATTGAGTGGTTATTAACACTCCTGATCATGCCGAACTTATCAAGTGCTTAGGGAAAATGCCCAAATCAAGCTCGAGGTGATTATTTCAGACTGTACAAAGACTTCCGCAAATGACAAACTTTGGAAGCCTCCTCCTGAACCCAGGTGGCTGAGTCATGTAAGCCTCCTCCTCAATGATGCCATTGAGAAATACATTCTTGACATCTAATTGGTGCTGCGGCCAGTGGCAAACAGTAGCTAGAGACAAACATATACGAACATATGTCATTTTAGCAATGAAAAAAATGCCTAATCATAATCAATGCCATATGACTGAGAGTACCATTTTGCAACTAAGCGAGCTTTGAATCGATGCAGTTACCCGTCGGGTTGAACCTTGATCATGAAAACCCACTTGCAATCGACTGTCTTTTTGTTGGGAGGGAGAGGATAAAAATCTCATGTTTTATTTTTCCATAGAGTTGTCATTTCCTTCTGCATAGCACTAAACCACCTCGGGTTATGCAGAGCCTCTAACACATTCTTAGGAATAGAGTAACTGACAAGACTCATAGTAAAGGCATAATGATCTGTGGATAGGACCGCGTAAGAATAGAAGCGATCAAGGAGATATCTGGTACTGGGGCATGTACGTGAGCCTTTACGAAGAGCAATTCGAAGGTCAAGATTAGAGATAGGAGGTGGCGGGATTGGAGCATAAATTTATGGATTAGATGTGGTAGGGTTAGATGCAGGCATAGGGGATTCAGTGGTTGGGCCAGGTTCAACAAGAGATGCACAAATCTCATAGTCTTGTATAGTTTGGACAGAGTTGGTATCCATAGGGAGATTCTTACCCATTCGAGTGTATACCTGAGTAATAGGAGGCACAAGAGGTGTTGGTGGCATGCCACTCTCGAGGATTAAAGAAGAGTTGATGTGAACATCAGAATATTTTAGAATAATTATGATAGATGGAGAATTATTAGAAGTAGATAATGGACTAGATTCAAAATTTAAGAAATACGAGAAAGACTCCATGAAGATAACATCAGAGGAAATGAAGTATCTTTTAAAAGTGGGACTATAACATCGATAGTCTTTTTTAGTTTCAAAATAGCCTAAGAAAATACATCGCATGGATTTGGGGTCAAGTTTTGTATGTCTTAGACGATTATCATACACATACAGACGTAACCAAAGATCTTAGGAGAAACAGAAAATAAAGGTGCAGATGAAAATAAGACAATATAGGGTATGGCATCATCAAGTACAGAGGATGGCATACGATTTATCAGGTAACATGCAGCGAGAACTGCGTCCGCCCAGAAACGATGAGAAACATATCCATGTTTCATCATAGTACGAACCACCTCAAATATGTGTCTGTTCTTTCATTTAGCCACTATATTTTGTTGAAGTGTATAAACATATGATGATTCATGGATAATCCCACTATCAGTCATATATTGTATGAATTTTTTTATAAAATATTATTTGGCATTGTCACTACGAAGAGTTTTGATAGTGATGTCAAACTGAGTTTTGACAAATGAACAGAAAGCTGAAAAATTTTTTGTCTAAATTTAATAACAAAGATTCAAGTTGCACAAGAGAAATCATCCATAAAAGTAACAAAATATTAAAAAACTGATACATATGTAAATGGATAAGGACCCCATATATCAGAATGCACTAAAGCAATAATATTGTTAGACCGACTAATGACTCTAGGCGGATGGAAAACATGGACATACTTTTCTTGGATATAAGACTCACAAACTAATTCTGAAACAGACTGAAATTCAGGACGTATCTTTTTCAATACTTGGAGAGATGAATGTCCCAATTGATAATGAATCTTTTAGTACTACTAGTACTCAGGTACGCCACTTGCTGAGGTGAGCTCTCCGTGCAATACAGTCATGTATCCTTATATGCAGTGTCAATCAACATGTTTGTCTCCAGTTTCGAAAAGTGCATTTAGTTGAGGTGAAGGTAACAGAGCAATATAATTATTTTGTTATTTTGCTTACAGACATAAAATTTTCAGGAAAAGAATAAGATAGATGATAAGGACATATTTTGAGAAATTTGGGTGGATTTGATTCTATCTATATTGTAGATAGAGTCATTGGCTATTTGGACAGGTGATTGTGAGGTAGTGTCAAGTCCGACCAGTATACTTTTATTACGGTCATGTGGTTGGTAGCACCTGAATCAACAATTCATGATGATTTTGATGCTATAAAACAGTTGGAAGTCATACCTGGATGGACTAAAGTAGCCCTCAGAGTCTGAGAGAAACCCAACTGCTCAGGTCGCTGAACAAGTGTAGTAACTTCATCTGAATTGATACGGTCATTCGGTGATTGGTCGATAGCGGCCACCTGAGCACGAGGAGGGTGCAGTGAACCTTTAGGACGCTTTGGGCATTCCCACTTCATATATTCTCACTTGTTGTAATAATGACACTGCACATTCTTATTGCTATCAGAATTGAGAGTGTCTCCCAAGTCTTTTTCTCCTTTCATAAATGATTGATCTATGCTCTTACCTTTGTAAGAGTTTGTCATTAATGCTGAGTTTTCAATAATTGATGATGACCCAATCCCGTCAGATAGAAACATCTCCCGCAGAAGATGATATGTAGCAGATAATGATGATGACCAAGAAGGATCGGTCATGCTGAGGAGTATTTAGATGACATACCTCCAATAAACGTGATGGTATTTAGTTGCTTCATACCATGACTGAATCCACACCAAAGGGAAATAAATCCCTCATCTGATCAGATAACTTCTTAAATTTAGTAAAATACTCAATAAGAGTTGCGTCACCCTATTTATGTCTTGCATATGCCTAAGACACTGCATATGCATGTGTCATACTGGTTCTTTTAGAATATGTGAATTAGAGATGATCCTATATTTTCTTGGAGGTTTTAAAGACGTGTACAATGGATAAAATATTTGACTCCATCGCATTCCACAATATCATGTGAATAGAACTATCATCTACTTTCCAATTCTCGATAGTTTGTGGTTCTTATGTTAGATATTTTTACTTTCGAAAGGAATCTAACCTAGACTCAACAAATATGGACCATTGTTCCCAATTAGAGCTAGACAACTTAATAGTGATTTTCATTTGCTGGGTGGATATCAGTTGTGAAACCATAGGTACAATTTGAGTAGCATATTCCTCATCGTTCTCCATTAAAAAAAATCTAGTAGAGAATAAAATTGTAGAGATCAAAGTCACCTTTAAAAGGCTCGGCTATAACTAATCCGATCAAAGTCACCTTTTGGGAGCAAAATCAAATTCGATCTTTTCCCTTCAAATCGATCGGCTCTTAAAACTACGGTGCACACCTTGATTCACCGATCGAAGTCAGGACTATCACACGGATCACTCTCCCCTTCTCACACACACACTACAGAGAAGAGACAGAGAGAGGAAACGTCTGGGGAACTCACTTCACGCGTTCACTCGCGTCTGAGCAAATCAGACGCGCTCGACAGATGGGCAGAGGCACGCGACCAGGAACCGAGAGACTATGCGACTTGCGCTCGGGAACTCACACCGTGCGGCACACGCGTTGACTGAAACCTCGCGACACTCGCGACAGAGAATCGTGCATGTGATTGTGAGTTGGGCGGAAATCTTGACTGAGCGACAAAGACACGCGACACACACACACACAAAACCCTCTACTTGCTCAGAGACGGAACAATAGAAAACAGCGAAGCAGAAAAGTAGCGGTGTCGCTGATCGGAGTAGCACCGGAGCACGGAGCATAGTGAAAGATAGTGTTGAGCAGAGCAGTACACACGAACGGAGTGAAAGAGACTACCGTGGATCTGACGGAACCCTAGCCGCCTAGGGTACAGAGCCTGACCTAGCTCTGATACCATGAAATCAAAGAGAGATGTATTTAAATTTCTGAACAATTATATTCATCAATCTTGTATTAATTTATAGTACAAAAGTTTTATGGTAGCATATTGCATACTCACTCACTGAACCTAGCTCTAACACTTCTTTTTCATGGTAGCATATTGCATACTCACTCACTGAACAATGTTAACGATTTAAAACGCACCTTTTGCCTTTTTTTATTAGGTCTTTCGTCAAATTATTACTACACTTTAGAAACAAGAAAGTAACTCATCGATGATCGCTTTCTTTGTAACAAAATTTATACAATTAAAGGTAAGTGAATGACCCCTCTTCGCTTGTACACAACTCATTGAAGAACTCGAGTGTTTGATCCAAATTTTCTGAAAATTTTAAAATTTTGATCATATCTGAGACGATTCTTTAAAACTTGGTAGTTTGGACAACGATTGGATGTATAACTCGAATATTATTGAAATATTTTTGTATTTTCATCTTTCGTATGTACGTGAGAGCTTTTATATTCAACATAAGTGTTGTTCATTTTTCTTTTTATCAGTAATTGTAAGGAGCTTCAAATAAAATACGGAAAAAAAAAGAAAAACAATAAAATAATTAGTGTTTAAGTTTTTTATAATATGTTTAGGCAAATATCTTTTTTCGCATCGGATACAAATATCTTTTTCGGCCAAAATATTAAAATATCTTGAGTTGTTAGTAAATGGATATAATTATCACACCTTAAGAGGAGGATACAAATGTCTCAATTTTTTATGTCTCAATCATGCTTTAACTTTTAAAAATTTTAATAACTCAAAATTAAAAATTAAAAAATCAAAATAGAATAGTTAGATTTAATCTAGGTCATTTTACTTATGTATAGATTAAAAATAATGGCATTTCTATATTATTTTATGTGATATTAAGAACTTGTAAAAATGCACTAATATGATTAATTTTTGAACGTTGATTTTATAACTTATGATTTACATAAAATGAATATTTTTTATTTGTAAGAATTTTTTTTAATATAGATCAAATCTAACGATTTTATTTTGATATTTTAATTTTAAATTTGGAGCTATTAGAAACTTAAAGTTAGACATGATTGAGGTACAAAAAAAATTGAGGCATTTAAACCCCTCTTCATATAAATATATAGAGAAAATTTTCTTATACCATAACTTCTATATCACATTCTATATTCTAACTATCTTAACTAATCTAACTACTTTCTAACTATTTTTTTAATTCAGATTTGAAAGAAAATAAAAAATTATGGGTCACACAGTTGACCCGTTTGAACCAAAACTCCAATAGCATCTCTCATCTTTGAGAGTTACCCTTCATGTTATATATCGCTGAAAAGTTAGCGACGAGAAGAACACAAAGAACTAAATTACACACAAAATGGATCAGCAGTTTGAGAGAAATAAAGAGAGAAAATATCTCGATTAGAAATTTAATTGGAACGATCTAGTTCATATGAGTCTCAATCGATTGATCAAATATTTTCTCTAAGCAACTTTTATACAAGTGTTCTAATATTTTAAGTGCATGAATCATCATTTTCACTTCTCATGTGCAAAGAAAATATGTTGAAACTTATATTTAGAAGCTTGATTGATCAAGAAGAGGAGCTAGATCAATTTCTAGGAGTAAGAAGATAAAAATTGAGTATTTGTTCATTCAAATTGGTTGAGAGATAGGAGAAATCACAAAAAGGTATTTTATTATACTAAATAAATATATGTCAGACTTAGTATTATAAATATGAAGACTTAATTGTACTAGGTATAAAGTTTTATTATACAAAATATAAAGACTAGGATCATAATATTGAGATTGAAAGAATTTCAACACAAAACTAATAAAGATTATATATTTAGACTTATTTGTACTAGCGAAAACTAAGACTAAATTAAAAATTATATTTTGAAGGATATATTAATATAAAATTTAGTCAGTAAACATGAAGAGTTATTTATAGTACATATTGAGGCGTGTATGTAGTATATATTTAGTTTTATTTATAGTTATGAAAATTAAGACTAAGCTAAAAAATATGTATTAAAATGATACATTAATATGTGTTATGATAGATATTAAGATTTATGCATATTATATATTAAGTGATATTTTTATCATAATTATTTTAATAATATTATTTGATATTATATAATTATTATATGTTGTTGATGATATTATAACTTAATTATATGAGGTATAAAGATATTTTTGCTATCTATTGAGATTTTTTTTGCAAATAAAAATTATAAGGTTTTAAGATATTAAGAAAATATTAAATATAAATTTATCAATTGGAAGGTCTTAAAATATTAAGAATACATGTATTTAGAAAATATTATGAAATTTTATATCATTTAAAATTAAATATGACTTCTATTAATTAATATTAAGACTTTGATTGTTAGGTCTTAAAACGAAAAAAATAGGTATAGAGATTTGACTCTAGAAGTGTTCAGTAAATATTTTTAAATTATATATTATTTAAAATAAAAAATAAGACACAAGATGTCTGTCAATTTTTTTATCTCTAATGTAAATTATAAATAATATAAGTTGTATGACTTATATTAAAAGATATTAAAACTTTATTTGTGAGATCTTAAGATATAATAAATATAAATTACATGAAAATATGATTTTTAGTAAATCTTATTAAGACTTCATTTTTTTATTTATTAAGACTCAAAATATTAGATATAAAGATTTAATTTAAATAATATTTAATAAATATTCAAGATTTTGATATCCTTTAAAGCTAAAAAATAACTTATAATATTATATAATAAGACATCATATGATAGTTTTTTTAAATATTAGAAATTAAGACTTCGATATTATCCGTAGGACGATCTAGAGAGTTTTAGAAGAGCCGCTTTTGTTTAGCGAGAAATTTGGCTTCGTCAAATAGTTATTTTTGTTTTTGTGTACAAGTGGACATTGATTACTTATTGTTGTTAACTTTCCAAGGTAGAAATTTAATTGTACAACTCTCTTGGATATTCAAATAAGAGAGTAAATAATTATTGTCAACTCATGATGGTCGCCCAAATATAAATTTCTAGTTCAAAACTATGACTTGTAATATTAGGTATTAAGATGTCATTTTTTATGTGTTAAGACTTAGGACACTTAGTTTTAGCACGTTAAGGTTTAGGTATATGGATTTATCCATATTCTGATGGACGCTCAAATATAAATTTTAAGTTTAAAATATGACTTATAATATTAGATAATAAAACATCATATTTCTCGTATTAAAACTTAGCACATTCAATTTTAAGATAATGAGGTTCAAATATAAATACTTATACATATCCTGATTGCCGCCAAAATATAATTTATAATATTAAATATTAATACATCGTATTTCTCGTGTTACTACTTGGGACATTCAGTTTTAATATATTGAGATTCATGTATAAATATTTGCTCATATCATGATTATCGTCTTAATATAAATTTGAAGTTCAAAATGTGACTTGATATATTAGATATTAAAATTTTATTTCTTAGTATTAAGATTTAGAATTTTCGATTTTAAAGCTTTGATGATCACTCGGGCGGTCATCTATTGATGTTTTAGGTACAGATTGGGGTACAGATCTGGATACAGTTAGTTACTCTCAATTAGTGATGTCACAAATCAGGGATATGGTATATAATTTTGTCACTTTCTCCGTAGGTTTCCTTTTTGCAAATCATGAAGCAAAAAAGGTTGTCAATCATGTGCGTTAGTTAAAATTTCCATCATAACAAGAGAAGAATGTAGAGGTTTGTTTCATAACAATTTAGGAGGGTCCAATGGTCACGAGCTGACAACACATTGAAATCAACAAGATTTGAGCTTCTCACAGATTCAAGTAGACATTTTGAAAATGTAGAACATTCCTCCATTGTTGTAAACTTTCTGTTAATTTTAAATTACTTAAAAGCCACTTGATGTTATCATTTTATGTTTTAGAAATTAATTATGACATTCAAAGATAGATTATCATGTAATCTCAAACAAAAAATTCACAACCTTTAAGCAACTACAATCTTTTCATTTCATACAATAAAATAATTTATATGACCTATTTAAAAAATATTTAACCTTCAAATAGCATTCATTAGATCATAAATTAGAACTGAATAAATAATATATTCGGAGAGTAAGGTGTTTATCACATAAACACCTCCAATTAAATAATTACACAGTATACCCCAATTTGTTTCCTATGTTGTCCCTGTTGTTCTTGTTTGAACACAAAAATTAAAATATGTATAGAACATTTGCGTTCTACTGTCAAATTGATTGTCAAATCTTACTTGACAATTATCACTTTGATTTTAGGGATACAAAGACTAGATAAAATTAGATAAGTGTTTAAATTTGACAGTTCATTTGATAAATCACGTCAGCGAGAGAGCAGAAAATTTATCATAAAAAGTGACATTTTAATAATTTTATTCTATTCAACGATGTCACTCTTAATTTAGTTCTAAAAAATTTTATCAATTTAATTTTAGCGTTGGAGCACCAATTTTTATTTTAGAAACTAAAATCAGAATTTCTAATTTAGAAACTCGGTTATAAATACACATCAGATAACTTTCGATGGAGAGATTTTTGTGCCTCTCTCCATCTCTTCTCTTCTTCGTGCACTCCGCTCTTTCAAACAGAAAGCGTAGCTATATCCTGATTCCTCCCTTCGCCGCCCTCCCCTCACCTTCACCTTCACCTTCACCTTCCTCCCAATCCCTCCACCTATATATCCCCTCCCTTCTCCATCTTAGCCTCCAACACTAAGATATGTCATCGCATGTCTCTCCACTCCATCACCCTCCCCGCCCTTCGCTGTCGCATCAGTTCCTCACTCCCTCCACTCCATGCTTTGACATCTACTCCTCTGTCTCCACCACCAAATCCTAAACCTCAATCCACAGAAGAACTCCCCTCTGGCGGGGCAGCGATCAGAAACTCAAAAACTATTTAACCCAGACTCCGGTATCAATTGAAGAAAAAATGTATTTGCACAAAGAGAAATATTCAAAAATAATTCTTCACACATATTATACATCTAGTTGCTAAAAGCTAAAAGTGGTTAGAAATCATTAATTTCTAATGGCTAAATTAGAGTATTGAATGTGCTTACATTTTTGGACTAGTCTCAAAACTAATTGTGTAGGGCGAGTAACATCCTTCCTTGTTGCCTTATTTGTGGTGAGATAGTGGATCTCCACAAAGATAAAGGAATAAAATAATAAAATGATCCATTAATAAACTAAACATATCATACATATATATATATATGGTTTATGACGCAGCACTAACAAAGAAACACATTCGGAAATTTAATTAAATAATATTAACTAAATGCATCATAAAACTCGTTGCACGATATGGAAAAGTAGAAGCGTTGTAAATTTTCCACATCAATTATTTATACATGTAGAATTATAATTAGCAGTCACGATGCATAATCAACGGCGTCGGCGTATGTGTACATTTAATTCGACTTGAAATATTCAATCGTCCGACTAAAGTTCATCTTCATTAGTAGAGTGCAAACTATTCTATATGACACCATTTGAATCTCTCTTCTTCTTTTTTCTGCAATAATTTAATAAAAATCTCTGCATGAAATTGAATAATAAATAAAATACAGAGAGCGAATTCCAGCCGATGAATCAAGGAGGTTCTTACATATGTTCTTTTTATACATTAATTAATGATATGATCCACAGGGAAATAAACAAATCAAACATGCTACGAAAAAAAAGGTAATACTTCAACTCCAAGTCAAGTGCACGGGTGCACGGGTTGAGAGAGAGAGAGAGAGAGAGAGAGAGCATGGGATGCAATGAGCTATGCCAGTAGAAATAATAGATAATTGATATAACATGCAAATTCAAAGTACCGGAAGCTTGTCACACAATCAAAGGTAAGAGAGAAAAAATAAAGGAACGCGACAGGAGCAAGTGTGCTCTGCAATCAAAGTCCAAAATTTGCACAGTTTGTCTCCTCCGCTTCCTACCCATGCCATCAGGGAGGGAGAAATTGGGTTCTATTCCATACTTCTACTGGTTCCTCTCAGATTGTATGTATCTAATTTTAGACTTGTATGAAAAAATAGTTCCAGTGTATATTTGATTTTTATAAATATATATGTAGTTGATATTTCGAAGATGTTACTTAAATTGAAAAGGTTAAAATCTTTAATATTTTTTTATTTTTTTTAAAACATGTTGTGTATTAGACATGGATTGGTTGAAAAGTTGTTTGATAGGAATTGAATAAATTTAAATATTTAACGGTAATATTTTAATGATTGATGGCCAATCAATCATGCTTTAGATGGATTCAAATATTATGCAAATTGTACCTGAATAATTAAGAACACATTTATAACTTTATTTTTATTTTAAACAATTTTTGAAATAATAAATATATGATGAAAATTTAACATGCACTGGAATTCTCTTATTTCAAAATTATGCTCGAAAGTTGTTCAAGTGTACGTTAGTGCCATTGAATGTTATAGATAAAGAGCAAAATTTAATTTAGATTGGGCGATTGAGATCTATCAATTATTATTTTTTATGACATTTTAGTAGCTCCTTTATCAATAGAGTAGAGTTAGGACGAATCTCCCAATTAGATATCCCTTTCATTTCTTGATTTTGATTTGCTAAGAAGATGGCATCATTCTCTCAATTAATTCCACAACAAGATTCTGCAGCATTATTATCGCATAAAATCAGATCTCTTATATATATAATATAATGACACTATAGCCGCGGTAAAATACGATTTGATCAGAAAAATCTGTCCGATCTGATTTCTTCAAGAATATCAAACTAACCTAACCTGACTCGCCAAATCTGAGCCGGACTCAACCTTCTAATTGTCATCTCTATATAATGCTGAGTGAGTTTTAACCTCACAGAGTTCCCTACATGATTAACTCAAAAATATGTCTATCATTTTTTAAATTTTCATATACATTTCTCAATAATTTTTTTGCATCAAAGTCTCTTTAGATACATAAATTTTATATTTTTCACAACTTGTAAGTATTCATTTTAAACTTTTCAAAAGTGATCTATTTTTATATATAAATATTAATTATTTTATTAATATGTTAGAATCATTTTAAAATTTTAAAACAATCACTTAAAAAGTTAATAGTAAAGAATTTTTGTTTTGCAAGAAATTTTCATATAGAAGATTTGTTGAGAACTGTGTGTATCTAAATTTGAAGACGATATATTTTTGAGTTGACCCATGAAATTAGCACTAAACACACGGTATTTTTTTCTATAATTCTATATATATAGTATTTTACTTAGAGGATCTAACAATTAGATTATACCCATAATAATAGTATATAAATAAAATAAATAGAGTGAAAAAAGATGCGAGCTTTAACGATGTTCGGCTATCAAGTGCCTACATTTTCGGGATTCACAATCACTAACTGTTGATTATACCGAGTCATTAAAACATAATTGTTCCTACAACAATGAACTTTTGATCCCTTACACCAAGTAAGCGGACAGTCATCGGCCAAATAAAATTGAGGACAACACCTCCGGAACACACAAAAGAGAAATAAGCTAGTGATCTAATAAAGGATCTTCCGATCTCTCTTTATAAAGATATATCAAAGTAATCTTTAGACTAAATTCAAAATATAAGGTTTTCTTAGGTCTAGAACATAGACAGCTAGGGTTAGAAATGATTTGGCTAAGAAAATTTGTCAATTTCATAGAGAATAAACTTGGTTTATATAGCCGTGTATCAAAATAGATAATAAATCATCACTATTTATCGCAACGATTGTGTAACCGTTGTAATAGTTAGGCATTGCTAATCCAACGAGGTTAATCGTTGTAATGGATGTGAGATCCATTACAACGAATGTAAGAGGACTATACTCTAAAATTTTGGAGATAAAATTTGTACAAGAAATAATTTATTCCATTACAATAGTTATGTTAACTGTTGTAACAGTTTTGGCTTAAATTTCAACAAAATTTGTCTCGAGTTCATCCATGACAGCGGTTAGAGGCTGACTACGCTCTAGAGTTTCTTGAACAATTATCATTGTATTTTAATTTATTTTGTTATAATGGTTGTGATAACCATTATAATGGTTGGATCATAATATCTATATTATACTTGGTTTAATCTTAAAATTATTTTTATTATTTTTATTTATTACAACTCTAATCTAACCTCATTCTTTCTTAAGATCTTCATAAATATTCTTCTTTTGATGTTTTATGTCTCCATTTTATATACACAAAGAAACCATTAAGTTCACATTTTATAAATTGACAAATATAATTCTGAAAATTATTTACAACAAAATATAGTTTATAATAAACTAGTAAATGGTTCAAAAAATCTAAAAATAGTTGAAAATACAGTTTAAAACTTTAAAAATAGAAAATTTTGTATCTTATAAAAATTGCAAATTTTTAGGCGTTCGTATATAAGTGCATATATTTTCACATTACACAGACTCGAATTTGCGTAAAAGAAATGAATTCAGTTGTTTTGCGGTTGAACAGACTATTATTAGTTACTAATGGATAACAGTAAAAATTGCTCCACGATAATAGAACCCGGTCCGTTCGTTTCAAATTTTGCAAACACAATTTATGTAAATAATACCTGATATGGTCTCTCTGTATTAAATGGGTCAACCATATCTCAATTTAGCTCGATTCGACGTGAAATGATCCAAAAATAAATGAATCGGATATAAATCAAGATTTTTTTATCCGTCACAAAGTTGGGTTAAGTATAGATCAATCTGACCCATTTAATTCTTTTTTTAGATTTATTTTATGATTTAACATTAATAAAAAATATATATATACTAATTGAGATTAATTATATATTAATTAATATTAAATTATTTAAAAAATAATAATAAGCACTTAATTATTTTATTCGGATTAGATAGAATCGGATCAAAAAAATGTTGACCAATTTTAAATAAATCAGATCAAAAAAATAATAAAAAACTGATGACCCGACCCAGATGCAACCTGACCCGACATTAACACCCCTATTACTCTGTATCGATCTCCTTGTGTGCATATATTCTGATTCATCGTTCTTTTTCCTTTAAACAGATGTGATCATATTAATTAAAAAAATCAATACCGATGAAACGTAACATAAATTGCTAATATAAAAGTATGCTGTTTTTTTTAGTAGAAAGATGAGAGTATGTAGACCAATTAATATACATTATTTTTTACTATTGAATTATTGTGTTTATTAAAAACCTAATTGAACCAACACAATAATCCAGAAATAAAAGAAAAAGAAACTTTGGTCCGTTCTAAACATCGGCTGACTCAAATGTTGGATATTTCTTAATTATACTTCATAAAGAGTGTTAAGTCTTTTAGCCTCTAAAGCATGTCACATCATCACTCTTTTTCAATATTGATTTTATGTGAATCTTTTCATATGCTTGAATCCAATAAGTAGTTTTTCTCTCTTCTCATTTAAAATAGATGGATATGATATACTTGAGATGAAATTTAACTCTTAACATACTTTTTTTTAGTATTAAACTTTAAAAATTTTGATGATTAATTATATTATTATATACACTTTTAGTATTAAAAAAAATATATATTTAAAGTTTTATTAATGCGAAATTCTTATTGAATATATTTATTTTTTATATTATTATTTATTTAAACGAGAACTATGTTGTCAGGGGAAGCCTGAGTTATAACTCTATTTTACATTATAGTGGGTTTGTAGATCATTAAAATGTGAGTCTCGAATACAAATCAAGTATGTGACATTACGTTTGAATCAAATTAATTGAATTTAGTTAGTCTTAGATCACCTTCTAAATCATACAACATCAGTTAAAACTCCTATATAATTTTAATTTATTTATATAAAATTATTCTCATTCAAATTATATGATTTTGAGTCTTGTTGGATGATGATTTAAATAATTTAACACATATAAAAAAATTATTTGTACTATATAATAATATCATATGTCAGATATCACTATATCAGTTATGCTCGATTTGGGCCAATTCAGATTCGAATAATTGTTGATTCGGATAACACATAGATTTGGATCACTTCTGATTCAGATTTTTTTTTTGTTAGTGGATCAAATTGATTCAGATAATTTATATTCAAATACTTAATATTAATAATTTTATTTAGATTCAGATTTCTTTAAATTCAATCAATTATAAATTCGGATAATTTAATTTTCTGATATTACATATCCAAATCGTATTCGGAGGTCGAGTTTATCAGACAGACTATTTCAGTCTTGGCCTCTTGCCAGGTCCACATGTAAGTTGGAAAGTAGGATGACATGAGCATCAGCGTGATCAGGGGCTTTCCTGGTAATTAAAAAAGGTTGCGGTGTCATATGAAAAGCACTAATAGACTAAAATTCAGCACCTTATCATTGGGATTGATTACGTTACAGGAATGTTGGTATTAATAAAATGGAGAATGTTTTGGTTTCCTAAGTAAATTTATGAAAAATGCTTGGCTAACCCATCAGGCAACACAGAATCACACAATAGTCTACCCATTATTTTGATCCATCCCATGATACGATAAGGGGTTGAGATCTCCAACAATGCATGATTTTATGTAAATGGTGCTATTTTGAAGGTTGTAGAGGGAAAGACTAAAGAAATGACATAGTGAGACATGCTTACACTTTTGGTTAGTTCCTAGTGCTTACAAGGCCTTGCAATTGTATATCAGTATAAATGTACCTTTCGGCCTGTAGCCCCTTCGGCTTTTGCAATTGTTTTTTTTTTCTCATCATACATAATAGACCCTCGTACAAAATAATAATAGCCTGGCCATGGGTCCGCTATAATATAAGGGAGCACTTTTTTAATCGCTATAATATAAGGGATCGTTATTTCAAAATCAATAATTTTAATATATTAATAACTTTACTTTTAATATTATAATTACTGCTCTTAAAATAGCTCCATCCATAATATAAATCATGCATACTGACATGCATATATCACATTCATTGTCATAAAATAAAATGTATTTTATTATTAATTTTGCATTTATTACTTACAAGTCTGGTACTTGAGATTTTGAAGCGGCTATTTATGAGGGTCTCAATGCAAAATCTCTCGCCTCACTCACAGACTATTTATGATAAAAATAAGCCTGGTCATGTTCGCCGAAGCAGGAAAGAACATAAAACTATGTTTCTCCAAATTCCAAACACTAAAATATTGGAAGGGATTACATTAAAAAGTTTCTTGAAACCGTGCATCTACTTAAATATTTGGCCCACAATTCATATTCTTTTACACGATTTGGGTGTATAATTAAACCAATGAGAATTGGAACCCACGTGCCTCGGCTATTCCTTTTCTCGCGTGCAACTTGAATATACGATTAACAACCGAAACATTGTTATTTAAGAGAGCAGAATAGCAGATATGCTTAATTACTTCACTTTAAATGTTCTCGGAATTTATTCGAATGACCTTTGAACAGACTTGTAATTTGTACTATATTCATTTAGGGTAGGGATCAGTTGACAATGGGTTATTTGACAATCATGATGATAACGGACTTCTAAATTTATACATTTTTTAAAAAAAAACGGAAAAAAAAGTTAATAAATGTGTTCTTCTATTTATGGATGGATGATGATTTAAATTTCATACAATTTCATTATTGTTTGATATTCCATCAAAGACCATTAAATTTAAACCGTTATAAATTATGTAAAATTATAATGGTCTTTGATGGAATATCAAACTATAATAAATTTACATAAATTTAAATCACTATCAATTCATAAGTTAATAATAATTAAGAAATATTTTTCATAAAAGTAATGTCAAATATTCTTTGAAATGTATTTCTCACCATGCCTAAATTTGCATGGCATAATAAATAAAATAATTGTTTGGGATATACCTCCAAGGCTCCAACTACCCTCAATCTCAATTAAGCGTCGACAAATGTATTTCACATCGCCGGTTTGTATTATGCAAAGACAAATATTCAAAGAAACTGAAGCAAATAGTTTTCTTTCGTTTTCTTACCAAACAAAATTATCCCAACTTAGACAAGATTGTACCAACGGCAACGCACACATCGACGATGAATAAAGGAATAAAATAATTTATATGTTCTTTCTTTATTTGTAAGAATCAGCCTTAGAAAAGAACACTATTTTTTATTTTCTTTCTTTATTTGTCAATCCAACCACTCAAAATGATTTTTATATAAAATTTTAGTTATAGACTACTTTTCATATTTTTAAAAAAAATATTATTTTTTAGATAGTTAAATTGTTTTTTTAATGACTCATAATAATTAAATGAAGTAATTTTATAGTTATCTAAAAAATATAAAATTTGATTTATAACTATAATTTTATATAAAAATCATTTTAATGATCAATTTGATAATTTAAACTTTAAAAACGAATAAAAAAATATGTGATACACAGACTATCTGTGCTGGTAGCAAACTCTATATATAAATAACAGATGATTTTCCCCCACTAAAAATTTCCTGAGTAGGACTATTTACTACAGTGTAGTGGATCGGTACATCACTATCATGTCTCAAACAAAAATACGGTCGCTTTGTTGTATTATAAAGTACAAAAGTACATAAAACTTATTGTAAACCGATTTAAATACTGCTTGTGGTCCAACATGGAGCCAGACGCCTGTCCAAGTCATTAAATTAGCACAGAGCAACATAACATCAGAGGACAATATGGTAATTTTCTACCCACCAAAATAAAATAAAATTATAAAAAAGGAGGCACACTGTGGCAGTGTGGCGTTGCTTATACTTCACTACTGTCTACTCGCCACTTGGTGTGGCAAGAAACCGCCAAGCTCTGAAGCCAATAGCCCATGCTTTTCTATTCATCCATGTCAATTAGGGGTGTCAGTTGGCACTATTTTGATTGTTTATCCGATTCATATCGTATTCGATAAGACGGTTGTGGATAAAATTTTATTTTGATTAAATCATCGGGTATAGATATGAATAAGAAAAAAAATTCGTTAACTTATCAGATATAGATATGGATAAAGAGTTTTTGTTATCCGTTATTCGTTGGATAAATTATATAAATATATATATAGTTAAAAATATATATATAATTATTTTATATTTTTAATAAATATATATAATTAAATTATATAAATATATATGAGTGGAGATAGCGTGAGCTTAAGCTCACGGAGGCTTTCGTGAGCTTAACTCAAAAAAATATATTAAATGATCTTAAAATTTTAATTTATCATTCTCATTAAATTCTTTATATGAAAATCTCATGGGATGCAAAAATTTGAAGCGTTTTGAGCTTTTTAAGTCGCCGTTTTTAATTTTTGAAAATGATGTTCAAGTATTGAATATATTATTATTATTTTTAGAGCTGATTTTCAAAAATTAAAAACGGCGACTTAAAAAGCTCAAAACGCTCCAAATTTTTGCATCCCATGAGATTTTCATATAAAGAATTTAATGAGAATGATAAATTAAAATTTTAAGATCATTTAATATGTTTTTTGAGTTAAGCTCACGGAAGCCTCCGTGAGCTTAAGCTCACGCTATCTCCACTCAATATATATAGTAATTAGTATATATTTTTTATGACAATTGACATGAAAAAATTATATGATTTTTGTTATATCTAAAATGTTAATTACTATTGTACTTTATTAGTATATTTATTTAATACTATTTATTTGTCTAAATCATATAATTTTTTTCATTGAATTATTTTTATTTTTATCCGTTATCTACCGTTATCCGTTCGTTATCCGAAATTTTAAATGGGTAAGGGTAGGATATGGATAAAAAAAATTTAATGAACATGAATAAAGAAAATTTTAATAAGTATGAGTATAAAAATATTTTCATCCATACTCTACCCTACCCATTGACTGCCCTAATGCCAATGTTTTCCTTGAATAAAAAGGCTCTTTATCTTGGGGACTAAAGAAGTACACATGTTATGTGATTATTAGTCAATCAATGGGCATGCTATTATGGTATTGGAAAATAATAAAATAATAAGAAGGGATCACTTGGCAATAGTTATCTTAACAGTTTTAATAATGGATCTTCAAATAAATATGAAAAAAAATAGAAAAAAATCTTATACATATGTTCTTCTGCTTATAGATTGATGGCGATTCAAATTTCATGCAATTTAATTATTATTTGATAGTCTATGAAAGACCATTAAATTAGAACTGTTACAAAGTGCATAATATTTTAATAGTTTTTGATAGACTAGCAAACAATAATGAAATTACGTGAAATTTTAATCAATATCAATCTATAAGTAGAATAATATATCTATAAAGTTTTTTTCTATATGAAAGATTTTTTTCATATTTATTTAGAGATCTATTGTCAAGACTCAAGATTGTTAAGATCAAAGAATCCCTTCCCTAAAATAATACATGTACAGGTGAATGAATAGATGTTGAATTTTATTTTTACAGACATTGTGTTAAATTACGCATATTCATTGGGTAATTATTTCTTCTTATTGGATTATTTTTTAATAATATTGTTATTTTACTACTTAAGAGATTTTATGATATTTATTAATTATTATTTAAAGAGCGGTTCCATTATTTTTGAGAAAAAAATATCAATAATAAAATATCAGAGTAAATAAAAGGAAAAGAAAACATTTTTTTACTTGGGTATTATGCTATCTTCGGTGGAGAAGTACGTACAGTATCATTTTGAATAATACTTTAAATTGTAAATTTTTAATACATTATTTACTTCTTCGAGAGCATCTATAATCATGTATTCATGTCGTATATAGTACTTTGGACAGTGATCTTCATTTGGCAATGGGTATAGGAATGCATCAAACAATGTCAAATATATTGCAAATTTTGTCATCCTACTTTTTTTCTTTCTTTTTTCCCTCTTTTATTGAGGTATATGTATGGTTTTGTAAAGAGCAATGGATCAGATGCACTTGAATAGCTTCGATATCGCTTTATCAAATAACAACAGAAACAATAGCAATTGTTTTTTTAAGTGTACCGGCGTTGTTTGGTGGTCTCCTTTAGTTTCCTCAAGCATTTTTTAATGTCCTATCTCTAATTAGGGTTACAAATGAGTCAAGTTCGAGCGAATCATATTTAACTCAAGTTCGGCTTATAAAAATTCGAGTCGAGTCGAGTCGAGCTACGTGAAATATGCTTCAAACTGAAAAATCTAGCTCAAACTCGATTTGTTACTATTTGAGTTGGCTCACGAACGATGCATGTACATTGAGTTGGTTTGACATTTAAATTTAGTACATCTATAAACTATAAAGTTGGTATATCTACAAGTTTGGTACATGAATTTGTTCAAAATTAGTATATCAACAAACTATGTTTTTAATAACATCCTTGTTGCACTAATTTGAATGGATAAACCAATAAAAAACTATCGAGTCACATATACGGGTCAAGCCACGAGCGAGTAAGAGAAATCTTTAAGTCACTAAAATGGTGAGATGATGAGAGATAATAAGAGATTGATTATCGGATTAGAGTTTGGTAGGAAAAAAGAGAGCATATAATTAAACTATTAGAGCAATTGTAGCATTGTCTATTGTCAAATGACAATATAATGTCACATCTTCAATTGACAATATCTTCCTATTAAGGCGACATCCCTAAATTTCAAATGAAACTGTTATAGTGATATTTTTGTAAATATTTTTTTATTTTTTAGTGTTATTTATTTTATTTCCTCTCATTTTATGTTGCTGATGTGATTTATCAAATGAATTGTCAATTTTTGACAATTGTATAATTTTGTATACTCTATGTATCCTTAAAATTAAAATGATAATTACCAACTAAAATATGCAGCATCACCTCTAATAACTCGGTTCGACCGAACACGTGCTCCTTAGCACTGAATTAAGAACCTCTCTTTTAAGCCTTTTTGTTTGAATCTTAATCCATTCCCGATTTCTTAAGACACCTCTCTACCTCTAGATTAAGTTTTCTTAGTTTTTTTTTTCAGAAATTAAGATAATCGAATATGTGGTCCTTAGAGCAAATTAAAATTTAATCCTCATTGTATTCCTAACGGACTCATTATGTCTACGAGCTCTCATTTTCAACATATAACTAATTAAGACTGCATACAAGAAACAATGGTGACTAGTGATTCCTTCAAAACAGTTTTTTAGTCCGATATCACACTTAATTCATTCCGATTGGACTTTTTGCCAACATGAACTGAACCTCTTACTTTAAATAATTTGATATGTGTTTAGAATCCGAACTTGTTTTTATTTGTATTTCTTGAGTAATTTTCTTTAGTCTTTGGTCTCTAAAACTATCAGTAAAAAATAAAAATAATTTGATTTGTAAATTAATATAATCTAAGAGGCAGCGAACATAGTATTGATTTGTAAATAAAACTAAAGTAAAAAAAATAAAAATAAAAAATCTGCCCTCTCGAGCTAAATTTGTTTGTAGCCCTAGCTACAAAGACGTAGAAAACAAAATATTCGAAATAATTTCCTCTTTACTGAATTTTAAACTTATAATAACTTCCAGTACGGAGAGTATTACACTATCTATACTATTATATAAAGCATCTAAGAATTGAAGGGTTCTTTTTTTATCATGGTAATTTTTTATTATATCCATTTTATCCCTCAATTAGACGGATAATGTTTATTTTTGGTTGATCGAACGTATGTGATTGCCTATATATAGCTAGTTACTATAAACAATGGATCAAAGAGAAAATGGACAAAAATATTATCTAGATATTCTAAAGATATCAATCTCTCCTTCACCATCCGAAGAATCTGTTTGTTTTGCGAAATTTCGTAGAATACAGCATTCCATAAGCGTACGTTTAAAGTATGTCATTCTAAAATTGAGGATAATTAGTTCCAAATTGAGGATAATTAGTAGCTGATTAATAGCTAGTTAATCGTTAACCTAGTGTAAATGATAATTACGGAGTGATGTGAGTTCAAGTCTCTAGAAAAAATATATGAAAAGAAATATATTTAGTTTTTTCTTAAAAATAACTAGCCCTTTGCGTTGATGTGATCCGAAATTTGATGCGACCCGTTGGATTGCAATCAAACGGTTGATATTGGAATGATGATAGCCCCACAAACATAGCAAGTCAGTAGACACACCAGTATAGCGTACGCTAATTTCATACGCTTTTGTTAGAAAGAATCAAAGAACACGAGAAGAATCTGAATTTTCATTCAATTAACTACGATCTACTAGTTTCTACGAGACAATGATGAATCAGGTGCAATTTTTTTTGTTTTTGTTTTTGTTTTTGTTTAAGAGCAGCAGATGGGCAGGCTCTGAAACCGACTCCATTACTAGTTTGAATTTTTCAGCTAATGGACAAATATTTAAAGCAATTTATTGCCACTGTTCCAATTGTCCAAGTCTCCTGAGCTGGAGGATGCCTGCCTTGTACAACATGGAGTCAAGGCGGTAATAACATTTCCTTAACAGAAATTAATTTCTTATGTACAAAGAAAGAAAGGAAATTTATTAAGAAGGCTTTTGAAAATAAACACAGACAGAGCTCCATAAAAAAGGGATCTATTCATTTACTCAGCTGAGGTGCTAATCGTGCTATGACTATTCATTTACTCAACGACTATTTATATACCGCTCCAGTAAATTTTCATTTTTTTTTATTTTTTATTTCCTTTTCCAGAACCATGAAATGTTATTTAGTTGGGCCAGATAATTTGCAACTTCCAAAAACTCACTGCAACTGATTCTTTTTTTAGCACAGTTTAAAGAGTATCATAAGATCGGTGTCCGATGTGTCTATTAATTTGTTTTTAAAAAGTTCGATTTAAAGTACATGCGTCTTAAATTTTATTATAATATACTAAAATAAAATTTTATTTTTCTCAGTAAATTCTTCATATAAAAATATGAAGATATAAAAATTTAGAATCTTTATTCTATGTATTTTTTTCTTGTGAATTTTTGAGAAAAAGCTCTAAAATAATAATAAAGTATTAAGTTTTTATACATTATTTTTTAAAATTCAAAATAAATATGGGTCTAAACACATCGTTGAGCAATACATGAAGCTGTCCATGTGGAGAGTAAAATCAAGAGATATAATACATTTTTCCTACAAATGTTTACTTACGATTGCAAATAATTTAATAACTCAAATGATAATTAATTAGAGTCCCTTCAATAAATCATGAACTTAAATCTCTACCAATATAAATTAAAATTTTAGAAAAAACTCTCACCTTTTCATTATAAAAAAAAATTCCTACGGGACATTATTATATTTGTCTGTAACATCCTGATTTTCAAATGGAAAATGATACTTCTCCCTGCTTTTATCCTTGCATAATTATTATTTTCTTCAGAGTTCAGGGCTTCAGGCCATTAGTAGCCTTACTGACTTACGCGGAGCAATAGAACATTTACTAGTTTGGAGTCCGTTTGGTACTCTATGAAATAGTAAAAAAAAAAGTAGGAATAACATTGTTATTTTGATAAAATTAATTTGTCAAACTAATTTTAGACTAAGTAGAAGAGAGCGAAATAATGTTAATCCGGTATATCAAATTATAGGTGGTATACCGATTTAGATCTTGTCGGAATAATAATTATTGATTATATTATATTATATTATATTATTATGATTATAATTATAATTTATTAGTATTATAATATTTATTATTATAATATTATTATTATTATTATGATTATGATTATAATTTATTATTATTATATTATTATTTGATTATGTTGTATTATAATATTATATTATAATTATAATTATATTATTATATTATGATTATAATTTTATTATAATTATATCATAATTATTATTATTTTATTATTATCATCATCATTATCATTGTTAGTATCATAAATATTTATATTTTAATTATTTTACGTTCTCTATCCTTCCAACATTAGCTTACACATGAGTATCTATAGTTCATCGTGACCCTTCGTTACCGCTTTCCTTTAATAAGCTACTCCACCTTGCCAACGCTTGCCTTACCCTTGCCAGAATATAAGTTTTTTTTATTAATTTATTGCATGTATTTTGGATTGAATAAAGGTGTTTACTTAAAAAAAAAAGAAAAAGTAAAATTAATAATAAAATAAATTATATAAACTTATTTTATTTTTTTTAATATCATTTAATCCATAAAGACTATGTACACGTAATATAAGTGTCAAACAAGACAAAACAAGTGACCGAAAGGAAGGAACGAACAAGGCAAAGAAAGAAAATAAAACTTGCCCACTCGCTCAATCGGTACTAGCCTCACTCCTAACCCGCTCCTTCAATCAGCACTGATTTGATAAATATCAAATAATATTTTCATCTTTCGCAACTATTCATTTATTTGCCAAACCAACTCGGCGAATACAACGAACTGCAATTATGAGTTATGACCGCATTTGACAGACACTTCAACAGCTGACAACACAGACAGCCGTACAGAATCCGTGACAAAAGAACCAGGCGTCGAACCGATCACCTGGTTCCGTTCACGTGAACCAGGCATCGAACCGGTCACCTGCTTCGGTCCGGAGATGCGCACTTAAGTAAGTGCTCAACACAGGGACTAACAACCGTTACCACTTCGGTCCGAACGGACTCTTTTGGCAAAATCTTTTTCTGAAACGGGTTTCTGCGCGCCTCAATTCACTCACCACACATAAGGAGATAGATGATTATTCCCAGAGAATCTCGAACTAATCCTTTAGCTCTCAGCCTCTCAGTCACTCACTCGCTAGTCGCTAGTCGCTACTCGTAGTCGTAGGTATTTTGGTCATTTGATATAGCTCTCGGCCCTACCATTCTCTCTCTCTGCACTGCAGCACTCTCCTCTTACTTGTGCTCTTATTTACCTCTCTGGACAGTGGACACACACAAATACAGTGCTCTCCTCTCCTGTCAGTGCAACTGCTCGCTTCTGTTCTCTCCTCTTTAAAGCTGTCAGCTTTTCCCGTCTCTCTCCGCTGTTTCCTTTTAATTTCTTCTCCTTCTCTTTGCCTTTTTCCTCCCTCTTCAAAAAACCCTAGCTCTAGTCTCTATCCAATCCCAGACTCTCTCTCTCTTTCTCAACCGAACCCCACTCGCCTTGTTCTCTTGTTTTCTTCTTCTGATGTGATGGGTTCTGGTTTCGTTGTATGTCTCCCTACCCCCTTCGCCGATTGCGAGCTTTTGAAACTTATCTGATGCGCCTTCTCACGGGCTCTCCATAGAGAGCCTCCATCTCTCTCAATTATCTGTAAGCACTCTCTTTTATCGACTAATTTGCATTCTTCACCGTCCATTTTGAGGAAAGTAGCGCTCTTTCATGCGAAATTCAACGCCTCTGGAGCAAGCGTTTATTATTTTTTTCTTTTTGGATGGAGATCCGAGCGCAATAATTTTGGGATCAGTGTAAAATCTCTTATTAGTAACTAGTTCTTTTCTTTTGATAAAAAAAAATCGAACTGCGTGCATGTTTTCTGGTTATTTACTGCACATTTTGATTAATTCTCTGCTTTTACTTTTCTCATCTCTCTGTCGTTTTTCCCTTTTATTTGCTTTCTGTTTTTTCGGAAAGTTGCCTCCTTTGGGCTTTATTTAGTTGCTCAAGGAAGTTCTGAGCTCAGGCCTACAAAGAGAAATAGAATATTAACCTCTTTTAAATGGTAGTTCTTCTAGTCAAATTTAACATCTTATTTTTTTCCCTTTGGTTCCAGCTGGAAAAGGGAAAGGGAAAGAGGAGGCAAAGGAAAGCAAAAGAGTGAATAAGTTGGTGGTATAAGGGGGAATAAGAGGGAAACAGAGTACTTGAACTGGTGTTTCTCGCTTTGAGTGCTATTTTGGGATCTGTTGCGGACAGACAAGAATGGCTGCTGCTGTGGCTACAAGAAGTGGTAGTAGCAGTGGCGGAATGGAGGATAGACACGGCATGGATGCTGGGAAATACGTCAGGTTAGTAATTATGTGTTAATGCCTTACATAATACACATCAATTATATGATATGTCTGGGTGTACTTGCAAGTTGCTTTTATCTTGGTAACTGATTTCTAGTTCTTTCCTATTCTCATATAAACGTTTAATTGTTCACACGTTTGAAGTTATCAGACATATTAAATGTTTTATTTACAAATACTAGGTATTTGCCATATTCTGCTTTTTTTAGTGTTTTGGTAGTGTACTGAGCCAACAAAATATTTTCATGAAATTAAACACATGAAAATATGAATGAATTCTGTTGTAGCATCTTCTTGGCATTTTTGTTTATGAGAACTGTTCCTCACTTTAAGTTTTTGTAATTGCAAAATTATCAGACTTTATTAAGTCTGTTTCCTCTTTTGTGTTTATTTCCTTTTTCTGTTAAAGATACACGCCAGAGCAAGTTGAGGCGCTAGAGCGTGTCTATGCTGAGTGCCCAAAGCCGAGTTCAGCCAAGCGCCAGCAATTATTACGAGAATGTCCCATTCTCTCCAACATTGAACCCAAGCAAATCAAGGTCTGGTTCCAGAATAGAAGGTAAGATGGGGATCAATTTGGAATCCTACCTAAATTTATTAGCTCAGGGTATTATTTTTAGCACTTACATGTGGGTAAAATCACAGATGCCGTGACAAACAGAGAAAAGAGGCATCAAGGCTTCAGGCAGTGAATAGAAAATTGACGGCCATGAATAAGCTTTTAATGGAGGAGAACGAGAGGCTGCAGAAGCAAGTCTCCCAACTTGTACATGAAAATGCTTACATGCGTCAACAGTTACAAAGTGTATGTGTCAACGCTATTACACAGACCTATAAGCTTAATGTACGATGTTTGATTGATTCATTCTAAAATAAATAATCTTATTTTACATGGAAGGCATCAATGGCGAATGATACAAGCTGTGAGTCTGCTGTGACAACGCCTCAGAATCCGCTTAGGGATGCAAATAATCCTTCTGGGTAAAAATATTGTAACAAGATTAACTATCTTTTGTCTATTGTTTGTAATATCCATGTTACTCACTGTAATCTTACTTTTTCCAGACTCCTGTCCTTAGCGGAGGAGACCTTGGCAGAGTTCCTATCGAAGGCTACGGGGACTGCTGTTGATTGGGTCCAGATGCCTGGGATGAAGGTTTTTTAACTAATAATTTGTTTAGTTTATTAGTCAAATCAACTATAGCTATTAGTATTTTATTGACTAACACTTTTATAATGTGATTTGGAACAAAATGTAGCCTGGTCCGGATTCGGTTGGTATAGTTGCTGTTTCACATGGTTGTCGCGGTGTGGCCGCACGTGCATGTGGTCTAGTCAACTTGGAGCCATCAAAGGTACTTTTTGATGTATACTTTTTGACATTCATCCTAAGAAAAATAACAAAGACCAAACTTGACTGTTTACTTTTTGACACCTGGTGTAGATTGTAGAGATACTTAAAGATCGACCTTCGTGGTTTCGAGATTGTCGGAGCCTTGAAGTGTTTACAATGTTTCCAGCTGGAAATGGTGGCACAATTGAACTTGTTTATATGCAAGTAAGAGAACTATTGCTTACATTTGCCAGTGGTACACTTGGCCTTTGCATGTCCCTATTGTATCCTTAAATTGCCAAAAAATGCTTCAAGCAAGTTCATAACAAGGGCATGAACTAGTCTCTACTATCTAGCATTTACTTGGTCTCTTTAGCACTGTGAATGCTAACGATGGGCTTTGCTTTGGTAAATGATGACAATACAGACTTCCTAAATATATTTTCTATTGGTTATCATATGAATTCCCTTATTTAATTTTCATTATTTGAAAACCTTTATTTTGGATTATTTTTAGATGTATGCACCAACTACACTTGTACCAGCACGTGATTTCTGGACCCTGAGATACACTACAACTCTAGACGATGGAAGCCTTGCAGTATGAATAAATATTTAAAATTTCCAAAGATTTTGCACAGAATGGTAATATTGGATTGCCCACCACAACTAATTGTATTTTTATGCCTCGAACTTTTAAGGTTTGTGAGAGATCTCTGAGTGGTACAGGTGGTGGGCCCAATGCGGCTGCAGCCCATCAGTTTGTCAGAGCAGAGATGCTACCGAGTGGCTATCTGGTTCGGCCATGCGAAGGAGGTGGATCAATTGTTCACATTGTAGATCACCTTGATCTCGAGGTCTATATGCAAAAAATTGTCCTTGTTTGGCACATTTTCTTAATTTTTTACATGCTGTTTTTGTTTCTATTAATCATTTCCTCTGTTTTACTCGTGTAGGCATGGAGTGTACCAGAAGTGCTCAGGCCACTTTACGAGTCATCACGTGTGGTTGCACAGAAGATGACAACTGCTGTACGTGCTAGGCTCGGACTATATAGCACTTCATAGTATGGGAATGAGTATCTGTCCTGATACTCTTTTACCATTTCACCTCTACCTCACTTATTGTTATGTTCATTTCCATGTTGCTACTATGGTTTTGAGTTTTGTATTGCTTTTGCAAAACTGGTTGGTAAGGTTACTTTATTTTTATGGAGCAAATATCTAAATTACTATTATGTAATTTCCTGTATCGAAGGCTCTACGCCACATCAGACAGATTGCACAAGAGACTAGTGGTGAAGTTGTGTATGCCTTGGGCCGACAACCTGCTGTCTTGCGTACCTTCAGTCAAAGATTAAGCAGGTATGGTTACTGAGCTCCGTGAGTACTAAATAAACTTCTGTTGATAAAAGAAGAAAAAGTATGTGCTCATATTCATTCCTGTTAGCATAGTTTTTTTTTATACAAAAGCATTGATTAAGTTGCACTTTGATTTTTCAGGGGGTTTAATGATGCGACTAGTGGTTTTAGTGATGATGGATGGTCACTGATGGTTGGCGATGGGGTTGAAGATGTTATAATTACGGCAAATTCAACTAAGAAATTAAGGAGCTGTGCAAATGCACTGGACAATACTTTCCCTGTACCGGGAGGTATAATATGCGCCAAGGCGTCCATGTTACTTCAGGTGAACTCATATTACCTTGTGGCCTTTTGTATCCTATGAATACTAAATAAATTGGCATCTCAACTAATGTGATCTTCATTGTTTTTAAATGACAGAGTGTGTCGCCAGCATTACTTGTGCGGTTCCTCAGGGAGCACCGATCAGAGTGGGCAGATTATAATGTAGATGCATACTCAGCTGCATCACTTAAGGCCACAACTTGTTCACTTCCTGGGCTAAGGCCTCTTCGCTTTTCTGGTAGCCAGATGATCATGCCTCTTGCTCACACCATAGAACATGAGGAGGTACTTAATTTTCACTTTTAAAATCATCATTTTGACTCTTTAAAGTACAGAAAGGTTGACATTTTAACTTTCTGTAGATTCTTGAGGTGGTACGCCTTGAAGGCCAGCCTCTTACTCAAGAGGAGGTCATGCCATACAAAGATGTCCATCTGTTACAGGTGCACTTTTATCATGCAACCTCAACCTTACAAAGGCCTTCCATCACTCTTATATTGACCATTGACATCTCTTCCCCTTGCATCAGCTTTGCAGTGGGATAGATGAGAATGCACTTGGCTCATGCTTTCAGCTTGTGTTTGCACCGATAGATGAGCTCTTTCCTGATGATGCCCCTCTTGTATCATCTGGATTCCGTGTCATCCCGCTGGATCTGAAATCAGTTGAGCAAAATTATTTTTCTAAGAAAAAACATCTAAACTATCAGCAATTAACATAAATTTAATAAGATATTTTTGTTATGTAGGATGGATTACCTTCAAGCCGCACTCTTGACCTGGCCTCGAGCCTGGAAATGGGGTCCACTACAAACCCCAACTCCGATGCATCTCCAGATGGCTGTGTCACCAATTCCCGATCTGTTCTGACCATTGCATTCCAGTTCCCCTATGAGGCTCACCTGCAGGATGGTGTAGCTGCAATGGCCCGTCAGTATGTGCGTGGTGTTGTCTCTGCAGTCCAGCGTGTCTCAATAGCTCTGACGCCTTCTCACCCTGGCAGTGGTCGTTTGGTTGGTGGCGGACAGAGGCTTTTACCGGGTTCACCACAGGCTGGGACCCTGGCCCGTTGGATTTGCCACAGCTACAAGTAAATTTTTCTTGACTTCTTAAACTTGTACCCCCCTTTCCTCTTACTTCTGTGTTATTCATTGTGCTGTGTTGATTTGGCGTGTAGCTACCACTTGGGGATAGACTTGTTAGGCTGCGGGGATGATTCTGGGGATGAATTGCTGAAGGTGCTTTGGCATCACCAAGATGCTATTCTATGCTGTTCTTTTAAGGTATTCTTGTTCGGCTGAAAGAATTATATGAAATGATCCTGAATATAGTTGATCTCTTTGTTTATCTCTTTAATTGTTTCTTTTGTAGGCCAAGCCAGTATTTACTTTTGCTAACCAATCAGGGCTTGACATGTTAGAAACATCTCTTGTTGCACTACAAGACATCTCTTTGGATAAGATCTTCGATGAACCTGGCCAGAAAGCATTATATGCTGAGTTTGGCAAACTAATGGAACAGGTATATCTATTGGTCTATGTGGATGATATTCTCATAAAGGGTAGTAATGATTTTTTTACCAAGTAATAAAGACACAAAGGATAGTATAGTGTGGAATGTAAAGGAATGGGATGAAAACTTTATCACAGATGCATAGTCTGGAGTAGAACCAGCAGTAGGTTTGATAAAGAATGATTCACAAGTGTTTAACCAGCTATGCGTTAATTTTCATCAGGGATATGCATATCTACCTGCTGGTGGCTTCTGCTTCTCTGGAATGGGCCGCCAGGTGTCTTATGATCAGGTTGTTGCTTGGAAAGTCTTAGGTGAAGATGGGAATGTTCACTGCCTTGCATTTTGTTTTTCCAACTGGTCCTTTGTTTAGAGTTTGTTCAGAATGTTAGCTTAACCTTTTTGGGTATGTTTATTAGAAAAAGATTGCATGGTTTTTTTTTGTCAGATTAGGGTTTTAGGCTGATTTATTAGAAAACTGGGGAGAAGCTCTACTGTATTCTGCCCCTTGTTTGAAGTTGTTGGGGCTGAACTTGTAATATGGCTTCAGTTTGGGGCCAGCAAAGATACTCCAATTTTTTGTTTTCATATCTTGATGTCGGAGTTTTATCTTTCAAGTGTAACAAGCCAAATTGTTCATATTACTAGCTCAGCACCATAGTTTCTGAGCTCTATCTTGTAACAGAAGTTCGTATAAACAATCAAGCCATAACAAACTTTTGTTACAAGATAGAGCTAGAAGTTTCAGGCTTTCATTGAAGTACCGAGTTCTTTCTATCTTTGAACACTTATTTCATTCGAATGTGTGAAAAGCGCCCACCATTTAGCTCCCTTTCTCTGCTCTACTGGTCTCTGGTAAACATGAATGGTTGTAACCATGATTGTTTTTTTTTTTTTGAAAAAAAGGCATAACGCGCGTTTCATATTACTGAAACATAATTACATAAAAAAAATACTCTCAACCTCAACAAAAAACTCCGAGGATCTGACTCAGTACTTTGCCTGTTTCACTGAGCCTCCATAAAAGATCCATTGTTTTTGCGTGTACCCATGAGTATATGTATGTATCTGTTCTTGCACAAATATAATATCACTTTTATGATGACATCTCAGCCTTCATATCCTCATTGTCAGATCCTCCAAAAAACTCAAGTCCTACCTCGAATTACAAACAAGCCACAAACGTGCAGAGACAGTTATTCTGCTCTGAGCAACAACACAAACAATAACAACCAACAAAGCAACACAGATACATCCAAGTCTACTACAGAACAACAAAAGCAATTAAATGAATTAAACCGAAGTAGTTGCCACATCTCCAAACTGTATCATAGGAGCTGGACTCACTGCCTGCAACGGGATCAGTTCTAAGTGATTTGACATCCAAGTCTGAACCCTATGCAGCACTGCAACACTAAAATCACCTTACCAATAGTTGATAAAAGACAGAATTAGGCAGATCAGGTTTCAGACAGTAGGCACACTTGTACTTCTAAAAATTATCTCATTACGACATTTCCATACAGACCAACACACTCCACTGAAGGTAATCAGAAAACTCTATCTCATATTTAATGAGAGTGATTTAGCAAATGTAAGCACATCTTGGATAGAGTGCCAGTGTATGAAGTAAGTCTGACACTGCTCCATCCAGAACCAAACTTGCTTTGCAATATGGCATGAAACAAACAAGTGTGATACAGATTCTTATGAAGAGCACATAGTACAAAGATCAGAGCCTACCCATCCCCTTTTAATCAAATTATCCTTTGTTAATATTTTATTTTGTGCAACCAGCCACATAAAAAACTTTTTTAACTTTTAAAGGGACAGGCAAGTGCCACCACATATCAGCTGACTGATCAGTGACTCCTCTGAACATTAACCAATGATAGACCTCATGAGATGTAAAAATACCAGATGGAGCCATTCTCCAGATGAATTGATCCCTAGCATGAGACAGTAGTAGAACTTACAAAATACACAACTCATTGAATTCTACCAGCAAAAACCTAGTTAGAGTTATAGAAAATGTAAGAGTATGCCCCCTCAGACAGAACTACCTCAGAAACAGTGATATTGGGGTTAACACAAAGTTAAAACAGATGATGATATTGACTCATCAAGGCACAGTCCCTTGTCCATCTGTTTGTCCAAAAAGCAATATGCCTTCCATCCCCTAAAATAGCTGATCTCCCAGTCCGTCCTAACTGATTAAGTGCAATTATGGATTTCCAAAGAGATGATATTTTTTAGAGAGGAGTGTTCTCTTTGTATTTAGCGCGCACAATTTATTTCCAAGTTGTATTGTACTGAGGGTCTTTTAATTTCCACCATCATTTTAACAAAAGTGAGATATTCATACAATTTAAATCAAGAACTCTCAATCCACCCAACTGTTTAGGCATACAAATCTTTTGCCAATTAATCAAAGCAAACTTCTTCTTATTAGAAGTACCTTGCCAAAGAAACTGGCACCTAATACTATCAATTTTTTTTTTTTGTAATTTTGACTGGCATCTTATACAAAGGGAGCATATACAAGGGAGTAGCAGAAAAGACAGAGTCCAGTAAAGTCAATCTCCCCCTAAGGATAACATAGCCCCCTTCCAATTAGGAATTTTTTGCTGAACCTTATCAATAATAGAGTACCAGTCATGTAATTTTAATTTAGCATCAAAAAGAGGAACCAACAAATACTTAAGAGAAAAGAAAGAGAGCTTACAACCTATTAGAGCTGCCATATTGGAAGTCTCCTCCATAGTGATGTTCAAAGGGTTAAGCTCTGTCTTGTTGAAGTTGATTTTAATCCCTGATAAAGCTTCAAAAGCATATAAAGCCCAAATAACAGTCTCTATACACTGATAATCTGCTTGTAAATAAAAAGATTATGTCATCAGCATAATAGAAATTAATAATCTTATGATCATTATCCAACTCAAGACCCAGTCCTTGGATAAACCCTGCATCCCTTCTCTCTTCAGAATTTGACAAAGAGCATCTGTAATTAGGTCAAAAAGAAATGGGGAGAGAGAATTTCCGTCTTAAGCCTCTTTTATATTGAAAGTAAGGGGTTAATGAATCATCAAAATTCACACAAGTCTGAGCACTGACTAACAAACTATCCACCCATGATGACCAAAGAGTTCCAAAACCCCAACTTAGTAATAGTTCCTATAAAATGACCAACTTACTCTATCATATGCTTTTTCAAAGTCTATCTTAAGTACTATGCTTTTTTTTCTTATTCAGCTTAGCATAATGAATGATTTCATTTGTAGCAAGCACATTATCAAGAATGTACCTTCCTTGTATGAATGCAGCTTGAGCTGAGTCTCCTATTTTATTCATAATATGTGTCATTCTATTAGTTAATATCTTTGAGATGATTTTATAACTACAATCTACTAGATTGATGGGTCTATACTTTTGAATAAGGTTGGCATTATGTTCTTTAGGAATCAAACAGAGCATTGCATGATTGAGCTTGGCTACCTTTAAGGAATTAACATAGAAATGATGTAATAATTGCATTAAATCATCTTTCACAATCTTCCAAAAATGTTGATAAAATAAGAAAGAAAATCCATTAGGACTTGGGGCACCTGAGGCATCTGACCCAGACACTGTCTCATGCAATTCCAATTCAATAAAATATTTAACTAGTTCATTTCTATCATGATCAGATACTATGTAAGATTGATCCCAAAAATCACTATTTAAAAAAACAGTTTTATCATGTGATTCCTCAAATAATGCTTTGTAGAAATCAAGGACATGAGATTCAATTTGTGGTAAAGAGTCACATTGTTCACCATTAATATCCATAATTCCATATGCAAAATCATATTTTTTTTCCTATTTGAAGCTACCCTATGAAAATAAGAAGTATTAAGATCTCCCTCTCTCAACCATTGTTCCTATTCTCTAGTTTGCTAATATTTTTCCTCTTCTAAATATATATCATCTAATAATGCTTTTTTTATTTCTAGCCAAATTTGAGCTTTCTGTCCAGACAAATCTCTCTGTTCCTTAATTTTAATTAAAGATTGCAAAGTTGTCAAAGCTTGTATTTTCTTTTTCTTTTTTGCAGCTAAAAAATTCTTATGCCACCCTTTCATTTTCTTTCTCATATGTTTTAATTTCCCATGCCAATTTGAGTACCAATGCATTAAATTTGAGATCTTCTACCTATGATTTATCAAATCTGAGAATACAACTCCCTGAAATAGAGGCCATACTGGTAATTAACATTAAAGGACAGTGATCAGAATCATATTTGGGTAGATCCTTAACACTACAATGAGGAAATAAAGTGTCCCACTACATACAACAAACAAATCTATCCAACAAAGCTGACTGCCTGCCATTTGATCAAGTATATTTTCTAGATGTTAGTTCATACTCAATCAAGTTAAAATCATCCAAAAAAACATTAAATTGAGCACTAGCCCTAATAGGAAAATGTTGTCCTGACTTTTCAGATCTAAAATGAATAGAGTTAAAGTCCCCACATATTATCCAGGCTTCATAACGAATTAACTGGATATTTTTTAGTTCTATCAAAAACTAATCTTTTAAGCTAGAATCCGCAGGCCCATATACTATAGTAAAAGTCCAATTAATATTGTCTAACCTACCTATTTTTCAACATTAAAGTGATAGAGAATAATCCTATAATTGACTATTTCAGAATGAATTTTGAACTATCTAATCCTACTATGATGCCCCTAGATATCCCTACAGCTGGCAATTATTTCCAGGTATCCAATTGTCTAGATATTACATTTCGTGCCTTTGTAGAGAATTCATGGTGTTTAGTTTCTTGAAAGACTACTATGTCTATTTTATTGAACTGGACAACATCATGTAATATGCTCCTCTTATGATAAGAACTCAAACCCTTTATACTCCAATTCAATATATTCATTGCACACTGAAGCTACCTGAGGAAGGTGCCATAGGCACCATAGTAACCATTTTAAATGTGTTAGCTTTAGATCTAGCAATTAATTGTCCCATCACAACCCCAAAATTAGCCCCCCTGCATACTTAAAATTTACCAATAATAGCATCACGTTGAGCATTATCAGCCCCTAACTGAACTCTATAGCAACGAAATAAAGCAGCAACCTCATCATCTGTTAACCTAGTAAATGAAAACTGAGCTAAAAGAGAACTACCTGAAGCTAGTTGTGCCTTTAGTTTAGAGGTACCACTTGTCAGGCCCTTCACTTTAAGACGGATGCTACGGAGGGGGTGATTTGAGCTGACAAGGTGAGATAAGCATGACAGGAGGTTAAGAAGGAGGTTGGATCAAAGAGAGCTCAGAGTGGGAGCTCTCTGACACTACCTTCGGAATAGGATCAATATCTCTGGCTTCAGTCAGCAAAGGAACAAATGAGTTATTCATAGCACAGGGAGATACAAACACAGATGAACTTACAGGTACCGGAGGTTGCTCAGCCATTGGAGTAGATACTGGAACCAAGCTCTGAGGAGACTTACCCATCTGCCCCAGCTCAAGGTCTATTGATACCGGAGGAGGCCCCAGACTGATCGGTACTGGAGACGGTACCACTTCAGGTCGTACCGGACCTATCGGAACTGGAGAAGGAACCTCATCTGGCTGTATCTGACCTTGACCCGGATCAGTAAAGTGAGTCAGACTGATCGGTACTGGATTCGGTACCGCATCAATCAGTATATGTCCTATCAGAACTGGAAAAGGGACCGCACCAGTCTGTGACTGATCATGTGCCTGAGCAGTAGAGTGATACAAACCCTCCATTATCAAAAATTTCATAATCTTCATCAAAGCTGTCACTACCTGCATTGTTTTGGACCGAACTATTACCAGTTCGCTTCTCGCCATTAAACACCTTTGCTGTCAGGGGATCAAGAGAGGTAGATCCCTGAGAAAGCCACTTAGATTTCCCCTTAGTATGATCGGAGTTACCAGGGCCACCTGATCTAGGAGCAAGAGGAGGTGGCAGAGGAAGAGGAGGTGGCAGGGAGGAGGAGGAGGAGGAGGAGGAGGAGGCACAACACCCTGACCCCGCTTCACCTCCATCCCTACATCATATCTCGTCCAAAAACCATTCTGATCGCAGTACATAATCCACTGCAGTGGTGGGAGATGTGCTGCATCACATAATCCTACATAGACTCTTGCCACTCTGAAGTCAATGTGCTTAGCATTGTCATGGTCAAGCGCCAGAACTTGGCCATAAGGTTTCAGCAACTTAGAAAACTCATGAAAAAACCACAACTTCATCGGGAACCCCCGAATCTGCACCCATATCGGTCTCAGACGCGCCCCGACATCCATCGCCGGATCCCAGCGGGCCATTGGCAGATCGTTGTTTTCCAGACGAAGAACACCTTGTGTAGTTACCATATCAAGCCATCTAGGGTTATGTGCTTCGATGAGGTAGTGGGAATCATCATAAAACCTAGTTGTCCATGGATGTTGTGGCATCATATGTCACAGCGCCGCTTCGATCCGGCTCCATCCCAAACCGTCGGAGTCGGTGAGAACAATACTATTTTGAAACGACGCCTCCAGCCTTTGGCTCGCCTCAGAGTAGCAGAATCGAGTCACTGGTGGTAGGTTCGCCATCGAAGAGAGCTCAGAGGAGGAATCGACCGGATGCGTGCGTAGATCGGTGTCAGTTTGAGAAGAAGGCAGCGCTAGAGTAGTGGATCTACACTGGAAGGATTTGTGCCCTGTTACAACTGAAGCACACAATAGCATTGCGGCACGCAGACACCAGATGACCTTTATCACCACGGAACGCTTGTTTTATCCGTCAGATCAACATTGAGATTGAAACAAAGTATAAAAATAAAAATGAGTTTCATCGAGATTGATGATTAGATACTGATCGGACGGTTTAAACAAGGCTTGGAACCAATTTTGGTCCTGAGGGCTTGGGACAACGCAAACAACAAGGCGTATCTCGAAACAGTTGCTTGATCTCAGCCACACGTCTTTGTGCTCGATCGCGATCTTCCGATCACGTCTCGGGATAGATGCGACGCCATTGGGGCTGATTCACAGGAGGAAGATGAGTAGGCGGCCCAGATTGCGCTACCTCAGAGAAGGAAGGCCTTTGGGCTTGAATAGAGGCAGAAACTATGTTGCTCATTTCCACCATTGACTTTTCCATTGACCGGAGAATTTGAAGCATCTGTTCACTCATATTGATCAATCTTCGATTGCTCTTTTTTTTTCTGAATTTTTGAAGAGAGATTAGATTAGAGCTGCAAGAAAAGTTCATAATTCGTAATTTGTTTGATATTCGATTCGATTTTAGTTCGAGTTTGTTTTGATAATTTTTTTAATGAACTAGTTGGAGTTGAAGTTCGATTCGTAGCTATTTATATATATTTTTAACTATTTAGTTAATAATGTACGCAATAACATAATTATTTTATTATGCAATTAATGAGATATTATAATTTATTATTAAATTAATAAATATTAGTTATTTTTTTAATTTTAATATAAAATTGATAAAACATTAATTATTTTAGCTCTAATTATTTATGATAATATAAAAATAAATATAAAAATTAGAATAATTGAGTTCGTTTAGAGTTCAATTTCAGTTTGAGTTCAATTTAGTTCGAATTTAATTTAGTTCGAAATAATTTCAAATCAAACTCGAACACCAATGAGTTTGATCGAATTCGATTCATTTACCAATGAATTTGATCGAATTCGATTCATTTGCCGTCCTATATCAGATGCAGAATCGATGAGAATTTCAATCGCCAAAGAATCGTCTAGTTTTTGCCTCAATATTCGCGCCTCAATCAGCATCAGAACACCGTCCAATATCAAAATCTTGCTGTCGCTGATGCACTCCGCTCAGCATTTCTGGATTCTGTAAAAACCCAAATTGCGAGGCATGCCTAAGGCCATTTCTATGGGAACAGAATGTCTCAATACTATAATGTGCATTTTCTTTCTTCTTCTTCCTCCTTTGTGCAAAGGATCTTCAATGAGACTTCATTGTAACCATGATTGTTATAAACACAATTCTGAGTTGTTGTAATCCAGCAACAGACATTTAAGCTGCTCTATTTTGTAAGGAAAGAAATTAACGATCCGAAGGCAAAGCTGAAAAAAAGAAGAAGCATATTGAACCTACCGTCTGATATCTGCTTTTATCTGATAAAGGCTATTATCTTTAGAAATACAAGGTATCAACCTGCCCAAAACCCTAAGCTTTTTAAAACAAACTAGAAAAGATGGAGCCCAATAACCCCCATATCATGCAGTACAACAAAAGAACAGGCACCATATGCTTTTGCCGCTCGCTAGTTCTCTCACTCGTCTCTGTATCTCAAGCTGCTTCAAGCTTGCTCACTACTCTCACTCGTTTCTATATCTCAAGCTGCTTCAAGCTTTCTAATGAAGCGTCCTTCACAATCTCCTCTCTCTTCATGACACTTTCTTCACAAGTACCAGTAACAGCCTCCACATTGGAAGGCGATGGACCATCAGCTGGACCATCCACTTGCACCTGAACTGGAGGTGATGGGACAACAGCTGGTGCATCCTCTTTTTTCTGAACTAGAGGCGATGAAGCTGGAGCTGCCCCGATAAGACCTGTTGATGCCTCTAAAGAGGAGTTTGGAACTTTCTTTTCCGTAATCTCTTTTACTGCAACAGGAACCTCAACCTGCACTGCTGGCCTAAATGACCTTTCCTTTACCTGAACAGGTAACACAGGCCTTGAAGCATGCACCTGAGCCGGGGAAGAAAATACTGGTATGACTGGCCTGATCCGTACTGGGGGAGCAATACGGACAGATGGAGGTGGTCCCATAATTGGCGGCAAGTTGTGCCCAACTCCAGTGGAAGGAGGCGGGAGTGGTGGGGCAGAGAATACAGGCACTGCCGTCCGGACAGTGACAGGTGGTGCCATGGCATGACATGGAATACGGTAATGGCGGACTGGGACATATGGCGGTGCACCAGGTGCAGGGAACTTGGGTCTCGGTGAAGAGGCTTGTGACATGTTGGTGTTGGAGTCAGGTCTGGGTCGAGGGTTTGATTTGGGGCGAATGAGAGGGAGTATTTTGGAGTGATTGGCTTGTGCTGGTTGGAGGTGGATGGATTGTGGCTGGCGGTTTGAGTCAGTAGGTGGTTGCATTGGGAATTTCTTAGGGAAGGGAGAGGCATAAGGGTTGGAAGGATTGCTGGCTGCCATGGCAATCTTCTCCTGAAGACGGTAATTTAGCAAAGCCCGGGCAATGCGAATCTGCTCCAGCTCATCACTATTTTCTGGTTCAGTTGAAGAATTTGCCGTCCGTTGGGCTACTGCATGGCATGATGCAGAAGATATTAGTACTTCAACGTGCAGAAAGTTTAATATTTATTATAAAACACATTTTTTTCAATTGGAGGTAACAATTGACACATTTATCTCTCAATAAAATTTCATGTAAACACATAGTGAACATTCAATTTTTCTAGACTTGATCTTACTTTAATTCCATCCTGATAAGGGCAAATAGGCACACTAAAATATTAATTGGTAAGAAAATATGTTCAATAGTTGCTTTATGACACCACATTTTTTTAACAACATGGTTGGTTTTGTTTCTAAATATCTGAAGACGTTTGATGCTAGATGCTGATAAATGATAGATAATAAATAAGCATTATATCAGGAAGTAAGCATTATATCAGGAAGTACCATTCTACATTGGATGTTTGAACCATAAGCACTTACATTGTTTTAAAGAGGTCCAAGCAGTGGAGGCAGCATTCTTCTCAGCTTGTTTCTTATTTTTAGCAGGATCACCAGTAAACATAACTCCTGCCAATTCAACAGTGCATGTGAATACTGGCAAATGGCCAAGACCTGAACGTACTGTAGTGTACGATGGTAGTGGTGCACCAACTCTTTGGGCCACCTCCTGTAACAAGTTCTTGTATACCCCAGTTTCATCCTGTATTAAGAGATAAATCAGCAATCTAAGATTTTTTAACTCTGAACTCTGAAGGGAACCAAATGTCATAGTAGTTACAAAACTTACAGTAACATTGGCATTGTCAAAAGTAAAATTTATTTTCTAATATATAATGAGATGGAAGTCCTAATGTAGTCTGTGTTAGGTGGAGTTCTAAAATGTAACCAATCACACTTGAAAACAAATTCAAGTCAAGCCAGTGCATTAACCCAATAGTTCATGCAAATAGAAAACTATATCCAAAACTTGAAATATTTGAATGTCCAAAAGCATAATTAATTCACACGTTAAGAGACCCAAAATATTTGCAGTGAGAACATCAATCAAGAACTAGTGGATCAGAAATTTTCTTTTACAAGCAGTTGAAGTTGGAAAGTCTTCTTTCCTACTCCATTTTGAAAGATATCTGGGACTGGTAGCATGGTAATTATTGACGTCATATGTTACATAATCATTGAACACGTTTAAAATATTTGTGCTCATTATTATTGTCACTTGCAGTCCCCGTGACACCATTTTTGGAGTTCGTCATGGTAATTATTTTTACAGTGGATAAAGAAAAGAAATCAACAAAATATGATAGCCTAACATTGATAAGTTCAAGCGTCAAAGTCTGCTCAATATGGCCGTCTAGCACTAGGTGATGGGGTCCACAACTCTTGACTAATTGAGGGATTAGGTGACAGGTGTGCCCCCAGTCCCTATTCAATCTCAAAACCACCCAACCAAATCAATTATTATTTAATTTTGGCCTTCAATTTAATCTCACCTATTTTCCTGGTCAGCACCCTAACTCTATAAATATTTCAAGTCAAATTTCTACCTCTTTTCATTGTTTGACATGTGTGTACATTCTATCACTAGCTTTATTGGAGGCCGCTAATGGTTTAACTCAAATCTCAAGCTTTGTGGGCACAAAAAATAAAGCACCGATCTATAAAGTGGAAGCATTAAAATACGACAAGGTAATAAATGCGGAATTAAAAGCCTCGTCTCTCCGTCCAACCCCTCTTCCGTCGCCGTCCCGACTAAAATACCCTCCTACAAGAAGAGGTTTAATACTAGGGTCTCTATTAATTAACTGCTAATTGATTGTTTACTGTTAAAAATATGCAAAGTACGAGTTACAAGTTTGCGAGTTAATTATTTGTCTCCCCTGCCTCGGAAGTCGAGCACTTTTCTCTTTCAACCTTTCTTTCTCTTGTCCGGATTAATTATTAATAATAATATTATATTTAGCTCGAGAAGCGAACCAACTTAATTAACGAAGTAAATTTAACACTGCATTCAGAGTTCTTGCAGCTTTTCAGAAATGAGAGAAAAATAATTCAACTCCAAGTCCAAATTCTTTTTTAGAACACAAAAATGTAAAAATCCTAATTCTTATACAGATGGTTCTGGAAATTATTGATGATGGTACTTCTTCCCAAATAAAATTAGGCTTGCAAAATCACTTTCCGAACTCTGTTTTCAACAAAAAGAGCACCTTCCTTAATTTTCTCAGCAAACAAAAGTTTCAGAACTCGATTTAATGATCAAGATATCTTTTTCAGAGATAACTACAACCTAACACAAACTTACATTGCTCTCAATCAACAAAAAGCTTTGAAAGTAGTATAAATTACCTAGATAATGGAATAAAAGGGAAAAATAATTAATACTAACCAGGATGCGAGCAGCCAGGGAATAGGAGGGCCCACGCTGGGAGAGAGCCGTGAGAGCAGCCTCCGCAGCAGAGTGCTCAGCCTGACGAAGTGTGGTACAAAAACCGGGGCTCTCAAAGATTTCCCCGTTGAAATTCACGGCCGCCTTGAACCTCGGAGCATGATCAGGGCCTTCTCTAATGCTGGTATACGATGGTAGATTGAAGCAGCTCCTCTGTGCAAGCTCTTGCAATTGGTTTTTATACATCTCGCTAATTATCTATTCCCTTGATGTATTAATCCTCCTTTTATCTAACTTTCTATCACTCGAATTTGGAATGCAGAGGGATGAAGAGAAGAAATATTGCCGCGTTTGGGAGGAAAAAATGGTTGACACCAATCACTAATTGCTAACCTTATCTTCTGGCCAGAGAAAGAACTTCAAACTCCTTTTTTCTTCCTGCTTAGATTTAACGCCGCTCAAAAATGTATAATCTACACAATGATTGCCCTTATTTCTTCGCTATTTTTTTTTTCGATTTCTTTGTAGATTTAAACAATGGTTGAAAGACCGATCGAATCTGAGCTCCAATCTGCGAATTCTGACCCTCAATCCGCTTTCCTTTGTCCAATTTATGCACGATAAAAGAGAAACTGTCTATAATATTAATTACACGGCCTAATCTCTGCTAATGTGGGACCGATTCGCCAGGTCGGAGAGCTTCTGAACCGAAAACGAGATCATTCCGGCGATGTGGAGGTGTTGATCCGCCGAGGAGCCACCAGAGGAGGCGCTAAGATCGATCACTAAGGATCGAAGATAAGAGAGGGGGAGGGTTGTGAGTTGTTTAAGAGCGAGATTTAAGTTAGGGTTTCGCACTTCCCTTTCGCTCTTTTTTCTTTTCTCTGAAAAAAAAAGAGAAGGAAGAGATCTGGAGACAAAGAGGAGGAGAGAGAGAGATGAGGAAGAGGCCGAGGATGTGCAAATATTTTATTTTATTTTATTTTGGAGTTTATTTAGAAGTAATATGTTCTCTTTTTTAATACAGCTGTTAATGGCAAAAAGATAATGACTGAGTGACGGAGTGGGTGATGTTTGATTACTCTCAGTCTCAGCTTTGGGGCAACAGGGAGAACAAATGACCAAAAAGTATGTGCTGTAGAAATTTTTTTGTTTATTTGTAGAAAGTAGAAAGTGATTGAGAATATACTCTTAACTAATTTCATAAAAAAGGCTTCATAAGAAAAATAAACATAATTAGGTTTAACAAATTGATAAGTATTTCTATAGGAATAATAGTATACTATTTAAGATTGAGAAAAGTCTAATTGGTGTTAAATGTTTTTTTTTATGTTTTAAAGACATAAAAGTGACCTAAGTACACATTTGACCGTTGACTTCAAAGTTTGAATGATTCTCTGCTGCAAGGGACGTGCATGCTTCGTGTAAAATCGAACTGTTCGTATTTTTTTTAAGTTTGTGCTCAAATAATTTCAAAATTGTCTCCCCTAAAATTTTTCCAGAGCATGCAATGGACTATTTCTGTACAAATAATCGATGAGTTGTGTAAGTTCAAAAGGTCGAAATTAAAAAAATGCAAGGGGAAAAAATGTCATGCGTTTGTCAATAGTGTCGTTATCTATTTTCTAGACAATATTTATATAATAACAACAACAATGACAAAAAGAGTAATAAAAATGACAAGATATTTGATAGTGAAGAGAGAATACTGAAAAGAGAATGATTCTAATAAAAGTAATAACATATTATTTATATAAAATATTATAAAATATTAATGACTTGATGTGTATCAGTGACTAATATAAATATGTCCTAAAACTTCCATGAGACAAATATCAACCGGAAATAAAAAGGAAAAGATAAATATAAGAGAAAGAACAAGGGAAGATGTTTGGAGAAGAAATAGTTGAAATTTTTTGCTTCTGTTTTAAATTGTCTCTCTTCATATTTTTCTTCTCTATAAAGATATCATCTGGATATCTTCTCCTAAGGGTTGTGTTCTATTATTTTGTTTAGAGCAAAATGAGTTTAAAAACACTGAAAAACTTCAACCAAAACTCTCAGATAGTGTAAAAAATCATCATTAGGCAAGGTTGAAACTGCCATGAGAGGGTTGCATGCAGTCCTGAACTAGGTTCGCACTGGGGTCCTAAAAATAGCTCTTCTGCCTTAGTCCGCATGCCACCTTTTTCTTGAGCCGCATAGATGCCTTGATGGCACCTGAAGTTCATATTTTTAGCGTTTTTCATCTGTTTTGTTCCAAATAAGCGTATAACTTGTTTCATTTCTTCACTCTTACAAAAAAAACATTAAATTTTGAATAGTAACTTATCCTTAAACCCTAATGGAACATAACTAAAGCTTTTTGGTTAAGTTTTTAAACTTCAAATCTATAAAATTCTAAAATAATATAGCAATTTAGCATTTTATCATGACTATAATGACAATAATTTATAATTCAGAATATATAAGCAGTGAATAATTATCATTATTCATTTTTTACTCCTTACTATCAACAATTAAGGATAGAGTATGGATAAAATTAAATTAAATAAAAAAAATATAAGGTATGGGTAAGACTTTTTAAAATGAAAATAATAATGAAAATATCTCCAACCAATTCATATTGTATATATTGGCATCTCTAGTACTGTTATCTATTTACTAGATGATATGTATAAAATAGGAAAAATATATCATTTGGTCCCTAAATTTTCATAAAAAACTAAGTTAGTCCATAAATTTTTAATTATATCAAGTCGGTCTTGAACTTTTAAAAGACATCAAGTTGGTCCTTGAAGTATTTCAGAAAAATTAAATTAGCCCTTAAATTTTAAAATACACAAAATAGATCCTTGAACTTTTAATAAGAACTAATTTGTTCCCTAAATTTTTTTAAAAAAATTCTAAATTTGTCCTCAAAGTCTTTATTTAAATATTATTTTTATTCTCTAAAATTTAAATAAATAGAAATAATATATTTTATCAAGAAAAATAAAAAAATTAGTAAATTTTTTTATCTAAGATATGAAAAAGGTTAATATCGATAAACTCGTGGCCTGATAAAATTTATATTTTTTTAAGAAAATATATTTACTGATATTTTATTCAGGGAAGGGATCCCTTGCCAATGGGTTATCTTGACAATCTTGTTAATGGATCTTCAAATAAATACGAAAAAATCTTTAAAATAGAAAAATCTTATGAATATGTTATTCTACTTATAGATTGATGGTGATTAAAATTTTATGTAATTTCATTATTGTTTGATAGTCCATCAAAGACCAATAAAATATTATATATTTTGCAACGGTTCTAATTTAATGATCTTTGATGCACTATCAAATGATAATGACATTTGAATCACTATCAATCTATATGTAGAAGAACATATCTATAATGATTTCTTTATATTTTTAAGACTTTTTTTGTATTTATTTGAAGATCCATTTTCAAGATTGTCAAGATAACCATTGTCAAGTGATTCCTTCCCTTTTATTTAAACTTAGAAAATAAGAAATAAAAAATATTAATTTAAAAAGTTCAAGGACCAATTTTAAAGTTCAGGAATCAAATTGATTATTATATTGAAAGTTGAAGAATTTATTTGATGTACTTTAAAGTTTAATGACCAATTTTATTTTCTCTGAAGTAGTTCAAGTACCGACTTAGTATTTTCAAAAAGTTCAAGTACATAATACAATTAAAATTTTGAAGACAAACTTGAATTTTTTTTTAAGTTTAGAGACCGAAAGATAAATTTTCCTATACAATAATAATAACAACAACAACAATATCAAGAAGAGTAATAAAACTGAGATAATACTCAAAACAGAACGATACTAAATAAAGTAACAACATATTATTTACATAAAATATTAGTGACAATTATTCATAATTTAGAATACATAAGTAGAGTTAAATTTTTAATTTTTTAAGTATACCACATCATTAGTATAATTTAATATTGATTTTATTTAAATATTTTCATCTACTTTGATATAATGATCATATATAATCTTTCTCTCTTCTCATTTAAAATAAATAAATATAATATAACTAAGATAAAATTTAACTCCTTAAATATCTAAAATTTGTATACTATTATTTGCAAATTGTCATGTATTCAATTATATTTAGGGGTGTCAATGGGTCCGGTCGGGTCGGATTCGGGTCGAGTCATTATTATTTTTCTTGATCCGACCCGTTTAAATTTGGGTACAAAAAATTTCACTCATACCGACCGATCGGGACACGGATCGACCCGACCCAACCCATGTAAAATAATTAAGTATTTATTAATTATTTTTATATATTTTTTAGTAAATAAATATTAATGAATTTATAATTAATTTTAATTAATATATAATTAGAATATTTTGAAGATTTAATTAATATTAAATCATAAAGTTACTTCAAAAGAACATAATTAAATGGATTCGAGTCGGGTCGACCCATACCCGACCCGACCCGTGACGGGTCAAAAAATCTTGACCCATACCGACTCATTTATCTTCGGGTCATTTTAGTCATATCGGGTTCGTGCCGGGTCGAATCAAGTTTTGACATCCCTAATTATATTACTTATTATTCTTATTAATTTATACACAGTTTTAGTATTTAAAAAGATTGTGCATAAAATTTATTTTATATAGAAAATATTTTAAATTCTGTATTTCTAGTTATTTAGATGTCTATAACTACTTTGTTTTTTTTTTTGGGGGGGGGGGAGCGAGGGCGGGGATGCACCGGACGATTTATGCACAAATAATCGATGACTTGTGTAAGTTCAAAAGGTCGAAATTTATACAAAATGAAAAGGGAAATAATGTCATGCGTTTGCCAATATGTACCGTACTCATTGATATCGCTAGACGCTAGTGTCATTATCTATTTTCTTGACAATATTTATATAATAACAACAATAACAAAAAGAGTAATAAAAATGACGATATTTGATAGTGAAGAGAGAATACTGAAAAGAGAATGATCCTAATAAAAGTAATAACATATTATTTACATAAAATATTGTAAAATATTAATGATTTGATGTGTGTCAGTGATTAATATAAATATACTCTAAAATATCTAAAAGACAGATTTATAAGCGTATAAAATTAATAATTATAGTATAGATAGTGATCAAATCACAAAAAAAAAACTTTTAACACTAAGTTTATCAAAATTCAGTTACCTAGATAATATCAAATACAGCTGATAACCAAATTCTAATATTATGAAAAAATTAAATAAAGAAAGTAAATATAATCCTAAAAAACAAGCATATATGAAAAGTTTAGAAAAATAGAAAGTTTTTATTTCAAATTAAATTGTTATTTTTCTCATGTTCTTGCAATTGAGAGTTTTTTAATTCTAATTTAGAATTCACCCACTTTCGTAGTGCAGTCCTCTATCTAGAGGTAAATTCTATTTTATGACTATCCTAAACACATTAAAATATATAATTCAGTATCCTCAAGTCATCGAATTCTCTAATGGACTCAACAACAAGGCCAAAATACGAGTCCCCACTACCTAAACGACCAATTCATCAATTCATACACAAGTAAATTGCAAATCAGAACAAAGAAAAATAATCATTGAAATAACAATCATGATTCAAACTAAATCAACATAATTATCATGTACTAAAACTCTAGAAGAGGGTAGTTAAAAGTTCCATGAGGTAAATATCAACAGGAAATAAAGAGAAAAACATACATATGAGAGAAAGAACAAGGGAAGAATTTTGGAGAAGAAATAGTTGAATTTTTTTGCTTCTGTTTTAAATTATCTCTTCATATTTTTCTTCTCTATAAAGATATTGTCTAGATGTCTTCCTCTAAGGGTTGTGTGTTCTACTATTTTGTCTGGAGCAAAATGACACTAAAAACATCGGAAAACTCCAAGCAAAACTCTCAGACAGTGTAAAAAATTATCAATAAATACGCTTATCAAACTAATGATCGCAAAATATTGAAAAAAAAAAAGAAATTGATTGACACTTGTAATTTAAAATAGAAGGATTGCTTTCCTCCGAAAGATTTATTCGAGAAATTTCTTTGGACTTTTGTTGACCTTATAGTCTATTTCACTAACATTTGATAATTTTATTCTGAAGAATTTCTTTATTTCACCGTTTTTACGGAGAGAAATCTGAGATTATACAAACACCATACGGAAAAAATCATTAATTATGTAATTGGATCAAACAAACAGTATTTAACTGATACAATAAGGATTGCTCCTTCACATAAGACGAGCTAACAATTCTAGGTTTGTTTGGCACACCATGGAATAGCAAAAAGTAGGAATAAAATTTCTATTTTGACGAAATAATTTGCCAAACGAATTTTAGACTAAGTAGAAGAGTGTGGAATAGTGCTAATCCGGTATACCAACTTATAGGTGGAATACCGGATTAGCTCTCGTCGGAATAGCGATTATTGTTTGATTATATTATATTATTATGATTATGATTATGATTTAGCATTATTATAATATTATATTATATTTATGATTATAATTTATTATTATATTAATATTATGATTATTATTTATTATTATTATTATCATTATATTATTATTATTAAATTATTATTATCATTATTGTTATTATATTATCGTTACCATTAGTATTATTATATTATTTATTATTATTATAAATATAATTTTAATATTATATTATTATATTATGAATATAAATATAATTATTTTATTATTATATTATTATGATCAAGATTATTTATTATTATATTATTATATTATGATGATTATGATTATTATTACTTATTATTATTATATTATTATAATTATGATTATAATTATAATTTTTTATTATTATATTACTATATTATGATTATGTTTATATTTTTATTATATTACTATTATAATATTATTATTTATTATGATTATTTTTTATTACTTCATTATTATTATTATCTTACTATTATGATTATTATTTTACTATTATTATTATCATCATCATCATCATTATTAATATCATAATTATTCATATTTTAACTATTCTAAGTAACAACTGCCAAACGATATTTTCGCTCTTCCGAATAGTCAAAAATACTACTTTTCTATCACTCTTTCAAAAAAAACACTATTCTATCACTCTTCCAAAACTAATCCTTGATTAATTTGTCAAACGGACCTTAAAGAACATGCTTCTTCCAGGACTGCTCTGCTGTACGAAATCTGATGTCAACATTTACTAGTTTTCTCTGATCGATTAAATTACTTGCTATAAATAGTTTGTAATTATTTTTAGCATAGCACGGTCATATATCATTTATTTATTGGTTTGACCAAGTCAAGAAGCAAGTTAATAAGTCATTCAACATGTCTAGAAAATAAAGTTAAGTTACTTTAATTTGGAAAATGTGTAAATAATCTAAAGATGAAAATAAAGGACCTTAAGAATTAAAAGACGAAATAGACCTATGCGCCTCCAATTATAGTGTGGTCAATCCAATAGATTTCCACCTGCAGTTTTATAACCCCCAATCTGAATACTCCTTTTCAGATGAACGAACAATGAATAGAAAGTTAAGGTGGCTACGGAGAAATATTACTACTAGTACTCCCAAAAAACACTAGCTATGCATTTTTTGTATTTATTTTGTGTATGTGTATGTGTATGTGTTTGTGTATGTGCATGTGCATGTCATATATATTTCGCTGACAACAGATGAAGTTCCTATCAATTTCTCCAATAGATCTCACCAGAGAGAGCAAGTTGATGATACATTTCTACAGTTTAATTGAATACACCTCGTGCATTATAACAAATATATTAAACAAAGTTCGCTCATCCTTACAAAAATCATTTAAATTATATTATTTTCTACTGAAAATAGATTATTAATTTATTATTTATTGGAATATGATAATTTAGAACCCTTGACCTCACAATTAAATCATTAAACTAAGAGATATAAGATGGGCATCAAATGGCTAATACGTACTTCATGGCTTATTAAAAAAATTACACATAAATGAGGCCAGCTTATTCTTATATACCAGTGCAATAATCATTTGATCTGATTTGAAGCTTGATTTCTCTGACTAAATCCAATCAACTGCATAATTTTAATAAGTGGATTTTACTGGTAAAAGTCCCAGCTTGTATGATTTTAATAAGTAGACATTTTATAATTAAGATCACAAATTCACAAGATAAGACCTGATTAAAAAATTCTTCTTTTTGAATATTTAAGGTTGGAGGATTGTCGTATTCCTTATCTCGACCAACAAAAAAATATCCATCTCGACTAGGGGTGACAATTCTTGACCCGATCCGATCCGAACTAGACCCAACCCGACACGACCTGAAAATAAATGGATTGGGTATGGGTTCAATTTTTTTGACCCGAATCAGATCGGGTCGGGTTCGGGTCAACCCGACCCGACCCGACCCGATTAATTATATTTTTTGAAGTAATTTTATGATTTAGTACTAATTAAAGCTTAAATATACACTAATTATATATTAATTAAGATTAATTATAAATTAATTAATATTTTATTACCTAAAATTAAATAAAACTAATTAATAAATATTTAATTATTTTACACGGGTCGGGTTGGGTCGACCTGTGACCCGTCGGGTCAGGTATGGATCAAGATTTTTTGACCCGAATTTAATCGGGTCGGGTCAAAAATAATAATAAAATAATATGACCCGACCCGACCCATCGACACCCCTAATCTCGCTCAAGAAAAAATTATCTAACAAGCTGACAAATACACTTCACAATTAAAAAAATATTTTTAATTTAAAAATGAAATATATAAATGTGAAATAAAAAATATTTTGTATTTCATGATTAACAGTAGCAAAAACTCTCCCTGATAACGCGTAACATGACAAAGCCAGAATTTTTGCCTCCTATTGTCACCTAAAACAATTTCTTTTTATGGAGAAATATGTGCTTTTATATAATTACAAGTAGAGTTTTAAAATGCGATCTGTTTATGCTTATGCTTATATGGTGTAATATCACATGTGTATATCCATCTACATATCTAATAGTGGGTAATATTTTTTTAATTTTTATTATATTAAGCCTATAATAATAAAAATATGATATATTTCATGTGAAAAAAATAATAACTATATTAATATCTTATTATTATTTTTTTATTAAAATTCTTTATAAATAAATGATCAATTTAAATATTTTAAAAACTGTATATGTAATTTGGATATTAAACCGCATATACATTGACATATCACATATATACTATATATACTATGCAGTGATGAACCGTATATGTATTAAAACCAGGAATTTAAAAGCTTAATTATAATAGTTGTTGAAAATTTCAGTGCCATGAATTGAGCTCCAAGTAAACATGGTTGGTTTGGCCACTAGCCCGCTAGGTGTGACATTAATATTAGAGTTTCAGCGGCCATAATGAGCAGGATTCACGTCCACTGTTTAATTAGCGATAACGATGTTTGTTTTGCGAAGGAAAAGACGAATCAGGACTCTCTCTAGATCTCCGTCAAAGACCAAACTTTAATTTTAAATTGATCACAGTCACAGTCACAGCCAGAAGCCCAAAAGGCCAAAGCAAGCTTCGCGCTGTGCATTGTACAAAATGGAATGGAGTTGTAATTGTAGCGTATTGAGAAGGGAAGAGGCGAAGACTATTCACCAAGAGAGAAGGAGCAACCGTTTGCTTGTATGATATCATAAAGCGTGTTCACTTGTTTACCTGATAATTGTTGCTTCTCATTTTGTCAATTCTATAACACGTTGCCCCATGGAAATCTCCAAATTGAGATCGGTCACTGGAATCAGTAGCATCACACAAATTGAAATTCGTCTGATGCGCTCAATACCGTGTTTTCACTTTAGTTTAAAATTTTATTAAATATATTTTTAATTATTTATTTAATGCTTATATTATCACCGGCATGAATCCCGAATTAACAGCCCCGGTGACAACAAAAACGAACAACAAATCATCTAAATAGTAACTAGTTCGAATTGTTAATGTTTTTTTTAGTGAAAGTAAAGCTCAAGCCCTACTTTTTTTTGGTGCCCAAGAGGCGGTGAGGGTACTAAAATTATTAATGATATTTTATGTCATCTATTATCATATATGACGTCATACTATTAGCGTGATATGATTTCTGTCTTTCAACTTTCCCCTCAGCTTTGTGCAGAAGTAAATTATTAGCAAGTTTTGAATGTTTTAATTATGCCAGTCTCCCAAATAGATAAACACCAAAAATACTAATAATATATTATTATTATTATTACCATAATCAATGCTCAATTGAAAGGAGTTATTATTCATGTTAATGACTCTATTATGCAACTTATTTTGTGCAGTGTTATTTATTCAATTTTGATAACACTAATAAAGGACTCATATAACTTGTATTATATAAAGTTAGTTGCACAACAAAATTGTTACATAAATAAGGACTCATATAACAATGTTATTTATATATCAGCTTCCAGAAAAACCTTGATGCTTATCCAGTTGGGCAGGACAATTAATTGTTGCCATTTTGCGTTGAAGAATCAATGGAAAATTTTGTGGAGTGTGAATTCTCTAAGTACTTTATTGTAGACTTTTAGTAGACTAGTTGCCTGAATTTATATTGGATATCAGATTTGAAATATGAGTATGACAGTAATAATTTTTCATTGGAAAAATTAAATCGTTTGAAAATAAATAAACAACTCTCTAGGCAGTCAATTATGAGAAACATTATGCTTGTAGAGGCGACCTCTGACTGTTTTAACAACAAGGAGATCTCCAGTTCTTAGAATACGCGTGGATTTGATTTTCTTTTCTTTTCTTTTTTTTTCTCCTCTTTGCTTCATTTGTTTGTTTATGATCTTTTTGCGAAGAGGATAATGCTTTTGAGTGCTTGACTGCTGGAATTAGAATGATGGTATTGGTAGGTATTTCAAGCCAATGAGCAATTGGAGCAGTGGGACCTCCACTTAATGGGTACTTCTATATTGTGGACCCATCTTATCAAATTAGGGGCGGATCCGGATAGTATAGTCAAATTTGTTTTTTTTTTCATCGATATAATATCATAATTATTTGAAGGTAAATATGAGATATAGCTTTTTAATATCATAATCATTAGCCTACTATTTTACATCCTAGATTACCCCCAAAATGCTTCCCTTTCCAACCCAAAACAGTCCTTTGACAGGTGGGCCCACACCATGACTACAAACTTTAGTTGCAAATTTATACCCAGTATTATAATAGAAGGGTCACGGTATGGTTTTCACTTCTCTCCTGGGGTTGACCCTATGAAATATTTTTATATATTTTATATATATGTCCGTGGGCCAAATTGGGCTAAGACTAAGTGTTGAAACTAGCAATGAATGTTTCTAGAAAGGCCTACTGAAAGTCAGGACTTGAGATGGAAGCAACCTGATTTTTTCGCAATTTGGCATCACATATTGGTGATATTATATTTTCAAATGTTTAAATTATCACAAAGTTATCACAAAGTCAACGTGTGATGTGATGTCAATTGTCAAAATGAGAAACCAAAGGCATGTTTTTGGAAGCCAGTCTCACAGTCTGGCAATGCAACAATTTTTTAATACCAATCATCTTTGTTTCACATTTGATCCACTTTTTCTGGTTTATATATTTAAAAATTCCTAATTTATTTTTCCAAGAGTCAGGTACATTAATACGCTCACCATATTAATATACTAATAGTAAGGGCTTTAGATCACGTCCCCACAGTACAGAAAAAGTCCTGGGTGACAGGTGAAATGCCCATCTAGATATAATAATTTATGAAATGGGCAAAACAAAAAAAATAGAAAATAAAAATTATGAATATCAAATATTGGGTTTGTGTCGTTTTTTTTTCCTAGTTGCGTGTACCTGCACGTGGGTGCACATCAGGACATAAATGTGGTCAAAATTCAAAAACCATTAGCCCTTGAATTAGCTCCTAAAAGTGTTATTTTTTTTAAACCGCCAAACAACTTAGACTTTATTTTGTCGGTTGCTCAAGTTCAACTGAATCAGTATAAGCAGGCACCGAAGTATAATTCAACTTTGTACGGTCAATTGGATATCAGAAAAGGGAAAAAAATAACAAAAAAGTAATAAATAAATTCTAAACCGGAAAATTTTCAGATTCTTCCGAATAAATTCATGTGTTATTTTTTTAAAGATAAATTCGACTTCGTCCTTTAAATTTATAAAATTCATAAATAAAAAGTTGTATGAAAAAGGAAAATTTATAAATAGTACAACTATTTTTTTGTGCAAATTTTAAAAAAATTAACATAACAATAAAACTGGACATATTGTTGTTAACTAGTGATGGGCTTTGCATCAATTCTTACAGCTTATCTCCACAAATTAGCCCAGTACAAAGCATTATCTAAGTCCTCATATATACATGGGCCTTGAGACCCTTTTCTCTCCCTTTTATTGGGCCTACTTTCGTGGGACATCCGAAGTACATCTGATCTGAAAATTTTCTTCAGATGTGTAGAACTTCATGATGGTGATATATTTTTTTCAAGATTAATTCTTACTTAAATAAAAGTAGTATATTTAATGTTTATGATACATCTTTTTGAAAAATACTATTTAGATTAAAAATTCAAAATTATGGATGTGGTTCTAATGATTTAGATATAAGGTGTAGTAAATTTTAGTCAATTTGAAAGAATTTTGTCTCCTATCATACAATTTAAAAGTTTAACAGTGTGTTTTCAATAATAGTAAGATGAATGATCAAATTATTCTCTGAATTGTTTCAAATTTGATACACAATCTATTTAAAGTCAATAAAAAGCATTCATGATTTTTAAATTTTTTATTTGAGCAATATATATATATATAGAGAGAGAGAGAGAGTAAAGATACCGTGAGCTTAAACTCACGGAGGCCTTCCGTGAGCTTAACTCAAAAAATACATCAAATCATCTCCATATTTTAATTTATCAACCTCATTAAATTTTTTATATGAAAATCTTGTAGGATGCAAAAAAAATTGGAGTGTTTTGAGATTTTTAAATCACCGTTTTTTATTTTTTTAAATGATGTTCAAGTATTGAATATATTATTATTATTTTTAGAGCTGATTTTCAAAAATTAAAAACCATGACTTAAAAGCTCAAAATACTCCAATTTTTTGCATCCCATAAGATTTTCATATAAAGAATTTAATGAACATGATAAATTAAAATTTGAAGATGATTTGATGTACTTTTTGAATTAAACTACGAAAGACCTCCGTGAGTTTACTATATATATATATATATATACACACCATAAGAATTGAGATTTACACTAGAATTACTTTTTTTTCAAAAGAAGTTATCCTTTATTATTCTTAACGTTTTTGGCTGTTTAAACGTTCACAATAAGACATAATTCCTTAGTGTAATTGTTCTTTTTTTTTTACAATAACCACGTTGAATAAATATATGACTTTGAAATTAGAGACATTTAAATCGACTTGGAACCGATAGAAAGAAAATGGTTGGTACTGTTAGAAACTCAGTGTAGACTGAGAAAGACATCACAGTAGAATGTAGATTAGTACAACAACAATAAAGCGAGAAAACTGACATCAGAATATCAGATGTTGGGCCTTTCTAGCGCTGTAACCTCGGATCAATAAAGCGAGAAAATGAGCCCATGCCCCATGATAAGGCACCATATAGGTCCTCATATATACATGGGACTGGATGTCTTTGTATTTTATTTTTTTATTGGGTCTACTGCGCACATACAAGGTACGTGTGAAGAGAAGAGAGCTCTCATAATGGTTATTTTTTTTCTCAAAAAATCATATATTAGTTCAAATGCAATCCACAAAATTAAATACCGTTTAAAACATGCCTTCAAATCATAAACCCTTACGATATTATAATTGTTTTTTTACAATGAGCATTTTGAGTAAACACATATATGTTTCTGAAAGGTAAGAAATCCACTTTGCAAGTTGCAACTGATAGAGAAAGAAAAAGAAAAAAAAAATAGATGAGGAAAAATGATTAGACCATTTACCTGAATTTCTTGTCGATTCAATTAGGGTTCCTCTAGGCCTAGGTACTACTTTCGGCTTCTTATTAACCACAAACGCCTAAAAAAATCTACATTTCCAATAATTTGTACCTTAAAGTGTTTTTTACTAGCTTTAAGTAAGTAAACCATGAGAAATGACATGATGTGATGGTGTTTCTTCATGTGGTCCAAAATTTTAACTGATGAAAAAAGTTTACTTGAAACGAACAATGCAACTTGTCAATTTGAAAATCACAGGTTTTAGTCATAAAGGTTTAGATTCCTATAAGCACCCAAGTCTCATCTTTCATAAAGCAAATCAAAACCATTAGCGAGAATAATTAATTATGCATCTTTTCAACTATCTTCACCTCGTCTCCAGTTCAAGCAGAACACCCACATGGATGCATCCCTATGAAATTTAATCTCTAAAATTTTTCATGCAAAAAACTTCAAAACAAATTTCCTTCTTTCTTCTTTAAAACGAAATGGAAAATATCATCGATTTTTCATTTTTATTAATCTGGTTATCCAGTTTATTCGTCTTACTAATTTGTCAATAACGCTTTTTAAATTTTTTTTTATTAAAACATGGACTTTTTACTTATTTAGTTAATTTAGAAAACAATTTTGATCTGTAATTATCCGTGATATTTAAATTATTGAAGGAATATAGAGTAACGTGGCATTTAGAAAACTTAAATTATGATAAACAAAGGAAGCAAATCAATCAATGTCTGCGGGTCAACATACTTATTATGAATTAAAGAAAAATA